>CM053609.1:63241572-63270331 GCA_028646535.1 Procyon lotor
TAAAAAAAAGAAAAGATACTATTTTAGTCATGGTCTCTACCATCAAGAAGCTCATAGTTTGCAAGAAAAAAAAATTGCTAAGAAAAAGAGTTATAACAGGTGCAATTATCTTTTTACCAATTTCTTTTTTAAAAAATTTATATTCAAGTTAGTTAACATAGAGTGTGGTATGGGCTTCAGGAATAGAATTTAGTGATTCATCACTTACATATAACCCCCAGTGTGCATCCTAACAAGTGCCCTCCATAATGCCATCCTCCACTTATTCCATTCTCCCTTGCCCCTCCCGTCCAGGAACCCTCAGTTTGTTCTCTATGGCTAGGAGTCTCCTTAAGTTTGCCTGCCTGTTTTATAAAACAAAACAGATGAACACAGGGGAAGGGAAGGAAAAATATAATAATAAGGCGCAATTAAATGCTAAATAAAAGCTGCTCAGGATAGTATGGTGACAAAGGAAATGTGACCACAAAAGCATTTACATTAATAGCAAAGGGAAATGGACTGTAAGATCAGAATTTGTCAAAACTGATACAAATAAATGGGGGAAAAAAAGAACCAAAACATTTTTTAAAAGAGCAGTTTTGAGAATTTACATATATTTTCCTACAAGAAAACAGAAAAAAGGGACTAAAAGTCTATAGCTTAAGTTATAAAGGATCCGATTACTAATTTACATAATTTCTACTTTAACAGAAAAAAGGTCTTAACAAATTTATAACTAGTAGATAAACATTTTAGATTCAAATCACATACACCAAATTCATCTCCTTTTTAAAAAAAAATTTTTTTTAAGATTTTTATTTATTTATTTGACAGAGGGAGAGAGATCACAAGTAGGCAGAGAGGCAGGCAGAGAGAGAGGGGGAAGCAGGTTCCCTGCTGAGCAGAGAGCCCGATGTGGGGCTCGATCCCAGGACCCTGAGATCATGACCTGAGCCGAAGGCAGAGGCTTTAACCCACTGAGCCACCCAGGCGCCCCCCAAATTCATCTCCTATACATATAGTCTTACATACTGTGGCAGGTGGTTAAAGATTATTTTGCTAAGTTCCTACCTATGGATACATAGCATTATAATGCAGATTTGCTTTCATTTCTTTCAAACACCCTCAAATCCCACAGGACAGAACAAAATTTTCACTGGTCTTTGTATCACCACCACTCACACTCCTTATTTAAAGAAGTGCCAATAAAAAGACAATATATAAATATCAATTAAATGTTTTATATTTTTAATAGTTTACATTGATTTCTCCTTTCTTAGAAAAAGAAAGAGGTGTTTTTTCTTAAGATCCTGAATGACTGCTGTTCCATGATCATACACTTGCTGAAATGGTCCTAAACTTGGAGCTAGGTGCATACATTTCTGGTCTTTATTAAACCTGTTAAAAGGAGTTTAGCTCAAAGATTAATAAATGACTCCTGGTAGCCATTTCATTCACTTCAAATATGATGTTTGATTGGGGATCTAACCTAATTTTACCTCAGTCTAAAATGAGATTCACAATTTTTGTTTCGTGGTTTATGATTGTGAAAAACAATCCCAAATTTTGCCCCCAAAAAACAGAGACCAGGTTTTGGTCATGATTCCATCAGTTATTGGCTGTAGAGTTCAATTATTTAAACTTAATTTTTACTTTAAATTTATTTCAACACACAACAATGTAAAGATATAATTGAATCTTCTGAGAATCATCTCAAAAGGCTCAGGAGGTAGATGTCATGTCATTTTACAAAACTTAAAGCTTTGAGGGATGGCTGGGTGGCTCAGTTAGTTAAGTAGCTGCCTTCGGCTCAGGTCATGATCCCAGGGTCCTGGGACCGAGTCCCATATCGGGCTCCTTGGTTGGCAGGGAGTCTATTTCTCCCTCTGCCTCTGCCTGCTTGTGCTCTCTCTTTCTAACAAATAAATAAATAAAAATTAAAAAAAAAAACTTAAAGCTTTGAGAATCTAAGTTAGTTTTGAGTTTTCATAGCAACATCTTTTTGGGGGCCCAAAATTAAGCCTAAGATAGGTTCATTTTTAGAAAAAAAGCTCAACTAGGTGTTATATGAAGTGATGAGTCACTAAATTCTATTCCTGAAACCAGTATTACACTATATGTTAACTAACTAGAGTTTAAATAATACTTAAAAAAAAGCTCATGGGCTAACACATTCTAGAGATCCACTCATCATGTACTTGACTTTTTTGGGTTTTTGTTTGTTTTAAACATTATACTTAGCATATACAATGAGAACATACAAGGAATTTATATTGTTTATATAACACTGAGAATATATGGTTGACCTGATCTAGCAAAATCTTGTTAGAATGAGAGTAGCAATTACAATTTATTAGATGGAGGGCAGATTACTTTATTTAAAAAATCAACATTATCCAAGGATGTTGATCTGGTTGACCTGATCTAGCAAAATCTTGTTAGAATGAGAGTAGCAATTATAATTTATTAGATGGAGGGCAGATTACTTTATTTAAAAAATCAACATTATCCAAGGATGTTGAGATCCTTGGACTGCAGTTAAAATTTTGTATATTTTCACAGGGTTTTACTAAATAAACTTGCTGTACATGGATTCGCTTTCTTATCCGTACTAGTGATAAATCTACCTACTCTTTTACCTTTGGAGGTGAATTTAGCAGAATAGGCCATATGTTTCATAAGATAATATAGAAAAAAATATATAAGATAATATAGGATACAGCATATTTGTATGATATCTGGAATTAAAAAAATAAAACAAGATGAAGATCTAACCAACAATTTATAACATGATATCTGTAAGAAAACATCTGTCAGTGGTAAAAACTCAATAACCTGAATACAGATGCTTGACTTAGTTTCTCTTTTCAATTTATAAGAGATTGTGTGGGTTAGTGAAACTACTAGTCTTATAACTAGTATTTATTTATAGAAAATTATAACTAGTCTTTAGTTATAATTTTTTATAGAAAGTGTAAATACAATGAATTCCATTTAGTTAGTTATTTAAATTTGGGTAATAGGCAATTGAAAATTTCACAGTAAAAACTTTAATGAATAATTTCAGTGCTCTTTAGCTCTGGCAATCATTAAATTGAATATGTAAGGGGATTTAGGAATAAGATTAATGTCATCAGCCATTTCCTTACTACTGCTGATGTGAACCTAAAATATTACTGTATATATTCTAGGAGCAATGAGAAATGATTTTGCAGAAAAATGACAGATGTTTGACAATGCAGATTTCTCCTCCTAAACTTCTCTTCTCCGTCCCAGCAATACAACAAATACTCAAATACTTAAATACCTAAAAACAAAGGAAACTATAACCCACTCCCAGAAAATTAACCTTAACAATTGGGAAGTTTGAAAAAACAAGTTTCACGTTTACCTAACTACAAATTATTATTGTGCCAGAAAAGTGAGATGAAGATTCTGGTACCATGAAGAAGTCACTTCCAAAGGTGGCTTCCACAACATCACCTGAACAGGAAAACAAATGATCCTAACAATGCCATTAACCATTATCTTACAAAAATTAAAAGTTAATTATACCCCCCGAATAAAAGTGGCATTCCGAAAGACTTTGTATACTCCACATAGTAAAAAAAATTAATTCTGTAGAATGAAATAAATAGTGGAAAATGAACTTCTTCATCTACATGAAATGCTATTCTTCCCCTTTCCCTTTCTGTCCCTGCCATCCTGCTCTTTTTCAACATTTTTTGAATACATCAAACTCCCCTGTCTTAATGCATTCAAGGATAATGTTTTCTCCGTTTATAAATATCAATACCATCCCTGATGTACTGATTTCCATTCATCCAAAGTAGACATTGCCTGGTTTCCCAGACTATATTAAGGCTCCTTCTTATCATTCCATATTTTAACATCTTCACAATTGTATTTAATTACTATCTATTTTCCCACTATACTATAGGCCCGATGGGGTTAGGAACCAAATTTACCTCATTTAGTGACTGATGGGTCTAGTATCTCATACACTACTTGGCACAGTTTTTGACATATCCATTTATCTAGCTGTTAAATGAAAGACTACATAGAAGATGAGAAGGTCATTACTTCTCAGTAAAGTACCTCTCATAAAAATTTGTAGCAAGAGGAATTTAGAGATATAACAGACAAAACCATTAAAACCTGAAGAGGTTAAATGACTAGCCCCATGGTGCTGTAAGTCCCCAGTTAGTGGCAAAGGTTGAACTGGTCCTCAGTGAACCTAGTTCTCTTAGCCACCAGAACGCCGGGCACACGAACCACAGGAGCTGTTCAAATGCACTTCTCTGGCTCCTATACCTGCAGAGTTCCTATTCAATATGCGGGGCCAATAGATCTACTAGCCACAATAAACACAGGGCCTAGAGCTTACACATTTTTAGGGTGTTATGAAAATATTTTAATATTTTTTAAAATCATAAGAGAAATATGAGTTTTTAGGTCAAAGATAAAATTTTAAATGTATAATAATATATTTGTCTTTAGAGTAAAATATATGTAACAAATTATTTTTAATATATTCTTACAGCGAAAGGGGCCCATAGAGGAAAAAGTAGGTAAGGCCCATAAAAGTCATAAAGGAGCCCTGTGAATTAAGTCTGAGTTGGACATTTTTATAAACTTTCTCAAGTGATTTTGAGGAAGGTAACACTTAGGACCACATTTGAGTTATAGACTAAATTTTTCTACTTCAGTCCTAACTCAGATTTATTGGAGAATTGTTAATTTTCTGAAGAAAAAGATCCCTTTACTAAGAACATTGTTTCTTAATATAGAAAATGGTTCTAATATACAGAAAGGGTGTAAACTTATCTTTGTCACATTAGGAATAAACACATTAAATCACATAAGAAGACCAAACTACAGAAAGTAGTTGGTAACTTCACTAGTTAATAGAGAAATTGAAATTATAAATAATATTTTAGCTCATTTCACAGGACATATTTTCATTATGACTGGATTTGGCATAGCCAAGAAATTCTGGTATAACACAGGAGAGATTATTAATATAACTAATTACATTAGTAAGAAAGAGTAAAAAAAATCAGTTATCTCAATAGAAGATGAGAAAAAATGATAAAATTCTACAACTATTGCTGACTAAAACATCAAATATTGTGTTTGGAGTATTTCTCTCTTAGCATGGCAAAGAATATATATTTAAACCAAGAGCTAACATTATACTTAATGGAGAAACACGGTTATTTTCTTTAAAAACAGGAATTTTTCTGTTCTCTTTAAAAACAGAGGGGCACCTGGGTGGCTCAGTCCGTTGAATGTCCGCCTTTGGCTCAGGTCATGATCTCAGGGTCCTCAGGCCCTGGGATTGAGCCCTGTGTTGGGCTCCCTGCCCAGCAGGTAGTCTGCTCATCCCTCTGTTCTTTCTCCTTGCTCGTTCTCTCTCAAATAAATAAAATCTTTTTAAAAATTAAAAAAAAAACCCCAGGAATAACATAAGAATGTACTCTATACCAACTCTTAATAACATACCAGAACATTCCGAGCCATAACTATCCAATGAGGACAATAATTAAGATACAAATACAGGAAAAATTAAAAAATACAAAAAGCATTTTGTGAATAAAATCATTAGGTACCTAAACTTAAGAAAATCATGCAAAAAATATCCAAGGCAATAAAATGATAAAGCCTCTGTAAGCAGCTAAATAACATGGTATACATGGAAACTAACAGAATGTGGAGGCAGAAATATGAGAAGCTGGTAGCTCCAATTTTTCCACACCCATTTCAATTTATGGTGAATTTATATGATTTACTTTGAGCTAGATTCAGAAGCCAAGATATAGCTAATGCATTGGCATCTCCAAATTATCAGCACACAACTCACCATCTGTACATATGATTTGTGGGAGAAGGGTGACATTTGTTCTCGAGCGCTCACTCAACCACGCATAAACACAAATGCATGCACATAAAACATATACACCCACTCACAAGTACACACATGAAAACACATATACATTTATACACAAACATACATATACACTTATATGTTTGCACATGTACATATAAAATGCATATACACACATGCCCCTGTCCTCTTTTAGAAGGATATTTGGCAAACATCCAAAAGAATTAAAATCTGAATTTTCATGGACAAAAGCTAGAAGGTGATGGGAATAAGAGTGCATATCTCCATCGCCCGGCTATGGAATCCAAGCTACTAATTACAGTACTTTGGGGCCACCCCTATAACTGGAGAGTGAGAATATCTGCCTTAATGGACTTTATTAAGGGTTATGAGTGATAACATTTATAAACTGATTAACACAATGCTGGCACATAGTACACACCTAACTGAACGTTAGACATTGTTTTACTAGTACTCTTTCCTATGTAAGGTCATTATCTAAAATTCATGTCACAGCTCCACAGCATCTACAGTCATTACGACTTCTCTAAATCTTAAGGACCTGGAGATCTATCAAAAGGAAAAACTTGTAACTATTGAAGATCAAGTATTTTATTCCCGGACAAATGTTTTTTCACTATAATAGAGTGATGACTGTCAGGGGGAAAGGTGTTTAGTCCCCAGTCTGGGTAGGTGAGTGGTAGTGAAAGGGAGCATTATAAAACAAGAGTGAGGTCAGTAAAAATGTGGAGGAGCAATGCTTCAAAGGGATGGAGAAGAAGGTAGTGAATGTGATATAATGAAAGCAGTAGCATTTGCTACATTTGATTTGAGGAGAAGGTGAATGAAAAGGAATTCAAAGACTCTCTGGAGGGACATTTAAGGAAACTCCGGTATTTGAGGGAAATTTGATAAAGTTGTTATTCAAGTGTTGAGGATGAAGAGACAGCAGACTATTCAAAATCAATATTATCAAAACGAATAAGGTAGATTTGATGTAGTGTAAAAAGTTTTAGACCTTGAATCCGAAGACTTGCATTTATTGTAGAGTTTGTCACAAGTCATTTAACTTGAGTACCAATTTTCACAAGTGTAAAATGGAGGAAATAATTCTTTCTTATCTAAGAGTTGCTGTGGATTACAAATAATATTTATTTACCTCGAAATAATTTTTAATTGCAAGTTTTTTAACGTAAGAATTGAAATACCACCCATTTGTTTCCATAATTAGACATTTGTGACCCGTTTCCAGTACTGGATATTGTGGCTGTAGTTTTATTTTTTAACAACTTGCCTAGAACATAGTAAAAAAAAATTGTCAAATGAACAAGGAGTTATAAAATGGAGAATAAATTTTAAAAATGGAGGCTGACCTATATCTGCAAGAAATAAGGAAAACCTATGGATGGATAGATGAGCAAGTGATTTTTATTATTTGCTGCCTGTTTTTCCTGCCTTTGGTTTTACATTTTTCTTCCATACACTCAATCTGACACTTTGGTTAACTTAAGACTCTTGATTATCAGGTTTACTCAATGTGGAATTATTTTTACCCCAAGCGCAGTTGTATTAGGCTAATAAGAATGTTGTGGGATCTGTTTATTACCTTGGCCTGCTCATTAATGAGACTCATGTGGCTTTCAGTGTGTAATTATCCACCTTAAGGGAATGAGGTGGTTTCCTGCCTGGGAGTCAATCTGGCTACCGGTGAAGAGTAGCATTATTCCACCCCAGCAGTTCTATTCTCCTTGGAGACAATAATATAAATGACATAGTATCATGCTCATAATTCTCAGCGTATTTTATCAACATTAACTGATTTATATTTAACAAGGTTGTTTGCTGATCTGAGAATAGAGTTACTAACATAATTTTGAAAAAGGTGCTTTTTGAGCATAAAAGCTACGGAAGTTAGATGACAGCCGTGGAATTAGAAAATAGTATAAATTATCCATGACACTGTCTTCTTTAAAGGACTCATAAAAAGTTATAGGTAGTTTTTGAATTGCAGCAGAGCTCTGTTCTAAAAGTGTGGTTACTAGTCATTTTTAAGGAATGCAATATTCATTTTCTTGAAAAATTTACTTAAAATGCTGTTTAGGTACTCAGGTCCACCAAAGTACATTTATGTTTAGTAGACTGGAACTATAGGTAGTAATTCATCCATTTCAGAGACTAACCCCAATGATCTTATGTGAAAATATATTCCAAACTTCGACTTTGGTATTAAAATAAATGGCATTGAGAAAAGAAACCCCCATTCCATATTCACTTAACTCTCATCCACTCCCATCCAGAGTAAAATTAGAGTCTCTTCTGGTCCCTGGAGAGGAGTAGCAGCTCTAGTTAGGAGGGTAAAGGTGTTAAATACTCTAGGGCAGAAATTGGCAAGCTTTTCATGTAAAAGGCCAGATAGTAAATATCTTGGCTTTGTGGGCCAAGAGGCAAAATCAAAGCTATTATGTAGATTTTTGATAAACAACAGAGAAAACAAACTTCCACATTTTTATTGACAAATTAAAAATATACTAATTGAGTACTTTGTGTAATTCAGGTCTACTAATAAAAGAATGAAATCCTATTTTAGGGTAGCATTTTACTTAATTTTGTTTCGGTTATTATTTTTTCTACCATCAAAATCAACCACAAATATTCATCTGGTAAAACTGATCTGTAAGGAGATTTTGACATATTCATCTTTAAAAAACTTTTTCACACAGATCAACATTGATAAATACTGGTAGCAGCCCATGAGTTATGACCTTAAGTGTATTTTTTCACTTGGAAGGCATTTATAGAATTCTATTATTCTTTTGTCATCAACCGTTTACCATGTCATTACTGTGCAGATTAGTCACTTCCAAAAGAAAATTAGGTGGATGCTCCTCAATTGCACAGTTAACTGAATTCGGAAGGGGCGCCTGGGTGGTTCAGCGGGTTAAAGCCTCTGCCTTCGGCTCAGGTCATGATCCCAGGGTCCTGGGATTGAGTCCTGCATCAGGCTCTCTGTTCAACAGGAGGCTTGCTTCCCCCTCTCTCTCTGCCTGCCTCTCTGCCTACTTGTGATCTCTCTCTCGCTCTGTCAAATAAACAAATAAAATCTTAAAAAAAAATAAATGAGGGATGCCTGGGTGGCTCAGTCGGCTCAGGTCATGATCTCAGGGTCCTGGGATGGAGCCCCACATTGGGCTCTCTGCTTGGTAAGGAGCCTGCTTCCTCCTCTCTGCCTGCCTCTCTGCTGACGTGTGATCTCTCTCTCTCTCTCTCTGTCAAATAAATAAATAAATAATCTTTAAAAAAGTTAATGAATTCAGAAATGCAGAAATTTCTTTGGCACTTGTAGTGAGGTCTGAAAATGCTACTGAAATTGCAGTTTGAGTTTCTAAAATATAACCTCTAAAATATTTTGTGAAAATGGACATCTTACATCTTGTTTTAATGTCTGATATTGTGGAAAGTATATAAATCAGTCTGATTCACCTGTAATCTACAGTGGCTGCTTTTGCAAATGGCAAAATTTTATTCCTTTTTATGGTTGAATAATATTCCAATTTATTTATAGATCACATCTTCTTTATCCATTATCAATGGACACGTGGGCTGCTTCCATAATTTGGCTATTGTAGATAATGTTGCAATAAACACAGGAATGCATGTATCCCTCTGAACTAGTGTTTTCATAGCCTTTTGAGTATATAATTCAGTGGCGTGTTAACTGGATTGCAGGGTAGTTCTATTTTTAATTTTTTGAGGAATCTCCACACTGCCTTCCGCAATGGCCAACCGGTTTGCATTCCCAGCAGTGTAGAAGGGTTCCGTTTTCTTTACATCCGTGTTAACACTTGCTGTTTCTTTTGTTTTCAATTTTAGCTATTCTGACACGTGTGAGGTGACATTGCATTGTGGTTTCTATCTGCATTTGCCTGAGGATGAGTGATGTTGAGCATCTTTTCATGTGTTTGCTGGCCATCTGTATGTCTTCTTTGGAGAAATGTCTGTTCATATTTTCTGCCCATTTTTAAATTTGATTATTTGTTTTCTGGGGTGTTGAGCTGTAGAAGGTCTTTATATATCTTGGATACTAACTCTTTATTGGAGTCATTTGCAAATATCTTCTCTCATTGCATAGCTTGCCTTTTTGTTTTGTTGATTGTTTGCTATGCAGAAGCCTTTTATCTTGATGTAGTGGGAAAAAGACTGTCTTTTCAAAAATGGTATTGGGAAAACGGGACAGCTACATGCAAAAGAATGAAACTGGACCACTTTCTTATACCATACACACAAATTCAAAATGGATTCAAGACCTACATGTGAGACCTGATGCCATAAAAATCCTAGAAGCAAGCATAGGCAGTAATATCAATGACATTGGCCGTAGCAACATTTTTCTAGATATGTCTCCCGAAGGAAGTGAAATAACAGCAAAAATAAATTACTGTGACTACATCTTGCATCTTTTTCTTGTGAGGACTTTCCAGTATGAAGTTAAGGCTTTGTTTTTTAAATTTCACATTTATTGATCTAATTCAATAACAAAATAATCTCCACTCTACTGTGTCTTAAAAATACAACTTAAGCCCACTTTTCCCTTCTTCTTCTGTTTTAACATACGCATATGCACTGGTAGTAAAAATACTAAAGGCCATGGGATGGAGATATGTGTGGCACTTAAAACACTGAGAATTTATAACTGCATTACTGTGACTTGTGGTTCCTTGAGCAGTAGTGTGAAACAAAGAGAGCCACATGTGGTCTCTGCAGAAACTACTCAACTCTGCTACTATTGCCAAAACTGCCTTAGAAAATATGAGATAAATGAGTATGGCTGTGTTCCAACAATAAAACCTTATTTATAAGTATGAAATGTGAATTTCATATAATTTTTACAGATCATGAAATAGTATCCTTCTTTTGATTTTTCTCAAACCATTTAGAAAGATATGCACCTTTCTTAGCTGTCAGACAATATAAAAACAGGTGACAGACTGAATTTGGCCCATAGGTTGAGATTTGCTGACTGCTGATCTTAGTGATATAAAATATCTGGGGAAGGTGAAGAGGAGGAATAAAGGTTTCATAGAAAGACATAAACCCAGGGCTAAGCCAATACCTTACCATATATTCTTCTGAGAGAGAGAGAGAGAGCAAGTCTGTGTATATATGTATGTGTACTATGTGTGTACGTGTATACGTGGGTGAGTGTTTAAGTGTGGGCAAAAGTACGCATATAAATGTTTGTGTCTATGTGTGAGTTAATATGTGCATATGTTTTTTTATACATGTTTGTGTGTTTATGTGTAGGTGAGTAAGGACTCAGGAGCAAATCCTAATTACCTTTCCCCTGCCCACAAGGTGTATAAACAAAGAGTTGTGTGTTAATAATTTAAAGATGCCATGTATCGGTTATACCTTGACTTTAGGATCTACATCAAAATTATACTTTGTTACCCACTTCCGGAAGAGTCTAGATAGGTCTCTTTCAATAGCATTGTTCTTTTGACTAGCTAGCCAGAAACTGAACTGCCACCTAACTATTCAGACAGCTACACCACGTTTAGTGCCAAAATTTAAATGTCTATACCTCCTAAGCACATCTCCATTTACTCCTAATTTTTAAAAAATGTCATCTTAAAAGCTATTTCTCCCTGGGAGTTAGGTAACTTGATTTGTCTTCTAGTTTCATTTTTTTCCCCTCTTTCAAATATGTTATTTAGCCTTCTGAAGTGTTTGGAGGCACTCTGGATAAAGGGGGAAAATATCTAGTGAAAAAGTTTTTTTCATCCTGTATTATATGCAGGGGGTGACAGGTCACACACATTATCTTGCCAATTCCATATGTGAAATTCATGGGATACTCAGAAATAGTGTGTGCCTCAATCTACTCAGCTGGAAAGTTGGACTGTAAAAAATGGCGTGCAGAGAGAATATGGAAGGTATGGTGCCTTGCAATTGAAGTGGACTGTAGGAGATTCCCAACACATTACATGTCTCAAATGATGAGCACTCCAAGTAATATAACAAGGAGAGAAAGGTTATTATCAAATACAGCCTTAGTCAACAAGAGGATTTCCTGCTGTCTGTGGACATAGAGGGATGAGAAAACATGAAGTTACAGGGAATACTGTTTGCTCTATGATATTTGGAAGTAATTTTATAAAATTTACTTCTATACTCTAAGCTGCCAGAAACCTATGAAATGAAACAAAACTTTGGGTGAAGGAACAGTCCTTGGATCCATCATATAAAAATCTCTTCTAACAATATATTTTTCATTTATTTAACACCTAATTATTTCATGTCTGTGGGCTGGACTTTTTTGGGGGGAATTTTTGACTTCTGTTTATATAAAAATATTTTCTTTTATTTCCAAGAAGTATTCTAATAATTGCTTTTTACCCTTTTTTTTAAATTATAGCATTTTTTTTCTTATGTTGTGCTTCTAGCAATACACAGCAAAATAGGAAATCAACTTGATAAATAATGTATTAAAACTTTTACCTTTCACAAGTGATTTGGCTGGCTCAAAAAGGACAGATTGGTACCTATAACTAAATATAAAAGAAACTGCTGTTTCCCAAATACGTATATGTGCTGGTGCTCCCCAAAGACAGAAAAATAAGTCAGCCTGATAAATTATAACAAAAGTGAATTTATCAGTCATTATATGTAACTCTAAGTAAGTATAGAGGACACAACATATTAGATACTATATGGGAAAGATGGAAAATATTCCACAGTTACGATGTCGGTGAATGATGTTTAAATGCACAATTTCTGCTGACCAGAATTGTTTCTATGCTAAAATTACCAGTAATATGGGTTTTCAGAATCTGTGAATAGATTCTGAATTGCAACCCAAGGTGGGTGTTTACGTCTTTTTCAATTTAGAGATGAAAGTCAATTCTGTTTCAGGTCAGGTTTGCAAAGCTAAGTAAAGTGAATATATGCTCCCTCCAACCAGATGGCTCAAAAACCTGTGATTCTATGTACCTCAACAGTATAAAAAGATGACACAACTCAACATTTTTGGAATCCTTGAGAAGGAAAGAAGTGAAAGCAGGAGAGCTAGACAAAATCTACAACACACTACATTGTACTTGATTAGCTCATAGACTGATCAGACATTGATCTCTTGAGGGTAAACTATGGGTGACTTACCTACCTATTCCCAGACTGGACCTTTGTAATCAGTCACTATTTCAGAAATGTACATGACCCATGACTGTGTCTGTCTCTTTAAATATCTAAGTTAAAAACGGATGAGATTACAACAAAAATTAAATCAAAATATAAAGATTTAATGCTTGGTCTTAGTTGAACTTAACTGAGTCTTCTTTCTAAGAAAGTTTTCTCCTAAACTATTAGATTTTATCATCTATATGACATACATCTTTTCATCTATATATTATGAAAACATCCATATGGATATGCATCATAGCTTTTCAGGTTCAAAACTTGTTGATAAATGTATAGTTTATATGAAGCTTACAAGTGGCAAGTAAACAACTGTGACTGTTAAACTAATATGAAATTAAAATAAAAATGCATGTGCAGTCTAACCAATAAAGCTGATGGCCCAGGTTCAAACTTAGGAATGAACTAGTTCTCCAGGTGAAGCCATTTTACCTAACTATACCTGTAAGACAATAAGAAAAAAAAGCAAGAACTTATTGAATATTACAAACTTCACTTGGGGTCTTAATAAATTAGTTAACATCTTTGTACTGAAATTCTCTCTTCTTCCAATACATGATTGTTTCCAGTTCATGTTATGCTTACAGAGGATGGATTTTCAGCACACTGAAATGGTTTAATTTGGTTAATTGTGTTTCTTTCTCAATATACCATCTGTCTGAGTCAGGGTTAAGTTGAAGATAACTGAAACTACTCTGGTTATTTTAAGCAGAAAAGGATTTAATGCAGGAATTCAGTTTGTACAAACTTATTGGAAAGCCTGGCGGGTAGGCTCCAATACCATAAAAGTAATCCACCAAGTGACTCTCCTCCATTATAATTAAAAATTTAGAATAGTTAAAAATTTAGGGCACTATCACTGCAACCATAGGGTCCAGGAATATATTGTTTTAGCTGTTGCAGTTTCTAGATTAGAAAACTGTACGCTGACTCCAGAGTCACATTACACCTAGATATTGGCAAAAATGGATGCGCTGAGTCTTCTCAATATTCACAAATTAATCATGTGGCACTGAGATCTCTGCAAATGTTGCAAGAAAATCCATGGTCTTTATGAATATGATGACCCCCCCCCCAAAAAAAAGGGCTGAAATGGTAGACCTGTGGCCTCCACATTACTCTGCCTTCCTTAGACATGAATGTTGTCTAACTGTCCAAACCACATTCTGAGCCCTGTTTGCAAAAGGGACTTACGAATGCAGATTTTTAGCTTCTCAACTCAGTAGCATCAGAAAGCACATTAGAAAAAGGCTTAGTGGATATTGAGAAATAAAGCAGGATAACTCCCACTATCCAGCAATGTTGTGACCATTCATGTTTCTCTTCCCATACACACATTTCCCAACAGTAGTAGGAACAAGTGGTTTTCATCCAATCCAACTATTCCCCCATATAAATGAAAATATATTACACTGCCCCCAAGAGAAGAAACCCAAGCTTCTATTAGTCATAGAATCCTTCTCTAGATGATGCTCCTTCCTCCTCTAATTCACTAACCTTCCCATCTACATATCTTATAAAGTTATCAAAGAATAATTTACAATACAGAATGTGGGAAATTGAGTGGGAGAAAGGAAATACATTTACATAGAAATAAATAAAAGAACAAGAGACCATTCCAGCTTTTGTTTCACCAAATGGTCATAAGACTATGTTTGCTATTTAGAGCATTTTTTTTTTTACATATTCTTAATTTCAGGTTTCCATTGCCCTCAGCTGCTTGAGGTTGAATGATGGGTGAGTTAAAGCAAGCCTTCATTCCTGATGAGCCTGAGCCATTAGTGGTCATGCTTATTTTGGATTACTGGAATTGTACATGAACTTATGCCTCAGGACATGGTAATATAAAGACATATATGTACATATACCTTCCACTCCAGATAATCACATATTACTGTCCCTGACACATCTTATAGGCAGGTCTATGTCTCCGTAAAATTAACAATCTTATCCAACAGAGAAACTTCTCTTTTCCTGTTACTTTAAGGTCATAAAGAACCCAAAAATGATTTACAGCAGACTCATTTTTCAGGTCTAGAAACCAGTGTGTCATCTGGCATAGATATTTTTTTTTTTTTTTTTTTTTTTGGATATTACAGCTTCCAAACTAGTAGAGGTCAAAATTGTGAGAAGAACAAGGAAATTTTTACAAGAGGACACACCATCAAATTCCACATTATAAACTCACATTATAGGGGAAGATGCACCAAAATCAATGTCTGACACCTTACCTCTCAACACCTATGAAGTTGATGATTTGACACTGGGACCTCTGCCAGTGCTGCCACAGCAAAGTACAATGCCACCATGATCATGCTTGCTACCAAAAGAGCAGAAGTAATGGAAGCATAGCCTTACCCTTCTTCTGCCTCCAAATTGTGATGTGAGTGCCTCTGATTCTTTTAATCCAGAATATATCTAGACCCTAGCTGCAAGAGAACCTGGAAAACACAATGCACTGGAAGGAAGGTGGAATGGATACTGAGTATTGGTCCATTCTACCTACCACACCATTTAATTTTACCACTACAACATTCTTTTTAATTCAGGTCATGGGTTATCCAATTCTAAAAGCCAAAGGTGATAAATTGGTTTTCAGTTTATCATTCAAAATGGCATAAAATCCTTCTTTTTTCCCCCAGTATGTTCCCCTATCCAACAGATTTTATTTCTTGCTTTACCCAAGATCCTAATTTTGCTTCTACCAGGCAAGCCTCCCTTTCCGACTTGAATTTATTCATTTGACAACCAAGATTTTAATATCATATTATGTTTGCAATGGGCCACCCCCATTATTTTGCTCCCAAGGCCCTTTTTTGGGTATCTTCATAGTTCTTCACTAAACAGTGCTCGCTTCGGCAGCACATATACTAAAATTGGAACGATACAGAGAAGATTAGCATGGCCCCTGCGCAAGGATGACACACATAGTTCTTCACTAAACACTGTCCTTGTCTCTCTAGTAATAGCTTCCCAAATGAAGTGTTCCCATGCCAGCTCTTTGAGAGATTGGCTACCTAATTCCACGGACAACACTTTGTATCCTATCTTTAGCCAAACATTGCATATAGATATATACTACTAAATAGTCTTAAAATTTTTACTCTGAATGTTTCAGTTATATAAATATAAATTCCTTTATATAAGTATAAAAACTTTTCCTTTTTTCCATTCAACAAATATTTGCTCAGTGCTATCATATGCAGAATGAACTAATTGTGTCCATGGGAATAAGAAAATGTATAGTTTGATAAATACTGAATAGTATTCTATACATGAAAGTTGTGAGTGATTATAATTTATTACCTTAAGAGGCACAGTACAATGTTGGCCACAGAGACACCAATCATATAAATCTAACTCATATTTATAAAGTTTTATGTCACATTTCAGACTGAAATACAGATTTAAAGAAATGAAGTTTCATGGATTCAAGTTGTTGTTTTTTTTTATTTTGCCATCCAAGTATTATCTTGTAAATGGAAATAAACACTAAATAGGTATTAAAAAATTTCAGCTACTAACAACATTATTATACTTTATATTGCCAGTTTCATTGTTTAGTTCGTTTGAATTAAAGGATTATTCCACAAAGGAAAAATTAGTTTTTTAAAGATTTTTTTAAAGAACATTTAGGCAGTAATTGATTCTTTTATTTCTTCTTTCTGCTTAGTGGGCTTCAAGAAGTCAAATATCTTCATAAAAAGGAGAGGAAAACAGATCATAATATTACCTTGTTCCTAACACTGCTTTTAAGGAATCTGGTAATATTTATTCCAAAATAATTTGCGTGAATTTTCTTTATGTCTTGATTGGTGTTTGGGGCCAATCCGGCTCAAGATTTTAAGAAAGACATTATTAACGGTCCATATAAGTTTATAAGATCTATACGATGGTATAAAATGATCAGTATGACTAAATATTATATGTATATATCTATATAGAGTCATATGGAGATAAAAGTGATCAGTAGGACTATATACATATATATACACACACACACATATATGGTATATAATATCCATATACCTATATATGTATATAGCCACACACACATATGCATTAAAATGTATAGTTTCTTTGGGGAAAATGCTTTAGAATACACCAGTCAACTCTTAAATTGCTGCCTACATCTATCCAGTTCTTAAAAGGAGAAACTACCAGTACCTTACCTTCTCCCAGATATTAAATGAATTATTATGTGCCTACTGAATTTACTTTTCTTACTTATCATATTTACTCATCTAATTTAGCTGGGCTGTAAGAATTTTATTTTCACTTCTTCAAGGAGACACATTTAGCCTTAGCTAAACACTGTTTATGTTTTAGAAGTAGAATAGTAGCTGTGGATTGTCAATCTTATTTTAAAATATTTTAGGTCACACAGTAAGTATTCAAGTTCAATCTCACTAGAGACCTTAAAACATCAGGATTGTATTAGCATATTCACACAAAAATCAATTAACAATGTAGAACTGTCGAACTCATATCTTTATGTTTCTGCAATTGTCAATTGCTAATACAGATAACAGGACACAATTGGACCATTTCATAGTGTGAAGTGGTGATGTCTTCTTTTTAGGTCCTTGTACCTGTAAATCATAGCAGATAACACATCTTAAAACTGAGGTGGCAGGATTGACGAATGCATTCACACACACTTGGTGTAAGTCTTCACACTACATTCTACAGAATGCTGTAATATTTGTCAATTAATATCACTGATACTTAAAAGCGTTAAGCGTATTTCATTTCCTCAGAATTATCTGGAAAAGTTTAGAGTCATAGACAAGAGTCACTTCTTGAGTCTTGGTCTATTCCTGGGTTTTAACACTAGTTTTAGATAGGCCCAAGTAACTTAGTAGATGGAGAAGGGACAGGTCTTTTATAAGAATTCTTCTGAACTCTGTTTCTCTTCAGGTTTAGAAACCAGGTTCTTACTTTGGGACCGTGTGCCTTTCTGCAGCTTTTCCTATTAGCCTGTTATGAGGCTTGGAAAATGTGACCAAACTGTACTTTAGTCTTACAAAGAACTAAATTATGATTCATTTGCACATTTTCATAAAATGGTTTTATTCCAGTAAAATACATTTTCTAGTTTTAGGACATTTCTTGAGGTAGTGAGCATTACTCAGCTGTATCGGTGTTACAGGACGCATTGTTAGAAATGCAGCTCCTGGACTTTACCCACCAGACTATAGACAGACCCATGAGTATACTGATACTAATGTATCAGAACTTCTGGCAGTGGAAGTTCATGATTCCCATTTCACAGTTCATTAATTACCAACAGAAAAATGAGAGATGGTTAATGTTTCCATAATAGAGCACCTTTAGATAGTGGGTGGAGATCAGTATGAAGAGTTTGCTATTCAAATTCTCCTGGATCTGGACCCTTGGCCCAACTGATATTCATCAGTGACATGGTGCTTTTTGGTTTCCCTAGTCCAGAGGTTATGGAACAGCCCAGGAATTACTCACAAAATGGGAGTCTCAATAAGCAAGTCCTTCTGTGATATAGACCCCAATGTCTAATAGTCGAGCTATATTACTGAATTAAGATTAGAGCCAGGCAAAAGTTAAGCACTATGTTGACTAATCGTGTTTGCAAAGAAAATGAAGACCAAAATAAATAATAGATTAAGAGGAATAGTGAATATATTGAATTTCATGCTTTTAATAGGTAATCATAAAATAGAGATAATTATAGTAGGATTAAATTTTTTAAAAAAGATTTTATTTATTTATTTGTCAGAGAGAGAGAGAGAGAGAAAGAGAGAGCGTACACAGGCAGGCAGATGTAGAGGAAGAAGCAGGCTTCCAGCTGAGCAAGGAGCCCGATGTGGGACTTGATCCCAGGACCCTGGGATCATAACCTGAGTCAAAAGCAGATGCTTAACCCACTGAGCCACCGAGATGTCCCTAGTACCAATTTAATCTTAAGAGCACCTCTAAGTCATATTGAAAATATCACTGGAGAAGATAATTTCATTCTCTAACCAAGTGCAAATTAACTAAATGTATTCCGGGGAGAAAAAGATAATGCTCCTCCCCAAAAGCAAACTATTTTCTCTTCCTTACTTATAGCACCAAGATTCAATTAATGATGAAATTTTGGTTATTGATGATAGAATGGCAATTTTTAACTAATTTTTAAAAGTATAAAATATAGTATCATCTATATTAATCAGATAACTAAAAATCAAGACATTAATTTATAGGAAAGGTCTTTAAAGTATAAATGGACTTCTCTTTGGTAGATGAACTGCTAAGCATGGATGTCACTTTGAGACATTTATGGCCTGGATATAGAATTACAAAGGCATTTTATTTTAATGCTGTGGTAATTAATGCTAAGTTATGATGATAAAAGTACAAATAGCAATGAATAGCAAATGAGCTAATACAATAAATAGCAAGTGAATCAGTCCTGACACAGAACTTATCAGACTGATAAAGTTACAATCTTT
This sequence comes from Procyon lotor, assembly GCA_028646535.1. Classification (NCBI taxonomy): domain Eukaryota; kingdom Metazoa; phylum Chordata; class Mammalia; order Carnivora; family Procyonidae; genus Procyon; species Procyon lotor. The sequence goes on from CM053609.1 coordinate 63,261,106, forward strand.
TTAGTGACTTGGAAATATTCCTTGAATTAAAAATTTTTTACAACAAGCCATAGCCTTTGAGATAGGTATAGAGTGTAATTATTATTTCTTTCAAAGGGCTTCTGAGAGATACACACTCTTAGGCCAATCAAAATTCATCTTACTCTATGATTTTTTTTCTTTTTTAGTGATTCAGAGATTCTTTAGCCTTACTGAATTTACCTCCTCAGATTTCAGCCTTTCAGAGTACACAGAATAAATAATAGTTAATCTGCCCACAGGACTAAAAAGAACATTATGCCACATCTGTTTTTATAGCCAGTTCTATAGTTTAACTCCTTGATTTTAAAACTATGACTGCCTTTATTTCTGTCTACATAGATCATATTATTTTTTTCTTGCTTTATTATCTAAATAAGCTCTATGTAATTATTATTTATTTGGAAAATAATTTCAATAAGTTCATTGAAGATTATATAGTTTTCTTCCTAGATTTCAACCTTGTTTTCATTCCTTTATTTTTATGTAGCACTTATTAACTTGGTAGGTACCCTTTATATATCAGGTCTGTGTTAAACGCTAGAGATAAAAAATTATCTGGCTCATAGTTCATGAAACAATGTTTGCTTGAATCTTCTTTCTACTCAGATACAACCTGAGCTAGATGTCAATTTTTTGCTCTAGACTGAAAGACACATTATTTAATCTAAAAAATATCACAAGTAGCATTTTTATGGAAATAGTCCTGTTGTTTGCCCTTGTCTTCTGCAGAACTTTCACTCATTTACCTCATATGACATTTGCAGGTTGTTATTACACACTTCTTCTTTATTAGTAAAGTACGTGTTTGAGTCAACAGAAATTCCTCAGCCTCTAATCAGGTACCCATTTACCTATGTATTCTGAGAATGCTCCTGAGATAGCCCTCTACTTTAATCACAACGCTTAGGGCTCTACCACCCTGAGAACTCCAGGCATTTGTTTGTTCCTCTTTATCGTATGAAAAAAAACCATCTAGGACCAAGTAGAGGAGAATAGAAGGGGCTTGAGTGAGGAGGGCCTATGAGGAGTTGAAAGGAAGACGAGGGGCAACCTTCCCTCTTGCCTATGATTAGAGTTCATAAAGTCACCAGGTAGGAGTAGTAATAATGCCCTTCAGGGTGCCAAGCTTGGTAAGAGTAACTAATTGAAATCACTTGGCCAAACCACAGGAGCGGGCAGTGATTGTGATCTGATGAGTAGACTTTAAAGAACTAGAGGGTGGAGAAACCACGAAAGCTAGTGTGAGAAATAGTGGGACAGAGGTGTGGGAGACAGAGTCAGGGAATTCTAGTGCCAGAAACTGGAGTGTTTTTTTACACAGTCCCTCTGTGGCCTTGCTAGAGCGGGCCAGGCTTACTAAAAAAATTAGTTTCTTCGGGGCCATGAACATTTTTACACATTTCACTGGGGTCCCTAACACAACTTTAAACATTGTCTTTTACTACTAGTTACTGATTAATAAAATTTGGTTACATGGTCTCCCTTTCTATCTCTCGACTGTAAAAGGTTTGAGTATACAATTAGCAAAAAAAATTCTAGACGATAAAAGCATGTATGGCTTCAGTATGTTCTATGCTCTTTCCCTATTACAGAGCATTTTGTTATACTTGTATGAGTGGGAAGTACAAAATCGCAAAAAGCTCCAAATTGGTAAGATGTTTCCAATTTTATTATCAGCATTTTCATTAAAGGAAAACATTAAATGCCTGCTCCTTTTTGAATAATTCATATTCGTTTTGTATTATTAAACTTTTGCTTCTCAGATTGATCTTCATTCACAAAAGCAAATTTATGTAATGGCTTGGTTGGTGATATACAGTAATTTCAAAACCACTTTTCATAAGACTTTAAAAAGAGTTAACGAACTTCCCTTTCAAAATATATTCCTCCATGTATAGACTATGTTGACATTAAATGAACATGATAGGGCAGTTTTTCATGTAATATGGTAGTGCTAGGCAAAACAATATCTTATGAATTAGTGCTATATGTTAATAACCGCTCCTCATGATGTATCTTTTCATTATTAGTGTCATTGCAAGAGCAGTTTAGACAAGGCTAAAAATCCGCAAGATGACATCAGTTAATACAGTGAAGACAGCTGAAAATGTAGAGCATTCATAAAGGAGACAATGTATTGTAATGGAGATTTCCGTTTCATCTCTCAGCAGAGAGCAGCCACTGTCTTTTGTGTTTAGACAGACATATGGATATATGAAAAATTATAGAATAGGAGAGAGGACATGCTAATATAATGAGTGTTCTGACCGAATGTTCTAACCTATGAAATTATCAGTCCATAACTACATGTTCAGAACTTAGGAGCAACATTATCCTGCATTATATCAGTAAGCACATTAAAGGAAATAGCTGAAGAATAAAATTAAGAAAAGAAAAAGATTTTTACTTAAAAAAAAAAAAAGCTTCTTTTCAGGAATGATAGTTTTTCCCCGAGCCACCTTAATTTTAAAGTGGCTATAAGAACCCAGAGAGTGGTTCTAAAAGTAACTAAAAGTCTCTTAAGAGATACTTTTCAAAGCTATTGCCGAGATTCAAGTTAAATTAAATGTGTGCAAAGAAAAATGTGTAGAGAATTATTTTAATAACCTTCACTACTTGCTCTGAATCAGACCCTTCAGACTTCCTTCTCTTCCTAAGTCCACTTAAATGAATGTTAAATTTTAAATTAGGAAATACTGAAAGGGACACATCTTTCAGGGACTGTCACCTTCATTCCTATTAAGAAAAGCATTAAGTCCTAGGATATACTGCAACATTAAATACTCTGTTTTATTTGGTAGCATAGCTTTGGTAAGTAGAATCCACTTCTTTTTTAGGGGCTTAGAGGAGGGTGTCACACCATTGATTGCTGGGTAATAGTGTTAGTAATAGTGTTAAACTCAACAGTGTTTGCATTCTTCAGCATACTTATGAATATGTAATTGTGCTATATCACACTCACAAATTAGTTATTGGTGGATGATCTGTCCAACTCAGTTGGACAGCAGGAAACCTCACCAAAAATACATGGATGGAAAATTAGTGAGTAGAAATTATGTAAATTAAAATCTATCATTTTACAAATATTCTTTGATACTCTATCAACTCAAACTGCACATAAGTCAGATTTACCTAATGCTTTAGAATAACCATGCAAACAACAAACAACAAAGTTGGAAAACCTTTTCCACACCTGAATAGAAGAGCTGGAAGCCTATAATGGCTCTAAGCCCTGTGTAAGGATTAACCTGCAAATAACACACTTTCTAATTTTTTTCTTTTGTACATATATTTTCAAGTTTTGGCATTTTAAAAATTATGCATTGATTCATTCAAATAGCAGGTATATTTTGAGCCCCGTGTACCAGGCATAGGGTGAGGTATTGAGGAAGTCAGAAAGGTCCCTTTCCCACTAGAATTTCCATTCCGATAGGATAAAGCAGTCAAAAGAGAACCATAGTGCTAAGGAGAGAACAAGATATAAGCCAGACATAGAAAGAAAAATACTGCACAATCCCATACGTGGAATCTAAAGAAGTCAAATTTGTAGAAGCAGAAAATAGAACAGTGGTTACAAGGGGAGGGGAGGTATGGAAAATGAGATGCTGGTCAAAGATTATGAAGTCACAATTCTTTAAAAGAAATAAGTTCCAGAGATTAAAGGTACAACGTGATTACTATAGTTAATACTATATACCAGAAATTTACTAAGAGTTGGTCTCAAGTGTTCTCATCACACATGGGCATGTACAAATGCTAACTACATGAGAGGATGCGTATGCTAATTAGCTTGACTGTAATAATAATTTCACTATGTATATGTATATCAAATCATGTTGGGGCGCCTGGGTTGCTCAGTGGGTTAAGCCTCTGCCTTCGGCTCAGGTCATGCTCTCAGGGTCCCGGGATCGAGCCCGGCATCCGGCTCTCTGCTCGGCGGGGAGCCTGCTTCCCCCTCTCTCTCTCTGCCTGCCTCTGCCTGCTTGTGATTTCTCTCTCTGTCAAATAAATAAATAAAATTAAAAAAAAAAACAAAAAAAAATGCTGTATATGTTAAATATATTCAATTTTTATGTAAAAACAGTTAAATACTACAGAAATTTTGGGGAAGAGACTTTGAGATTGAGGAATAGACTTTGATGAGACTGAGGACTAAAGAGAAACAGGAGATCTATAAATTTTGAAATAATGGATTAATTGTACAGTGAGGGAGTAACTTTTACTATTTTTACACCTATGTTTTAGTGTGAAATAAATTTATCAAAATTGTTCCAATAAAACCTCAGTTTGGGATGGATTTTTTTTAATAAATAAGCTTAGGTGGTAGAAAATGCTTGGTTTAGGGGAAGAGGTTCTGTGGGAACATCTTTAGATTAGATAGCAAGGGAAAGCCTTTCTTAAGGTATGACATTTGAGCTGTGAACTGAAAGATAAGAAAAGGCCGAGCTTGAGAAAGTCTAGGGGAAGGATGATCTGAGTAGAGGCAACTGTCGGAGCAAAGGCACAAGACAGTAACGAGGAGGGACTGTTCAGGAACTGAAACAGGTCTATGAGGCTGGAGTCGACAGTGTGAAGTAGAAAGAGGTAGAAAAGGGTTACGAGAGGCAGGCAGGTGACATACCATGTGCAATTCTGTAGAATTGGTAGAAGTCTGGATGCTACGTTAAGGGAGTGGGAAGCTATTATATAGTTATAGGTGGGAAAGTGATGTCTTCTGAAGTATGAGGCTTTCTTTTTTGTTAATGAAGGAAGGGGATGCACTGGGGGCGTGGTACAGATGGTTTGGGGAGAAAGTAAAGATGCCAAAGGCCTGTTTTAGAAACTTGAAAGTGAATGTCCTTAGGAAATTAGGAGGTCTAGTTGAGATTTGCATATGTAGGATCAAACCCCTGTTATTTCATGTGGATTGAATCAGATTCTAAAGAATAATTATCTTTATCCCTCTACTGACTCTTATTTTCTGTATCAATAACTTGTTCTACTTCACATTAAAATTTTGTATCGCATTCAGCTATGCCTCCCCAATTTTTATAAGTTCCTTGAGGACACAGATGATGTCTTATACTTTATCATATGCTCTGCTGTCCCTAACAATACCTTTAAAATAACAAGGCACTCGATGTTCTCAACTGAGAACAACTTGCAGTCCAACTGACCTAGCCTCTGTAGATGACATGTTGCATCTAAGAAATGAGATCAGTGCCAAAATACAAATTTCTTTTAGTGCCACCTGCAATATTTTCCTAAAGAAATTGATGAATATGTATGCACAGATTGAAATGCTGGTCTTCAACGGAGTATTTGTCATTACATTTTCAAATGAATCCATAGCAAATGATTTCAGGAGGATGTTCCTCTTTGACAAACCCAGTTTAATAACACATGTTTTGTGTTCAAACCGGAAGCTTTCAAACTCCATTCCTCACAAAGATACTTAACGTCACTCCTTTCAGGTTTTTAACCTGACCAATTACTGGACAGAGGAGATGTTAACTAACATAAGCTCAAAAGAGCATGTGTCGCTCCTGCAGATTTTAATTCCCGTTTTAACTTAGACAGTTTTTTTGTCCCTCCCATATTTCACTCAGAGAAGGAGGAAAAGGGACGGATGGGTTGTCTTTGTGTTTGAGAGTAATCATGATTTCCTTCAATTGTCAGCTATTATTGACATGATGTTGCTCTTTCAAAGAGTGCAGCAAAACCATTTTCCTGGACAGTATTTTAGTGAAACTTGATATGATGTCACAGCATCACAGAAAACTTAAGGCAAAGGGCCCCTGTAATGTCAACTGCATGCATCAGCCCCTGCAGAATGTTGACAGATTCCAGGGCGTACAGGATAGATCCAATTAGTCTGAAAAACTACAAATGAAAAATTTAAGTGTTTTTTTTTTTCCTTTCACAAATATTCATGGTTTTGTATTTGGTGGTGGACCTGTCAAAGTGTTTTCTATCAACTTAAATCTAGTATTTCTAATTATATCCTTGCCAGAAAATAAAAATAATTCCCTTCTATCTGAGAAGCATTATCTTATATATTTTATGCTAACATTACATCCATCCCTCTTCCACTTCAAATTATCTAGGCCGCATATTTAGTTGCCATGCATTCTTACATTTGATTTCCTTTCTCTCTGTCATCTTCTTTGTTTGCTGATTGGGTTATACAGCTGTACCTATTAACATTCTGGGCCCAATTAGGACTTTAATTTCATAATACTCTGTTGCTTTAGTGGGAAAATAAAATCACTGGCTTCTGATATCAAGTCAGAACTTATGTGGCATGCTTCTTCCCCACAATTTTACATCTGCCATTATTTGTAAATCCTAAACACATTGCTGGTATAGCAGGACCTTTTCCCTCTACAGCCCTACTCTTTCTACCCTATCATAGATAGATGACAAGAGGAATGAAACTGAGAGTTAAGTTCATGGGAGATCTGAAATAGCTCCCCAAATCTAAGATAGTCATTTATGGAGTAGTGGTCAAGAAAGTGGGCTCTGGAAGATGACCTGAATCTAACCTCTGACTCTGCTATTTACTTCTGCAACCCTGGCAAGTCACTCAACTCTTACGGTACCAGTTTTCTTACTTATAGAATGCCCGCCCACCAGTTACAATTTAACATAGAGGTCTTTCTGAAAGCATGTAATATCTCCCAAGTATGTGTTCTCTGTTCACCTCTCCAGGTTCATTCCTCCTGCCTGCCCTTTTCCTTATATTCCATGATCCTTAACTTTTCGACGAGCTTGATACATGGAAGTATCAAACAGCATTGCCTGTATTACTCTATTTCCTCTCCCTGGTTTCCCATTCAATCTCTGCCCATGTCTTCGCCTTTAAGACTCAGGTCAAACACCATATGCTCAAAGACACATTGCTTCTCTGATGCCTTTCTAGATGGGCTAATTTTCCTTCTTTTATGTTCCCATTGCACCCAGTGCATTTCTCTATAACTGCACTTAACAGATATTGCTGGTATTTAATGATTATCTGTTTGTTGCTCTCCTGAACCTCAAGTTCCTAGAGATCACAGGCCAAATTCTACTCATCTTTGTATATCTAGTGCCATGCTTAAAATGACCTCTACCACTTTTGCTTATGTTAGGTGAAGCCAGTAGAAATCCCACTGCCATCAAGTGGCAAACAGATTAATATCAGGGTCTTGAGAGATACCTAAAATTCTTTTTACTCTTTAAAAAATCCCTCTGTACCTCCTATCCACTTGAGACGGAAATCTGCCCTACAATGAGATATTCCGAAAGAACTGTGGGAAAGGCCTTTGAGGATGTGGATAACTGCTTTTTCTGCTTGGAATTTGCTCATTCTTTCAAATGTCTTCAAAACCTTCTTTCTTTGCCTTCTCATTGGCCATCCCTGATTAACTGTTCCCTGCTCTGTGCTTCCAAGAAACTTTGTTTATGCCTTTATTTTAGCCTTTACCACATTGCATTGTAATGATCTGTACATTATAATAAATTAATAAATGATCTGTACATCTCCCCCTGGAAGCTAGGTTTCCTAAGAGCACACAGGGCATGTCTTCCTCATTTATACTCTGCAACTGTTACCAGGCCTGGCCCTTCATAAACACACAGTTAATGCTGAATCCAAGTCAGCTAAGTGCTGTGTTTGGGTGAGTTGACTCAATATTGCCTGCCAGTCAGGAGGAAAAAGAGTATATCAAGATGCATTTTAGAGAGCAAATAAAAGACTAGCTCCTCAGTATGTTGACTGTGTTTGAGTGCCTTCTTAAATGTCAAAAGGGTGAATCAAGTTCATTATGTTCCTGAGAACATAATACTATGCATGCCTTAGATATGCCAGGACTCTTCTTTTTCCTAATTTGAATGTAACTTTTTTGTGCAGTAAATAGCCTCCACTCATCTGAATATAAGATAATTTTCTGAATATACTGGACCCTCCACCTCCTGGTCATGAATCTCTTAATACTGTGGCCCTTGCTTCCAGGTCCTTCCTGTTCTCACTTGCAGGTTTTTTTTAAAGTAGAATTCACCTGAAGCCAGTTTTCACACTGCAGAGCTAATTTCTATGCAAAAGTGAATGATGTCTCATTTTAAATATTCCTTAGAGCATAAAGCTGACATTGAATGTATAATTTTAAGCAGCTCAAGCAGTATTCACTAAAGGGTTGACACAAGAACAAGGATCACAGGAAAATGTAGGTGAGAAGAACAACGATACACACGCAAAGGCTTTTCCCATCATGTCAGTACAGTCATACCCTCATTTATCTTGCTTTTTACACAGGGTTCAATTTTTATTTTTTATAACTGGGTCAGATCCCATGAAAAGGGAGGCTTTTGCGCAAAGATTTGGGGTAGGGAGAGTCATTAACTCTTTGGGGCCACCAGGAAAATGATGTTGCAAAAAGGGCAATAACATTGTTTACCATGTTAATAGCATCTTAATGGTCTGAAACCCAAATGAGAATTTTCATTACAAAGGCTTGAAAATTCAAGTAACTACCTTGTGCTAAAGGTAAAGTTTACACCTCTAATTCTTCCGTGGACACGTTAGGGAAGATAGTGAGTTCACACCATGGACTCACAAGTGAGTAATTCGAAGTCTGTAGAGTTAGAGGCAATTCCACATCTTATAGCATATGAGTTAGACACCCTGCACCCAGGACAATTTTGGATTTAGTTCAGGCAGAGGCCTTATTTAAAAAATAATTTGAGACTGTTGACCTTTTGCAAAGCACATTAATTAAAGGGAAGAACGTGCATTTGGCTAATTTCACACACCATGAGTTATGTAAAACCTATGAATACTTTTAAATTCATCTGTGGCACAATATATACATATAAATTGTCCTTTGAATTTGAAGGTGATACTGCTGTTATTGTCTCTGCTATTTTCTGTGTGTTTAGATCTGGCTGTTTGATTGGCAATTCCTACTGTGTACAGTCTGCATATGTGTCAACTAACAACTGCAGCCATTGCCTGGAGGGCTTGATTGCTGGGTTGTTCAATATTTATTAAGCACCCAAGAAGTGCTAGGTGCTGCACTGAACAGTGCAAGTGTGTAACTGATGCTTCCCTCTAAAAATTCTATTCCAAGGTGACTAGTGGAACACATATGCTTTTTAGTTTTGAGGTGAATTCCCTGAAACTATGCAACTAGTCCTTCAGTAATATCAAAAGTAGGTGGCTAACATCTTTCCCATTCACTTGGGAAGC
>CM053609.1:63270431-63302195 GCA_028646535.1 Procyon lotor
TTTCCAGGTTTGGTCACAGTGAGCTTTTGGGTTAAACTGAACCATCCCACCTGCGGCCACTGCTCACACTGATTCGGATATAATTTCCCCATATTTTGATCATGGTACTTATGTTGATAATGATATTTTATAAGATAATAATGGAAAACAGTGAACTCAAATGACAGTATTTAAGTTTGGGTGGGCACAGCTATCCCTCTTCAAGTATTTGACACCAATCAGTGCTTCCCTTTAGTGACAGTAGGATTTAAAAATAATTAATCAGAAATTAATTAGGACAGAGGTTTAAGAAATTGAAGACTTACACAGTGCTTTTTGCAGTCAATACTAACCCAATATCATTAACAAAAACGTATTACAAGGTATAACTAAAAGTCACCATATTTTTCAGTGTACTTATTTTAACTCCAGCTTGTGTGTTAATCCTCAGAGTTACTTACAAGTTGTATATTTAGCCAATATATTAGACTTTGAAGTGTTTTCATAGAAAACATGAAATATTTTATGTATATTAAAAAATAACATTTTGCATTTTCAATTCAAGTGAAAAAAGAACAGATTTAAGTTTAAAATTTAAGAATTTTTGTTTCGATATTTTTTCAAGTGAAAAAGATGTCACCTACATAATTGAAACAACTCTTATTTTTACATTCAAACAATTTGAAGGCATTTAGTTCAAAATACCCTTAATAAGATCTGATACAGAGTGCTAATGCAACGTCTTTTCTTTAGTCATAATTATAACAAAGTGAATGTTACACAAAGAAGTGTTGGTCAGGACAGGAGTAAAAATGTATTATTGACAGCTGAACTGCTCTCTTTTGATGATATTAATTTTCTGGGATTTAAATAGAAGTATAAGAATGCCAACACCCACTTTGCTGCTACTCATCTAAGAGCTTCTTATCTAAAGGATTATGCATTAATTCATTTAACTGACTTAATTATTCACATTTCAGTATAATTGTATGGCCATAACTTAGTGTGAGCAAAGTTAAGATAAAGTCAACTGTAGGTCTGCAGAAAACCCAGAAACCAATCTGAGCTTTGATACGTGAGCTGGAAAGTTCCAAAGGTGAAATGAAAAAATTGAAGGTAGGACAAAGAAGGAGTGCCACGAGAGGGTGCAAGTCAATGGGGTGACAGAAGATGGTAAGAAACTGGGAAAAAAATATTAAAAATTTGGATACAGAATCTTACAACTTAAAAAGTTTTTCTCTTCAGATGTAGATGGGTGCCAAGCTTATGTGAACAATACATTGTTTTCAGTACAATTATTTTTGGGTTTGCCTCATTTTATGGTCCCTTTTTTTCCAGTCAACAATCATGAATGCAAGGATCCCTCTTAGTTCAGAAAGGCACGAGGAATCTCCATATCAGAAACCTATCAGTAGAGAACAATGTATTTTTCTCTCTCTCCTTTTCTTTCTCCCATTAACAAAGGATTTGATCAAAATTCTATGACTTTACTGAAATAACCAAAGAGGTCAAGGGCCCCGACTCCAGAAATCACTGTAACACTACATTAAGGCTATCTTTTTGGTGATCCCCATTTCACATAAGAGGAAACAGATTATATGAAGTTTGCAAAAACATACAGGCAATAAATGTAGGAACCAGAATTAGAACCTCAGAACCGAGGTCCACTGGCATCTTGAAGAAGAGTGTTTCTCAACAGTCAACAGAGTGCTGGGATTGTTAGACTCCCTTTAGTAACAGCCAGGCTGCAAGAGTGGCAGGGTAGGTAAGTGGGTGGAAGGGTGTTTCTCACATTGCTTACTTCCACAAGAACAAATCGATTTTGTTTTGTCTGATATGCTGGAGGTTCCCCAGTCTTTTTTGAATAAATAGCTGGACTACATAAATATTGGTACAAAGTATTTACATATTTTACAAGTTTCTGCATATCTGTAATTGAATTGGGACACATAACTAGGACACACCAGGAGTTAAATATAGTTATATTTCCTGAGATGTGTTATAGTCAAGAAAACAGTGTTATTGGGTAACAAAGTGCCTTTGCTTGAGTCCCCTAGAGAGTCAGAGACTCAGGCGAATACAATTTCTAAGGCCAGGCATTTTCAGTTCCATGTTCTATCCACTAGACAGCACTACCTCTTTGCGTTCACAGTTGTTTACATTTGGTTTCACAGCAGTTTTCATTAATGCCCCTTAAATGATTGAAATATAGTTTTAAAAACCTAAATTGTTACAACTGCATTGTTACCTTTGTCTTTATTAGTAAAACAATCTTTTCCTTGTTTACTCTGTTAAGTGCTAATGTAAATAACAGCTTTTATTTAGCATATTCTTGCTGACTGTTTTTACACTTTTTTGCTACCTCTAGCCTAACCATATTTGTCTCATTCTTTTGCAAATCTTCTAATTCTAAATGAAATGAAGCTAGGATTTATTCTAAAAGGAATGGTACATCAGCGTTCTTGTTTTCCAATTCCAATTAAAGCCTTCAACTCCTGTGCACTTACACTTTTGCGAATCCTATCACGGCTGCACAAAAGCCATTGCAGTTTACACAGGAATATAGTTAAGATGATCTAATATATTGTTTGTGGAGAAACTAAATGTATTCTCTTTAGACACTCATCAGTTTAACTTCCAGATATCAGAAAAATGTCATATTTATAATTTCATGGCTCCTAAAGAGTATTATTACTTTTTTTTTTTTTAAAGGTGTTATTTGACAGAGAGAGACAGTGAGAGAGGGAACACAAGCAGGGGGAGTAGGAGCGGGAGCAGCAGGCTCCCCGCTGAGCAGGGAGCCCAATGCTGGGCTGGATCCCAGGACCCTAGGAGCAGGACCTCAGCTGAAGGCAGGCGCTTCAGGCGCCTAGGTGCCCTGAGTATTCTTATTCTTGACATAGTCACTTTAACACTTTTTCTCCTTCCAGTACTTCCTGGTTGGTTAAAATTACAATTCTGGTGTTAATAAGCTATATTGTCCTAAGAAAGTCACTTAATCACCTCAAGGCTCTTTTTTCTCCGAAGAAGGCATATTTGAGAAACATTCTCTGCCTCCCTTTTAGTACAGGGCTCAGAGGGAGTGAAGGGGGCTTCAACCTTATCACCTCCTACCTGGGTTCCAGAGGGTGGGTCTCCGCCCCTTTGGAGTTAAAGCTTTCACATGAGCCAAATTAGCACCGGTGGAGACATGTTGCGTGGTTGATTCCACTTACGTTGCATCAGTGAGCCCAGAAAAGTGCACAAGCATGGCTACCCCGGTTATTGCATCCTTCTGCTTTGGGCATAAACTTTGGTATTCATATCTTGGGGCCAGTGGTCATTAGAGGCAAAAGGAAGCATCATCTGCTCAATTGCCACCAAGATCTTTAAGTAGTTTGGAGTTCCAGTGCAACAGAAATGTAGATGTGTCGGTACCTCAACCTATGACTATCCCACTTTCTGGAATAACTTCAGCCACCAGATCACTAACCTCAAGTAATAGCTACAATAGAGCAAAGGAGAACCAAAGCGACAGTGCAAAAGGTGGCTGTTTTCCTACCCCATCCACCCAGGAACGCTTCTGGGATTTCTCAGCTCTTTTCAGGGCCTATCACCTTGGATCACATTTGGGTCTCTCTCACAGGATGGCTACTTGCTATTCGTGGGTTTCTTCTGAGCCAGCCTTATGATCACCAGCCTCTCCGTCACCGCACATTTGCCCCTTCAGGACAGGGACCATCTCATCCTTAGGGCTTTACTGGCATTCCTTTTCTTCTTCAGCACCTGTCATTTATTCGTTTACTCACAAGAACAGTTAAAAACAAGAGAAACAGATGTTGTTGAGCTCATCAAACTGCACTTTTCTTCAGCTGAATCTCACCTAGCTTCAAATGGGAACAAGATGTTCTTTCTGCTATGGATGTTCTTCTCCTGCTAATTTCTAATTCCTACGATTTTCCTAGGTCTCATTTCAGTAGAAGGCACAAATCCCTAGCAGACACTATCTGTATCAGGGCAAGACCCTCCTTTCACGAAGGACAAGAGCCTTTAAGGAATGGATACTTACTCCTTAGCAGCAATTCACACTTTAACAGAAATAGGAATAGAATTATAGAGTGGAAAAGAGTGAGTAACTTTCAAATGTTCCCCCCACGAACTGAACCTCATTTCCCAACAACTGCTACATAGTATAATTTGATAGGTACTCCCAGTCTTTAGTTTTCTTTCCTTCTGGTCTCGGTTTTTCGCGTAGTAACTAGGGCCTTCCTATTATTTGCAGGTTTGATAGCTAAAGGAGATTTATTATTTTTAAAACATGAAAGTTTTAGGGAAAGCGTCCTAGGGTGTTTTTTCATATTGTCTAACTCATTGACATCCTAGGAATTCAAATCTAATATAGTTATCTGAGGAATAATAGTCATTCATATTATTCAAGCACAACAGTAGCAATCATTTATTATACACTGTCAGAATCTGGATTAGATTTGTCCAGTCAACAAACATATGGAAAATACACTATTTACCAGGCATTGTTAAAAGCCCTGGGGATATAACAGTGAGCAAAACAAAATTCCCTACCTGTATTGTGTGGTAGGCAGCCTCTAAGATGGCCCCCCAATGATCTCCTCTTACTGGTATTCACATACCTGTGTAAAACCATTCCCTTCAACGTGGGCTGGACCTAGTGATACTTTAATAGAAAATGGCAAAAGCATCCCTTTAGAGATTACAAACATACTGTGACTTCTACCTTAGAATTCTCTCTCACTCTTTTGCTTTCTGAAGAAAGCAAGCTGCTATGTTATAACTGCTTTATGGAAAGGTGTATGTGGCAGAAAATTAGGGGCAGCCTCTGGCCAACATCCAAGGAAGAACAGAGTCCCTCAGTCCAACAGTCCACAAAGAGATCAATCTTAAGAACAATTGCATGAGTAACTTGGAAATGTGTTCTTCCTACAGGAAATCTGTTTCAGGCCATAACAATTGCTGTAAACTCAACTGAAAGAGATGTGGAACCACAAGCATCTAGCTGCACTATGCCAAGAATTCCGGCCCTCAGAAAGTGTGACAAAATAAATGGCTTTTTTAACTGTTTGGGTTTTTTTAAGCCACTAGATTTTGAGGTAATTTGATATGATCTCCAATAATAGATAATGAAAGAAGAGAGATAGAAGGGAGGTAAAGAAGAGCCGTAGGTAGGACTGAACCTCCTGGACTAAGAAGACAGCAAATTTCAACAGCAAGGTCACAAAAGTATTCACTTAGATAGTAACATGGAAGCAAAAATCCAAAGGAAATGAGGGTAAACTGTCGTTATATATGGGGTAACAATTTTCTAGAAAAAAGGAAGAGTAAATTCAAACACCCTCAGGCAGAAGTAATTCTGTAAGGTGAGAAGAATGTAAGGATGCCAGCATGACTAAAAAGGAACTAGTGAGAGATTTGAAATTATCAAGATCTAAGATGATAAAGACAAGGAGAAACCCTGTGTGTGTGTGTGTGTGTGTGTGTGTGTGTGTGTGTGTTTTGGAGGGGGTTTAGAAAATTTGGTGCTGTTGTTTCATTGTAAAGACTGGATTTTTATAAAAGACTGGAAAGCTTTTTATGGTTTTTAGAAAAGATTATCAGATGGAGAAACCAATCAGAAGCATTTTTAAGGAGATCTGATGCATATCAAATATTTAATTTACTCCTTAGAATCCTGAGGAACAGGTATCACTAGCTATACCTTAAGTGGAAAGAAACCATTCAGAATAGTGAAGGGATGTGCCCAAGGCCATACAACTAATTAAAGGAAGAATCAGAATTTGAACTCATGTTTTCCTGTCTCCAAACTGGAATCTTTACTTCTGAGTTATATCCACCATTATCTGCTCCTCCCCACCCCCATATATGAAATATTGGAAGATATACAAACTGGAAGAAACAAAAGAGAGAGGACAATGAATGGGGGGGGGGGAAATGGATGGGGAGTGGAATTATCTAATTTTTCTACCCAGCTTTGTCAAGAAGTACTTCTTTGACTTCTTTTAAAACAGGAAACATTACATGTGACAAGTACAGCCTATGTTTCGTGACATATCTAAAATCACTGAAGTCAATAGAGGGACAGAAATAGAACTTAGTTCTCTGCACTCTCAATTTGTTGTTGAGCCACCAGAGAACACTTCTTTCCTATTAGTTCACCTGTGTAAGGTTATTTTGCTGATGAGAAGTACTATTATTACCTTGGAGCTTAAAAAAAATTAAGAAAAAAAAACATTTCTAAAACAATTATAATTGATTATGTCATCCTCGTACTTTAGGCTTAAGTTCACCAAATTATAGTGCACTTATAAATGAAGATAGTACTTCATTAAAGACTTTAGACATTTTCTGAAATGAATTGAAATTAACAAAAGAATCTAAAGGATGAAATGCAATCTGTAAAATTCTTTTCTAAAAACACTGTTCAAAAGCCCAAGTGATTAATACAGATTAGTATGAATATAAAACATGAGTGAACTTTGAAATCAAATAATGAAGAGTTTTCACATATTTTTTTATGTCCAGACACTGTTAACTTATTACACCATAGATTTTAGCTGATAAATTTATTCTGTGTAGGAGCACAGGAAAAAAATAATCTCTAAGCTGAATCTATCCTATTTCCCTGAGAAAATATTAGTTGAATGAATACCTTTTGGTTCACTAGATAACCTCTATTCATGCTAATAATACCTAGTAGGTACAGCACTGTGTGTAGGTCTGGATATACTTAGCTTCTAATTCTTGCAAACAGAACTAAAAATAGCATTAACCTTGTTTAGACCAAGAGAAAAGGAGGATGAGAAAACTATCACATAATAAATGGGAAAGCCAGGATTTCTATTCTGATGACTTAGCCACCAAAGTCCATATATTTCAACTAAGGTTTTAGTTAGGAAGAAAGAATTCTGGGTCATTTCCTATGTATTTTCTGTTTTCGTGTGTGTATATGAGAGAGAAAGAGACAAGACCTCAAAATATTTGAATTTTAAATAATCATTTACATCTCCTCTATCTCGGAGATAGGCATACTCAAAGCAATATCAAAGATGATGTCTGGACTTATTAGTCTGGGTTATCCAGCTCAGCCTTTTGTGAAGTTTTGTTACCAGACAGAAACCTATTCCAAATATCTTCCAAGAAAGCTTCCTGTGGGTAAATAAGTCAAAGTACCAGCAAATTTCTTTCACTGCTGCTTTTTGCCTCAATCTTACTTGAAGGATGTTGTTCTTTGGTGTTATCCTTTCTGAAAAATTTTACTATTTAAGAATCTTCTATATGATCATTTCTAGGATTCAAACTGTGTTGGTATTGTTACAAGTATTTTTTAAATCAAAACAAGGCTGATCAACCCAAAGACTGGCTCAGCTGCAAGCCATTATCTGCTGTAGGTTGTTTTTCTCTTCAGAGACCTCTTAACATCTCCAAAATTATCTGCCATTCTAGTGCTAGAGAGACTGTTTAACTACACGGCTTCCCTTTGGGAAAGGTTCATTGATCAAATATTAAATTCCCTAAGCTATTTTTCATTTTAAATTTTGAAAAACTTAAGAATTTAATTTACAGGACTCAGTGCAGTGACTAACATAATAGAGGCCCCCAAACTGTTTGCTAAGTAGACAAATGGGATAATTTAACGCAAATAAAAATATCTATTTGCTCAAAACCAAGGCTTTGCTTTCTTTGTAAACGTTTCCTCCAAAAACACTAAGCTCAATCTCCCAACACTAAGGAAAACTATTAGAAAACTAGAGCTTTCTTATATCCCGTGACAGTATTTGTTTCTTTACGGCCAACATCACATGGTGGTCAGAAGTGGGATCTGAAGGAAATAAACGCCTAAGGAACTAAGGATCTCTAGAATGTGAGGCTCCTGGGTAAGCCCTGTATGCTCTCCACTTTGATCAGTTGTTTTTTCCCTTTGGTTTGGTAAGTCTCTTCTCAGAGGGAGGCTCCCTCCTTTTGGTTGGGCTCTCCAAGTTTAGCAGGAATTTAAAAGCTTCATCCTTTCTGCTTAAAAGCTTTGTCCCTCAAGTATTTATTTTTTTTATTTTTAAACCTGGCTTGAATAATGGGATCCCAGTCTGCTAGATTCTCGTCCTCCTTCTGGGACCCCTACTGGTTTTAGGTTTAGAAACAAAGCTTTTTTGGGGGCACCTGAGTGGCTCAGTCGGTTAAGTGTTTGCATTAGGCTCAGGTCATGATCTCAGGGTCCTGGGATGGAGCCCCGCAGCAGGTTCCCCACTCAGTGGGGAGTCTGCTTCTCCCTCTGCCCTTCCCTCCTGCTCATGCTTCCTCACTCTCAAATAAATGAATCATTAAAAAAAAAATTCTTCCCTCATACACACTTCTAATTAAACCAACTTAACCAAAAATAACTTAGAATTCCAGTGGCCATTATGGGGACTTTCAATCTTCCCAAACTTGCTTTTCTTAGAATCAAATGAGAAGACCGCAGCTCTAAAATAAAACAAATGAAATGCTCAATAGAAACCTATTTCAATTGTTATCTTGAAGCTTCCAAGCATATTCAGTTCTCTAAAAATCACCTCTTTACAAAATACCACTTCTAAGTCACTAAGGCAAACAACAGAAAAAGAAGATAAAAAGGCATCACCTCTTCAGTCCCTTCACCCCATCACTAACATCTTCTTCCCCTACTACACTCTCCATTTAGTCAAACATTTCCCGGAGTAACTGAGAATTCTGCTGAAAAATTTAAGTCACCCACACTTACTAACCAGAGTTCTCAGATTTATACCAACTTGTTCACGTGCTTGTTGGCAAAGTCAGGCCCTAATCCACGCCCAGCACGGGATAAAAACAACTACCTGGAATGATCTCAAAACATCTCTAGAGCTATAACTAGGTCACAAACACCCTGCCTTCAGCAATCACTAAATGACTTCATTTGGCAATCCCTAGGGCTTTCCCAAACCCTATTAACTGGAATAAGGTTCAGGCTTAATACTCAGAAGCCCAGTGAGCCTATACCTGATTATTATGGTCAGCTCCAAATTCTTTTTAAGAAAAATTCTGACCTTCTAATGGATGTTGAATCCACTTGGGTACCCATCAACTCTATGTTCATTAACAGGCTGAACTGGGATCTCTCCCTTCTAATTAAAAGGCCAGGTTGGAATGTGAACCTATATCCACACCAGATTTAGGTAATTTAGCAAATCAGTTGGCCTGCCCTCTAGATGATTCAACTATAAGGAAGAACATTAAAATCCTTAATTTTCAGTTTCAAAAAAGGAGTCCCCTAAACAAAATTAACCCCCTCCTCGTCCTTGTCATTACTGTAAAAGCTAGGACACTGGCCCAATTATAGGATTCCAATGAATTAAAGGGGCTTTTCCCAGTCCTTCTTCTTAACTGGTTTAGAGAAATAACTCTCCAGATTGGGAGTGAATCTTTGCCACACTGGAGCTATAGTCTTGGCGCTCAACCATACTGTTATTAAACAGTTTCTCGGAGTACTAAAATGGTTCTCCTTAGTCCCCCAACCCGTTCATTTATTGGGCTGCAATTTCTTAGATGAATATCATGGCAGAATTTCTTTCTCCCTAAAGGGAAAATAATTCTAGAATTTGAGAGTGACAACCAAAATAGTCAACCAGGTGAAGCAAATGACCCTTCAATATCTTTTACTTGTTCCATCTCTGACAACACTAAAGTTAATTTGGAGGATACCATTTGTCACTGTTGGGTCAACTATAAAGCACCAAACACCCAGTAGAAGGTTATAAGGCATGGGCCCTCATTATCCCTGCACTAGTATCTCTTGTCACACTCTTGTTCCAATTTCCCATACTTCCTTAACTTCCATCTCCACTGAAAGCAAATTTTTCACTATCATTAATTTACATACTGCCTTTTCTAGCATCCCTTTGGATTAGGCCAGCCAATATCTCTGCCTTTATTTGGGAAGGAAAGAAGTCCTTCCTATTTCCTCCCATTTTTAAAAACTGAGTTGGATGCTTAGGCCTCTTTGCAGAAAGACAGTATCCACCTGTTATAACTTTTAACCTTAAAGAGATGCAAAGTCTCGAGGGAGAAATAGCAATTTGTTAAAGCTCAGGTTCCATCTGGGGCACCTAATATCAGAACAAGGGCTATATTTAGATCATGGCTTCCTGAAGTTCCCCAAACCCAAAATTAAGGGGAAAAAAAAATGACCCTAGTATTTCAGAAAATCAACATGACTTAGCCTTTAAAGCCTTAAAGAAAAGCTTAATCAATCCCCCTGCCCTTGGATCAACTTCCCTTCCCTTTCCTTTTTTTTTTTTTAAAGATCTCGTTTATTTATTTGACAGAGAGAGCATGAGCAGGGGCAGAGTGAGAGGAAGAAGAAGGTTCCCTGATGAGCAGAGAGCCTGGGATCATGACTGGAGCTGAAGGCAGGTGCCTAACCTACTAAGCCACCTAGGCACCCCCTCTTTTCTCTTTTTGCATTTGAAAAGGAAGGGAATGCCCTTGGGGTACTCACATAAAAGCATGGGACCACCATCAATCCAAAATCCACAGCTAGACCTTGTGGCACAGGGATATCCCCCTTCAGAACCACTCCTGTTAATGCCCTTTTAATTAAGACCACTAAAAAGATAGCTATGGAATCCCCTCTAACCATCTTTGTTTTTGTTGTTGTTGTTTTTTAAAGATTTATTTACTAGAGGGAGAGAGATCACAAGAGGGCAGAGAGGCAGGCAGAGACAGAGGGGGGAAGCAGGCTCCCCGCTGAGCAGAGAGCCCGATGTGGGGCTTGATCCCAGGACCCTGGGATCATAACCTGAGACGAAGGCAGAGGCTCTAATCCACTGAGCCACCCAGGCGCCCCTTGTTGTTGTTTTAATTGAAAATTCTATTCTGGAATACATATGTAAAGAAATGTGAACACACATACACACAATCTGACAATGATAATAAAATAAATATCCACATATCCACCACCAGGTTAAGAAATGTTCTTGCCTAGAGGTTTAGAATTCCCCTGAATAGTGCCCCTTTCTGATAATTTTTTTTGAAATTGAAATTGATATACAGTTGACACACAGAGCTACATTAGTTTCAGGTGTACAACAGTAATTCTATAGGTTTATACCTTATGTAATGCTCACCACAATGCTACCATCTTCACCATATTACAGTATCATTGACTATATTCCATATGCTGTGCCTTTTATTCCAGTAACTTACTCATTCCATAGCTGGAAGCCTGTACCTCATGTAGTATTAGCGCTTCTGAATTCTCATACTCAACACCTTTTGGCAACTGTTCCTCACACAACTCTTTCTCTCTGTAATAATCTGAACCCTGCCACCCTTCTTCTCTATGGACAATATGCCTGATGACTGTGTATGACTCAGACAGATTACCTCCTAGTAATGTTTCTCATGGTTTACCAATTGTTCTCATTTAAACGGTGAAAATGGTAAATATTACACTGAGTATTCTATTGCAACTCCTTATGAAGTTGCCCTCAACTACCTTAGCCCAAGAGGGCTCGTTGTACTTGTTGTACACGCTTGGTTGGACCTGCATTTTAGCCAAGGGCAAAACTGCAAATATCTCTATTGACAGTAAGTATGACTTTGGAGTAGGTCATGACTTCGGAATACTATGGAAAAAGTGAGGCTTCTTCACTTCCAGTGGGGACAAAATTAAAAATGACCTTTATGTCCAGCAATTGTTAGATGCCATCATCATTGGTTTAATCATTCAATCATTCAATCAATCAATCAAGGTCACTGGGCATTCCAGACTCGATTCCCTGGTGGCTAAAGGAAACCACCTCACTGATATTTCCATAAAGAACATTGCTCTCAAAGGAACCAACAATCAAACCTCTGTCATGTTCCAAAGGGATGCTCCCCCAAATGATGATCTAGAAAAACTGACTAGAGATGTCCAACAGTTGGCTCTAGAAAAGGAAAAACAATATTGAAAATTTAGTAGCTCTCGGCTCAGTTATAACAAGAAAACTCTGGCTTGGGCAAAATAATAATTCCAGTCCAGCCAAAAATTCTAAAGTTCCATTATTGACTACTGTGCATACCTTAAATCATTGGTCTACTAATAAAATGATAACCGTCATGAATCCGTATTTGTGGGCAAGTATTAACAAGGCACAGAGTGCCTTCTTTGCTTGCCATATCTGTCTGAAGTATAATTCACGAATACCTGTCTGCAGGGCTCCTGAACACTTTAAATTGCCCAAAGGACCATTCAAGTTTTGGAAATGGACTTTACACATTTTTCTCTGTCTCGTGCATACAAATATGTCTTGTTAATAGTCTGTATGTTTTAAAATTTTATCCTTTAGTGGGGACCTCACTTCCTTGAACTTCACAGTGACCAGGGAACTCATCTCACCAGTCAAAGCTTCAACAGGTCAGGACTGCTGTTTGGCCAGTTCTATAACACTTTCACTGTGCCTACCACTCTCAATCCTTAGGTGAACATGAGAATGGTGCCTTTCAACATTTGTAGAGATGCTCAAATATCCTGGCCAAAGGCACTGCCATTAGTCCTTCTAGTGTTTTAGTGCCATTAGTCCTTCTGACTAATGGCGGTGCCTTTAGTCCTTCTAGTGTACCCCTTTTGGAACTCATGAACTCTCACCCTTTGAGATTATCACAATATGCCCAGTGCATATGGCTCCTGCTTCTTTTCATCCACAGCTGGCAAAAGAGGATATACTTCAATATCACAAAATCCTGCTTGATTTTGGCATGAGATGGCCTTGCTTTAGTAGAATGATCTTTCCTCAGCACACTTCCAAAAGATGAAGATCTTAAATATTACACCCCAGGCTAGAGACTTTGTCTACTGAAAAGATACCTCTGGAAAGACTCTCTTCAACCTTGTTAGAAAGGAATCAAGCTGTTGGCCACCAAACCACAAGGAACTGACACTTGGATCCATGTGTCACATCTAAAGAAAGCATCAAACCCTGACTAAATCCACTTACCAACTGGTAACCTGAAAACAAAAATTTCCATGAATTGAAGCAGACAATAGCCGAAGGAGACAGCTTTCCAAAGATGATTCGATCAGGCTTATATATATATCAGGCTTCTTCTCACTCTTGCTTTTTAACTCTCCCTTCTCTTTCTTGGTTCAATCTATTGCAAAAGGGGGAAAACTTTCTGACATTTACATATGTTATAAGAAAAATCTCAACTATCTATAATGTCAGAGATCCCTTGATCTTCGATCTGTTCCTTTGCACTCAAGAGAATCATAAACAAGCAAAATATTCTTTGCAAGCCTTCCAGGAAAGACCCCTTTAGGTTTGCAGAATGCATACTCATTTTACTCTGTAGATTCATTTTTGGGTTCCATATCTGTTGCCTATCAAATTCTATAGAAATAATGTGCCAACAGGGTGAAGTTAGCTCTGTGTTTCAAGATGATTTCCAATGCCTAAGATCTAGATCTCAGATAGGAAACCTGAGAGTTCTCCCTCCTACCCTTTCTTGTTACTCAAACATGGCCTCAACTGTTTCCAGCCTGTGTACTTTCTTTCCAGTGTGGGACATGACAACCAGGAAGGGTTGTCATTAGTGGATGAGACCACTGAATATAAAAAACCCCAACCCCCCCCCCCCCGATTCTTGATCAGTGACATTTTCAAAGAAAGATATTGATCAAAAAAAGGAAACGTGAAAATAAATAAAGGAAATCTCATTTAAAATAGAGTCAGAAAGCCCTGAAGGGGCTCAAACACTAACATTCACTGTAAGAAGCACACCTTTCATTCCCCAACAGGAAGAAAGAGGAAGGAAGAATTTCTCTTTGCCCAGCAACAGCCCAGTCAATGAGAAACCACCATACTCAGCCAGTGGAGAAGCTGTTATAGTTCTCTCCTAGGTTCCTCCTTTCACCTATAAAAGCAAGCCCTTCTCCTCTGGTTCTCCTGGACTTGTCTGTGGTTTGCCATAATGTTTGCTTGTCTTGAATCACAGTTCTCTGCAATTTCCAAATAAACTCTGCTGGTAAAAGAGCTGACTTTTTTTTAAGGTATCATGTTTTGCAATGGAAAACTTTGGGGATGTGTGTGTGTGTGTGAGTGTGAGTGTGTGTGTGTGTGTGTGTGTGTGTGTGTGTATCCCCCAAATGATTCCATCTGAATGGGGAAGGGAATAAGCTAGCAAGATTTCTGACTGAAAAATAAGGTGTCTTGTACTCTTTTTGGAAAAAGATTCTCATCCCAGTGGTACACAGAGGATAATTAAATTACAAGAGTTAAGGTAATGGACAATTTGGGGGTATGGAAATACATATAATATTGTCTTATTATACCATTACTTAGAGTTATCTAAAATCTCCTCACCACTATGCCTTTGACCCATCCTTGACATTTATTGAGAACAGAGTAAAATTGGGAGGAGATCAGGCAATCTTGGCTTATAAAAATCTTTAAAATCTCTCTCTGATTTGAATCTTGAATCTCTGAATTCAATCTTAACATAACATATTGTAAATCTGTCCAAAAATATCTTCTATAATTCTGGCAATTAATAGTTTCTTTCTTCTTTTACATTTTTCTTGGAAACTGAAGGGCTATGACTACCAGGGTGCTAAGTTCTGGGAACTTAACTCTCCCTCATTTCTGTGAATTTTTGTCCCAAGTCTTTTCTTAGTCTATGGCATTCCTTAGATTGATTCTCACTTAGCTACAGACAATAATCAATCTCCTTTCTTTTGTTTACTTCTTCTCAAGCTTCATTTCCTGAGAAGAGCAGTGTAGAAAGCCAATAAGCCTGCTAGAAGAAAAAGAATATGCAAGGTATATTCTATCTTGAATGAACAAGGTTTAACCCAACTGTGACCACTTTTGTTACATGGCAATTGTGGAAGGGCAGTACTCTGTTCCCTGAGAAGACTTGGTAAGAATTGTTCCTTCTACCTAAAATCTTCTATCCTTCATCCTCCTGGTGACATCTTGCTATCCTTTAATGTTCAACTCATATCAGTTGTTTTTGCAGCCTCCCGCAGCCCTCCCCAAGACTCAGTTAAGAGCCAGCATCTTTTCTGTGCTGTCATTATTCTTTGTATACATATTAATATATTTCTGTAACCCCAACTGACTGTAAACATTTTATTGAAGGAACTATATGTTACTGAACTTTACTCAACAGATGTTTGTGAAAGCAAAAAGAGTGGGGAGGAGGAGGCACAGAAGAAGAAAGACATGAAGAAGGGAAATGAGGAAGGAAAGATAGAAGGAAGGGAAGAAGGCAAATATATTAGGATTTTGGCTGGAACACTTTGTATGATCTGTTTGTAGGACTTTGGCACATGTTTATATGTGCTTTGTCTCTATAACCACAACAACTAATAAATCTTTGAAGAATGTATGTTTCAAAAGGTCCACCTGTTCACACTGATTCTAATTCACTGATTAAGAATTACTAGAGCTCATAAACAATGAATCTTGGAACACTGAAAAAAAAATAAAAAGAATGATTAGAGCTCAAACAAACAAACAAACAAAAATATGTAACTTTTTGTTGCTGTTCTGTGTCCCTTACATTATGATGGGTAATGTCAGCACTTAAAAATGTTAGGTAAATTTAAACAAAGCCTGTTTCATTAAAAATTCACAAGAACAAATTTAAAAAGTAAAAAATAGCTTAACACATTTGGTTGGAATAAAAATGATGTCTTATGTATTGATATTGGAGATTTGCATGGAAAAGTTTACGCTCCCTATTTAGATGGGAATAAAACACTTTGATCTAACAAAAATGATTGATCAACAGTGGCTATAATGATTGAAGCATTAATTATTGATAGTCACAGTAGTATGAATCCTTGTTCTTCCATCTGCCTATTCATCTACCTATTTGTAGTAGACTGAATGCATTAACTGATTCTCTCCTTGTTAGGTGCCCTCATTTTGTTCCAACCTGAGTCTTCTTGAGCTTTTAAGTCACTTTTCTCTGTCCAGTTCATTAGGTTGCTTTCCCAACCCAGTTATAGCCCAATTTATAATCCAAAGAAATGTTCTTCATATAAAGCCCGAACACTAATATTGTAATGTGTTCTGAAGTGTCCCACAATTAAAACATTCACAATCTTTCTTAAGTCTATGCAAACTTTTCTACTAATAATTTATTTCTATTGTAAAATTTATATTCTATCTTTTTATCAAGTATAAGTACATCACTCACGCATTTACTCTTCTTTAAGCTAGAATGTGTTATAATCTATTTCTACTTATTATGTGATAATAGCACAGAATGTAGTTCCAGATAAAGGGATGAAATGGAGAAAGTTGGCATTTATCCAGTTTATTTGATTGCTCTAGCATGCTGGTCTATATAATGCAATCTCCATAGTTTTATTTTTTACGTTTGATTTATATAGTTCAATCATCTGCTAATTGTTAAGCAAATAATCATCCTTTATTTTAAAGCAATGAAGGTCTTCAAAGTACTAGGCTTAATTTTTATGAGGATAAATCATGATAGTTTACAGTGACAAAATTGTTTAAGGTGTCATTGAAAGAGTCAAATACCCTGGAGAAGCTATTAACAATTTAGTTTTTCAAATACATGTGGTAATATTAATTCTACTTTCCTAAGATAATTTTATAGTTGTGTTTAATAATATGAAAATATCTCAGCTGCCAATGAGCATCTCTGCTATGTCTCTTTAACCCTACATCTGACATTATCAACATAAGTACAAGTCTTTCACCAGGTCTTAAATAGTTTGTTATATTAGCCAATTTATACACAGGCTGATTGTTTTAATTAATGAAAACAGAATGAGTAGAAAAAGTTAATATTGAGTCCCATGGAACAGCAATCTTTCAAATCCTTTACTGATTCTGAGAGAAAGAAAAAGTGATTTAAGTTCTAGTTTTGGAAATTTATCTAGTTACACTTAAAAAAAATTTGATTTTTGGACAAGATACTTTTCACATCTACAGCTTCCTAAACTGAGCCATAATTGTGTTGTGCTATAAAATCTTTAAAGTTCCTGCTGGATCTAAAATTATTTGTTATTTTATATTGTATTGTATCATATTACATCATATCATACTATATTGACAATCCTCTCATTCGGGAAATAACAAGGTTGTCTAGAACTGTAAATGATTATACTTAAGCACATTTTGAAATCTACTGTGAGACCATCAATAACAAACATGAATTTAACAATATTTAAAAAGCTGTATTTCCAACACATTTCCATAATCATCTGATCTAAGCCTCTCAAAATACCTAGCAAATACATTTTGCTATTACCCACATTTTGTAGATAAGGAAACTGAAGCATTGAGAGATTAGGTAACTCTCCCAAGTTGGAATAGTGAGGAGCCATAACTGGAATTCTACTATCAGACTTCAAAGTCTAGACTGTTGCTTCTTGGATGATAAGATATTGTTTGAGACTGTTGGTCCCTGCAGCCCACTGTTTTGAAATCTACCATTCAGGCTGTCATCATTAAGAGGGGTGGTAGAGCCATCTTTTCTACAGGGAGGAACTATTTCTAGCAACCTTTCCTAGCTGCATGGTACTAAAATACTCTGTTCATGAATCCAAAGAGGCCAGGCCACAGAGCAGCAGTTCCTTCCGGATTTCTGAAGTGACAAGTCTCAAATATAGATGCAGAATCTGAGTTCAGTGGTCTATCATGCAGGAAAGACTTCAGTGCCTCTGGATGGCTTTTCAAGTTTACATTCTCTTTTCGAGTTTTTCATTTAAAATCCTAAAATTATGGGTAACTTTTACTTTCAAATACCTTCAAGTGCCTTCATTTTTCTTCGATTGCCTTGGAAATATTATACAGCTAGTATTTTTACCTCCTTCGAATTAATACTCTGTCTCCTAAATATTTTCTTTCCTGGATTATGGGTTGTGATTAAGTTATAGAATTCATAAATTACAATTGGGGACAGTACAGAGTTAAATGAAGAAAACACAAAATTTCTCATTTTTGCAGTGTTTTCTGTTTAACAAATCGAGTACTGTATATTGATGATCTAAATATACATGTAATTACTGCTTTAATTATACATGTGATTGCTGCTTAACTTTATTATACATTGTTACCATGGAACTGAAAGATTTTAATTTTAAAAGAATGTTTTATATTAATTTCCCCTCATTTTATGAATTTCTTTTTTAGCAGCATGCTAAAGGAAAAAACTGCCACATCTATTGTGGCATTTATATACTTGTATACATAATGATCATTTAGATTCTATTTAATGTTCTTGCAATATTGAAGGAAGTTTTCAGCTGTGTAAAGAATTGTAATTTCCAAATGAGATTTAATATTCACCTTTCCTTTTTAATTGTAAACATTGAGAGATGGCTCTGCAGGGACATATTTTTTTTCTATACCATATTGAAAAGGTCTGGTGTTCAGAAATGCATCGATGCTCAGGTGAATTTATATATGACACAAAATTAGCTATATTTTCCAACATGACAGTATTATTTATGAAGGATGATTTTCCAATGGACATATTTCTTACTTTCTCATTTTTAGAAAGTTCATTTAGAAGTAGATATCTCCCCCACCCGTATGCTTTTCCCACTGCATAAAAACCAAATGCCTTGTAGAACTTGGTCTATTAGTGGATCTACATATATAAATTATCCTTTGAAATAACTCCCATTATCTTTAAAAAAATAGCTAGTTTTTCTCCCTCAATAATAGAGACTAAATTATTGGCCAAACTTTCAAAGTCAAGAGCAAGCAGAGAGCCCAGATAGCTGGTGAGATCTTGCAGAAGTGTGACATTGACACTAGTGGGTAATAAGCCCACTGCAGTCCCTACATCTGCCCCATGGCTTAATTCCTTCAAATGAGTTCCTTTCTCTATTTTATTTCATGTGTGTGGTGCAAACATAAGGCTGCAATTGGATACTGTTACCTTGTCTGCCATTCACAGAAGGGAGACTGCCCTCTTCAACTGTAATGGAAAGACTGAGCTCTATAATCACTGTTTCTTTTATCCTTATTCTACAAAATTCACATTTTCTCCTCCATTCCTGACTGTTGGCACCTTACTCTCTCTAGGAATACAGTGCTGTCCTTCCTGTTTCTGCCTTTGGCTGCTTTCCCAATAAGAGAAGATAGAATTAGCACATACTCCCTGAGGAGGATGGGAGGGGACTCAGCAGGGTGCTTCCTTAGTCCCTTCAACCACTGGCAGGGGAGTATTCACAAAGGCACCCCTGGAACCAGCTAACATTGTATTTTGAGATGAGTAGTACCAGTGCCTCTGTATTCATGTATAGCCAGCTAAGGGAAATAATACACAAATATTAATTATTTAGAGATAATAATATGTGTACTGCTCTTGATCTGTGTGTACAACTCCCATTGATATTCCATTAAGAAAACAAAAACACATTCGCAGTCAGTGTTTGCCCAACTTATTTTTAAAGAAGTGTGGGTGTCTACTAAAGGGAAAGGTATAAAGAATCACTGCTTAATAAAAACACATGCTTGTGTATAATTTTAATAGTCAAAGTTAGACTATAGCCTTAAGTGTTTTGCATGCTATTAAACAGAAATAATGCTAACCTACTATTTTTTCTATGTAAGCAAAATCTTCAAATTAAATGAATGAATTTGATCAGGTTTTGCTTATACATTCTAGATCTGCAGAACAATCAAGAGGTAAGAAAATAAGTTATAAAATAATTGGATATGGATATAAAATATCCATAAAAATGGAGGTCAAATCCTATGAAGAAGTTTTAAAGTACCTTTTCCAAGGGTGTGGGATGGCTGTGTTTTCTAAATAGTACAGATCATTTTTCATCTCTCTCACCTTTATTTCATGGGGATAGTCAAGGGGACTTCTACATATAGTGGTGTCCTATGACTTGCCTCTCTGCTAACACTGGTAGATGCTTCTCCAGACCTTCCCACTAGATAGATTTGTAATAGCTCCAGTACAATTCCATGCTGATATATCTCTCTGGAGAGAAGAACGGGGCCTGGTGGTAGCAGCACACATTCTAAGGGCTAGAAATCACTGAGTTCTAATCTCAACATCGGGTTCCTCAGTGACTTAGGTGAGTCATCTCCTTATCCCCTATGCTCCAAATCTATGAAGACATAACAATGCAAAGATGAAATGAGCAGTAATTAATGTTGGTAAAGTGCAACAGTAATTCTAAATATTATTGTCATTACTTCAACACAGTTGTTTCATTTGAGCAACCTCCCATGAATTCAAACTTGTTAGTTGATTAAACTATAAATACACATGGTATGTATTTTCTGCAATCAGGTATATGCCAATAGTCTTATGAACTTATAAACAAATTATATTTCAAAAATTTATTGGAGGGTTATTTATGTTTAATTTGGAACATATTTTCCTGTAGCAAGTGTCAATAGTAATCTATGCAAGCCTATAATGTTCTGCTTCTCTCATGATATGCATTTGCAGTAAAATATTGGAAAATGGCATTGGTTTTACCATGAAGAAGAGATGATAGATTATCTTTACATTTTATATTTAATAAGGAAATAAGGAGAAAATAGCAAAATAAATGTGAAGATTTTTCAAGAATGTACCTGGTAACACTGGTGTAGAAATCATTAATTCAACAATTATTCCTTCATTTATTATTTAAGAAATAATACTTGAGTACATCTCTGTCTCAGACATTATTCAGTGCAGAGGTCATGGTGAACATCAACAATAACAAAAAACTATTTCAAAAAACTATATATGTGTATACACACACACATACACACACACAATTTTGGATGGACGTTTAAGTGCTATAAAAATAATGAAGCAGAGTAAAGGTTGGGTGATTGAGAGTAGAGGTGCTAGTTTCCATGGGTACTCATAGAAGACATGCAATTAGATGATATTTAATCATAAACCTGAATGAAAGTGGAAAGCCTGCATGTGAATATCTGAAGGTAGAACATTCTAGGCAGAGAAAAGATCAAGTGTAAAAGCCTTGAGATCAAAGTGCACTTCACGTACTTGAGGAACCACAAAGAGGCTGACATGGCTGGAACATAATTAATGAAGGGTCTGTGGTGTTAAATAATGTTGAAGAGGTTATAAAGGATCAGACCATGCAGGGCCTTCAGACTACAGTAAACTCTTCATTTTTCATGCTTGTAAAATGGCAAGCAAATGGAAAATTTGGAGACTAGGATTATCTCCTGATTTTTTTTTTTTTTTGAATTCTGGTAGTTCTCAGAAGAATTGATTGTAAAAAAATAAATATGAGCAGATGAATTATTGTCTTCCCCAAAGATGTGTGTCCATGTTCTAATATTCAGAACCTGTGAATGTTACTTTATATGGCAAAGGGACTTTGCAGATGTGATACAACTAAAGATTTTGAGATGGAGAGATTATCCCGAATCCAGGATAATCAGGTGGATCAATATAATCACAACAGTGTTTATAAAAGGGAGGCAGGAGATCAAAGTGAGTAGTAACTAATGTGTCCATACAAACAAGAAGCTGGGGTGATACAAAGAAGGGTTCATGAGGCAAGGAATGAAGGTGCTTCTAGAAGCCATAAAAAGCAA
Source organism: Procyon lotor (assembly GCA_028646535.1). Taxonomy (NCBI): domain Eukaryota; kingdom Metazoa; phylum Chordata; class Mammalia; order Carnivora; family Procyonidae; genus Procyon; species Procyon lotor. The sequence goes on from CM053609.1 coordinate 63,291,968, forward strand.
GGATATGGCTGCTTCTTTCAGATCCTCTGGAAGGAACCAGCCCTGCCAACATCTTAACTTTAACCCAGTTAAAACTAATTTTGGACTTATGGCCTCCAAAATGGTAAGAGAAAAATTTATATTGCTTTAAACCACTACGTTTGTGGTCATTTGTTAATGTGGTCACAGGAAATGAATACAGGAAGCGAAGACACAACCCGGACCGCCAGCTAAGAGGCTTGAGTCTGGGGAGCAGGATGGCTTGCATTAAAGTGACATGGTGAGAAGAGGTAAGATTTGTTTTGAAGACTTGCTGATAGGATTTGATAATGAATTGATAATGAGTATGCAAAGGACAGGAATCAGGGATGACTTAATGAGTTGGGTCTGAGCAACTGGCGGAGGAAACTTCCATTTGCTGAGATGGCAAAGACTGGGGCAGATTGGAGGGGGGGTGGTCATGAGCAAACACTTTTTGTGTGTGCCTACTAAATCCCAGGCATTGTTCAAGGGAGGCAGAGGTAAAGACAGCCATGCCTTCACAAAATTTGTAATCCGGCATACTGTTTCTTAAGTGTGCCCTCTGGAATACCTACATCAGAATCATCAGGGTAGAGGGGGATGATTAATAATGCAAAATTTTTAGACCTTAACCACAGAGAATACATTAGAATTACTTGGGGTAGCACCCAATGATATGCTTTCTAATAAACTCCATAGAGCTTCTCCTGTTCACTGAGGTTTGTGGAATACTGATCTAATGGCTCTTTATTATTTTAATTTTATTTCAGAACATTTGGTTTTCTTTTATTAGGATGCAGGCATATCATTAGCAGTTGTATTACAAAGTTGTTATTTAGCTCACAAATGCAACAGAGTTTTTGTTTTGTCTGTTGTGTGTTGGCATAATGGAAGAAGCAAGGGAAATTAAATGATATACAACTACCTGCTTAAATGATATTGCTTAGGGTGAAATTAGCAGAAATGTAAACGAGGTAGCAGATGCATGGTTACCTTGGAAGAAAGTGATGGGGAAGCTGCAGGAGATTTGAGCAGAGTAGAACTGTTTTCATATGGGGTGTAAAAAGGAGACTAATAATGTGTGGTTATGGGATATATGTAATCTAAATATGCATAAATCTGAGTGGTTTTTTTTCCTTATTCAGCTCTAATGTGCTTTAGGTCAATTGCTGAACTGTGTTCTGGAAAATGCCTCTTCATGTATTTTATCCCCACACTAACAACTGAGAAGTAGGTAGTGGCAGTGGGGACAAGAGTTGATGGGAATGGATGATGAAATCATAGGATTACTTGTTATCCTTGTTTTACAGATGAAATGTTAAAGCTACAGAGAGGTAATGCAATATATTTATAACACTGTCATCATTTAAAAAAATTAACCTAATATTCTGGTTTAGTATAATGCACACAAATCCTACCTTTTTCTTTTTTTAAAGATTTTATTTATTTATTTGACAGAGAGAGAGAGAGATCACAAGCAGGCAGAGAGAGAGGGGGAAGCAGGCTGCCTGCTGAGCAGAGAGCCCAGTGCGGGGCTTTATCCCAGGACCCTGAGATCATGACCTGAGCAGAAGGCAGAGGCTTAAACCCACTGAGCCACCCAGGTGCCCCCAAGTCCTACCTTTGTTAAGATGACATATTACTGCCTGTCATGCTGCTCTAGAGTGAGAGCATCTTAATGTTTTTCTGTGGCTTCTTTCTCTTCATATCATTTTCTTCAGTCATTAGTCACTCCCCCTTGCCATCCACCAATGCCATTTTCTCTTATTTCTATTTTTTTTAAAGATTTTATTTATTTACTTCAGAAAGAGAGAGAGCATGAGTGGGGGCAAGGAAGAGCAGAGGGAGGGAGAGAAGCAGGCTCTCTGCTGAGCAGGGAGCCCAGTGCGGGACTCAATCCCAGGACTCAGGGATCATCACCTGATCCGAAAGCAGATGCTTAACCAACTGAGCCATCCAGGAGATCTTGTTGTTTCTATTTTCTAGCATGTGATACAGTCACCTTGCACCCATTTGCAGATATGTTTTCAAACAGGGCCTCTCACAGTCCTGCGGCAATATGACGGTTATTCTGTTTAACCTGTACCATTGCTTTGTATGCACACTATTTCCACAGCATAGGAATTGAAAACCCTCTGTAGTGTTTCTGAAATAAAATGTCCTGCTTAATCTATATATTCGCAACTCTGATATTGAAAGTGTAATCAACCTCAAAGCAGGGTTATTTTTTGCAATTATAGCTTTAAATTTATAATTGTATATTCATTGGAAAACTCCTTATAGCTCTAAAGATACCGCATGGAGAGAGAGAGAATTGATATTACCTAAAATAGTCTGTATTAAGATATAGGTTTTGCTGCTGTAAAAGGTGATTCCAAAAAAAATTGGCTTAAGAAAAAAGTGTTGCATGGGAGAAATGAAATCACCTCTGTCCAGATCCACTCCCCAGTATAATCACCCTTAAAAGAAACTTTTTTTTTTTTTTTAAATCCATGACCTCTAGATAACACCAGGGCAGCACACTGGCCTGTTAATCCCCATCTCCCAACCCCCAATATATAGCCTAGGTAACTAGTCAGGAAAAGGTATAACTGTCTGATGGTACGAGGGATTCTTGCTACTTCTGTCTTGTTCAACTACTGCTGGAATCTGCTCTCATACATTTGACCAAAATGACTTCCCAAGGTATCTGTAGGCCAGTATGATGCAAAGAAGAGAGAAGAGGGATACCAGTCCTTCCCTTTGGGAGCATATCCCAGAAGTTGCACTTATCAGTTCTCTCATATTTCACAGATAAGAACCAACTACGCCCACTGGGACACCCAAATGCAAAAGAGGCTACACAACGAATTCTTTAGATAGATGAACCTATGCTCCGGTAAAGCTTCTATTACTATAGAAAAAAAGATCAGATATTGGCAGAATATCTGTTAGTTGCAGCCACAGAGGAAATGATGAGCAATTTTGCATCAAGTACTATAAGGTTTTCTCACCGTGCATTTCATTCTTTCCCCTACCTATGCTGTCCCTTACTCACAATTTCATTTGTCAAAATTTGACTGAATCATTAAGGCCCACCTTTCATCTCCTTTCTGCAGCATTATGTAGTAGAGACAGTAATATTTACCAAACATGAAATCTATTGTCTGTATTTCCCAGCCATCATCTTGCAGTGGATTGGGGCTGGGGTGGTTGGAGGCTGGTGGGAAGACTGACTGACAAGTCCTGACCGATAGGCCGTGAGCTGAAGTAATGTGGTCCACCTGCCTTATTCCCCTGTTAAGGTCAATTTTGAGCTTTGTGTTCCAGATAAAGAGGTGACAAGAGGGTGGACTTCTTCAGTCTGGCTTCCTGGATGGCACCCCAACTTACTATCTCAAGACAGCCAAGTCATTCCTTGGTCCTTCCAGTTGGATTTGGTTGCTCTCCCACTTCTGTTATATACACACATATCTGTATATATATATATGGACTTTGCACTTAAACACATTATACTTCTTGTCTGAGTGTTTCTGGTTTCCTAGGAAAATTGGTGGTTCCAATGATGTCTGTGACTGTTAAGGGTGACTGTTAAGATAATTTTTTAAAAATTGAAAATGGAAGCAAGAAGCGGGGGGGCGGTATCAGAGAAGATGAGACTGTGACTGAAAATAGGAGAATTTTATGTAGAAAAGGTATGGGATGATGTAATAATTTAGATACCTTTACTTAACTAGAAGATAACATTCTTATTTATTGGCCTCTGCCTGTCTTTTTAAAAACTTATAGACAAGATTATATTTCTACTTTTTCTGATGGATAAAAGATCTATTTTTTAGTACAGCATTTGTTTTTTTTAAAAATTCCAAAATTGCTTTTGTGTTGAAGGATTCAAATAAAATTTATCCATGTGTTTTAGTGCCATAGGGACTTATATATTCTAAAATTATAGAGTTATTCTTTCTAATAAGAAAGTCAGAGCACATGGTACAATATTCCAAACAAAAATACTGTGCTTTGTATATTATCTTGCCTACTATTCACCATGATTTAGGAGTTATCATCCTCTTCATTTCATAAATCAGAAATATGAGTAGATTTTAATGCTGTGGACTAAATTTCTCTATTACTATGGAACCATTCAATAATTTGTGCAATTATTTCATGCAATCATAGAAAAATTTAAAATAACTTAAATTGCTTTTTATTTTGGTATTTGAGGTATTCTTTTAAATTTCTCCTGACTACTGAATATATTTCAATCATTCATTTACTTTTTCTGTTATCAATAATAAAAATTAAATTTCTCTACTTTGATTTATCCTTTGGACTTGAAATCTGAATGACTTTATATGAAAAGATCAACAGATACAATGAAAAGTGTAGAACCAGTGTCTGAAGGATTATGCTTAAATTTTTTATCACACTGAAGTAGTTACTCAAGGATAGCTTGGGCGGGGGGAGAGTAACCCAAGAAGTTAAAACGATCTTTCTCACAGACATTTAAAAAGAGCAAAGACCTATAGATTAGATCAAAACTCCTCTGAGTTTATCCACTTCCTACATGCAAGTGGGTTTTAGAACTTGTATTTACTAAGATGATATAGTAGGAAACCCACAGTTTAAGTTGATGTTTTATAAGCAACAACACAGTTGTTTAAGGCTAAAATTAAATAAAAGAATTTGGAGCTGCTTTCAAGTCAGAGTCGAAAAAACATTTTAAGAAACTGAGATGTAATTATTTAAACATAAGCCTGGCAAAAAAGAGAGAAAGAGAAAGAGAGAGAGAGAGAAAGAGAGAGAGAGAGGTAAGTCAGTCACTTCATCTGGTTTCTTTTTCATATGACATGAGAATCGGCTTTCATCATTATTTATATCTATCCTTTTTATTCCATGAATGTATTATAGGGCATTGAAAAATTATTGTTTGTAGCATATCCTCAGAGAGAGAAAAGGGAGAATGTTGCACTTAGTATAAGATTTATGCTTGCTGAAGGCAGCAAGAATTGCTGTGCATATTTTAGAGAAGAATTAGGTTCAAGTAACCACTTAGAATTTCTCATTGAGAACTACTGTATGCAAACACATGAACTGTAGATTGATTCTTACTTAATTACCAGACCACCAACTTTGCCAGTGCCATTAGCTGCAACACAATCTGGGACAATGTGAGAAACCATCATTTTTCCTTCTGATCTCTCGGGTATGTTTCAGACCATCTATGGAACCTCAAAAGTAGTACATATAATTTCACAGCTATGTGTCAGGTTGATGGAAAAAGTGGGCATGCTACAATGCTTTCCGAGTTACAATTCAAGTGAGAAATCCAACTGCATATTAAATTCATGGATGAACAATGGAAACTTGAAAGCCATAATTTGAAGTTTTATTTCTGTAGATATTGGCATATATGACATCAAATTATTAAATCTAGCACAATGTAAAAGTGAACACATGAGAGATTTACATAGGCATGAGAGCACTGTGAAGTTTGAGAATGTGCAAAAGCTGTAGAATTCTTTCATAATAGCAAATTTTATGAAACATAAACTGAACAACAGTTTTCAAATACAACTCCCACCTAATTTCTATGGTAACACGGTGCTTCATTAGTGCAGTAGGTAGCGCTTTAGTCTCATAATTTCTATGGTAACTTACATATGTGTAACCCTCACATAAATGTGTAAGAAAGTACTAAAATGCAAAAACGATGTAAAGCAGCACATGGATACTTGTTAGCTTTGGCTACTTATGCATATGGATAGCTAATAATCCCACACAAAAAAATGTCTTTAGCATAAAAAGACTTTCTGGATAAAGGTGGTGGTGGTGGAGTCTTGTAAGTAATACTCTGCTGAGAAGTTGATTTCTTTTTTTTTTTTTAAAGATTTTTATTTATTTATTTGACAGAGAGGAGACGGATCACAAGGAGGCAGAGAGGCAGGCAGAGAGAGGAGGAAGCAGACTCCCTGCTGAGCAGAGAGCCTGATGTGGGGCTCGGTCCCAGGACCCTGAGATCATGACCTGAGCTGAAGGCAGAGGATTTAACCCACTGAGCCACCCAGGCGCCCTGAGAAGTTGATTTCTTTATGCTTCAAAAGAGGGAAGTTTATAAATCAATTCCCTTATAATGTCAACACTGAAGAAAACATGTCATTGAAATAAAATACTTCCGTACTTTCATAAGATGGCATTGAAATAAAATACTTCCGTACTTTCATAAGATGGCATTTGCAATAACAAATAAAAGCATCTACTCAAGAAATATAGTTGACAAAGACTTTAAAGCATAGATCATGGGTCAGGAGACTTAATATTGTTAAGATGGTGATATTTCCCAAACTGATCCACAGATTCATTGCAATCTCTGTCAAAATCCCAGCTGACTTCTTTGTAAAAGTTGACAAGTTGATTTTAAAGTTCACATGGAATTGCAAGAAATTCAGACTAGCCAAAATAATCCAGGAAAAGACCAATGTATGTGGACTCATATTTCCCAATTTCAAGCTGTACTACAAAGCAGTTGTAATAAAGACAGGGGAGTGCTGGCACAAGAACAGATATATAAATCAACAGAATAAAATTGAGAGTTTAGAAATAAATCCAAGTATCCATGGTCAACTGATTTTTTTTAAGGTTTTATTTATTTATTTGACAGAGATTACAAGCAGGAAGAGAGGCAGGCAGAGAGAGAGAAGGAAGCAGGCTCTCTGCTCAGAGAGCCCGATGTGGGGCTCGATCCCAGGACCCTGAGATCATGACCTGAGCCAAAGGCAGAGGCTTTAACCCACTGAGCCACCCAGGCACCCCTGGTCTACTGATTTTTGACAAGACCATTCAATGGGAAAAGAATTGTCTTTTCCACAAATGGTGCTAGGAGAACTGTGTATCTACATGTAGAAAAATGAATTTGGGTCCTTACCTCACACCATATTAAAAAAATAAATAAAAGTAAATTAAAAAAAAAACAAATGTAGGAGCTAAAACTAAAAAACTTTTAGAATACATAGGGGTAAATCTTCAATACCTTGGATATGGCAAAGAATTCTTAGATAAGGCACCAAAAGCATCAGTAACAACAACAACAAAAAAGTAAGTTGAACTTAATCGAAATTAAAATCTTCTGTGCTGATTTAAAGAACACAGCTAAGAAAGCAAAAAGATATCCTACAGCATGGGGGAAATATTTGAAAAACTTATGTGATAAAGACTTTTTCTAGAATATATAAAGAACTTTACAATTCAATAATAAAAAGACAAAAACCCAATTAAAAAATGGGCAGAAGATCTCACTAGATGCTTCTATAAGGAAAAACTAAAAATGGCCAGTAAGTACTTGAAAAAATGCTCAGCATCATTAACAAGCAAGGGAATGCAAATCAAAACCACAATGAGAAACCACTTCACAAGTACCAGGACAACTATAATCAAAAAGTCAGGAAAGTACTGGTGAGAATATGGAAAAATTGGAGCCCTCATGCTCTGCTGATAGGACTGTAAAATGGTGCTTTGGAGAACAGTCTGGCAGTTCCTCAAACAATTAAACATAGAGTTAGTGTATGATTCACCAATTCTACGCCTAGTTATAAACCCGAGGGAAATGGAAACATATATCCACACTAAAACTTGCATACAAATGTTTATAGCAGTATTATTCACAGTAGCCAAAAGGTAGATACACCCAAATGTCCAACAGCTGAATGCATAAAGAAAATGTGATAGATATATACAATGGAATAGTTTTTAGCCATGGAAAGAAATGAAATACTGATACATGTGCCAATTTGGGTGAACCTTGAAAACATTACCCTAAGTGAATGATGCCAGTTATACAAGTCTACGTATTGTATGAGTCCATTTACATAAAAGTCCAGGGTAAGAAAATTTACAGGAACAGAAAATAGATTAGTGGTTGCTTGGGGCTGGGGTGGGGGAAAATGAGGAGGGGATGGAGAGGTGGTAATAGCTAAAGTGTACAGGATATATTTTTTATTTTTTTAAAATTTATTTATTTTTTTTTCAGTGTTACAAGATTATTGTTCATGCACCACATCCAGTGCTCCATGCAATACGTGCCCTCCTCAATACCCACCACCAGGCTTGCCCAATTCCCACCCTCCTCCCCTCCAAAACCCTCAGTTTGTTGCTCATAGTCCACAGTCTCTCATGGTTCATCTCCCTCTCTGGTTCCCCCCATCTCCCTCTCTGGTTCCCCCCATATGGGGGGGGTTCCCCCCCATACCTTCTTATTTACAGGTGATGGAAATATTCTAAAATTGACTGGAGTGATAGTTAAACATATCTCTGAATATACTAAAATCCACTGATTTGTGTACTTTAAATGGGATAATAGAAGTGAATTATATCTCAATAAAGCTAGTTTTCTAAAACAAGGAAACATTGGTAGGTTTGTTAATTCATGCTGTATATTTAACTCTAAGGCTAGATAGTAACTATGCGAGAGGTGAATAATATGAATTCCAGGAGAAAAAGGAATAAGGTAATGTGTCAAATTCTACAGAACTGAATATTCAGTTCTTAGAGATGAGTAAGAATACAAAATATTCCTTTTTTAAATAATAAAGCAAATTATTTGCCAATATTAAATAAAAAACGTAGGAAGAATAGAAGCCAAGGATTTGATTTCTATTGAGAAAAGAAGTTATAAACTGGAGACTATTGTGAACTCTTATTTACTTATGTTGAAATTCAAAAGAGCTATCAGAGATGACCTCTGAAAGAATTCTTTCAGAAAAAATTCCCTAGACAAGTAACAGAAAGAGAAAAAAAAGAGAGAGACCAGACACTGGACTAATGACAGAAAAGAAAGAAAAAGTGGCTGAGATATATGTGCTATGTAACTGCTGAGATGTTATATTCAAGAGGATCTGGTTGATTGTTCTAGACAAAGTAGACCAGAAGATCAAGAACATTACTGTCAACTGAGGAACAGAAATGCAAAAATTAAAGCACTCCAAGTCAATGTATATCCTTGAAAACAGATGTGGTCAATCATTATCAATCATTATAACTTCAAGTCAGTAAAAGTTACTTGTTGCCTAAAAATCTTGTTATTTGGTCAAAGGCACACAGAGGAAGGACTGAGGCATTTCCAGTAAGGGCATTGAGTGTTTTAAGTGGAGATTCTTGTCCTATTCAGAAAATATGGCTTCATTAGTAGGATGTAGGTGAGCCGACATTTAAAAGAGCGCACTTCTAAGAAGTAGGATTTAAAGCTCTTTATGAACAAAACAGAGAAACTTGAAATGTTATATTTTGGGTAATAACCTAAATTTACATTGGAAAACAGTTTTATCCAGAGTGATACAAAGAATAATGGAAGCACAAAAGCAGTTTATAGTTTTCATTATAGAACCAATGTCAAAATGGATATACAATAAAACAGAACTTGGTGGAGGTTATATTAAACTGAGGTAAAAAGGCTATGAAGCGTAGTATAAAAAGAAGAACCAATGTAGGAAGGAAAGCCAATACAAGACTTTAGAAATATTGCCCCACTGTAATTTGTGTATAGATATTCTTAAGAATTGGGGGAAATCGGAGGGGGAGACAAAACATGAGAGGCTGTGGACTCTGAGAAAGAAACTGAGGGTTTTGGAGGGGGGTGGGGGGTTGGGTGAGCCTGGTGGTGGGTATTGACGAGGGCACGTATTTCATGGAGCACTGGGTGTGGGGCATGAACAATGAATCTTGGAACACTGAAAAATAAAATTAAATTAAAAAAATTAGCTCTAATATAATCCTAATTTACACTGAGGCTGGGGAGGTGCTCAGTAATTATAAATTGAATAAATGGATTTCAATTAATACACTAGAAACATAGAGTTTATCAGAATTCCTTCCTCCCACAGTATTCCTCATTCCTCTTCTCTCTCTACGGTAGTGTGTAATGTGAGGTGTGCTTCTTTGTATCAGACAGGCGTGGATTTCAATTTCAACAATCTGACTTAGTAGCTCTGTGATCTTAATGCTATCAGTAAGGAATTATTTTAGCATGGTTATTTGCTTACCTTCTCTCTGTTGTAAATATAGCAGAGGTAGAGATGTGGTGAGGATCAAAGACAAAAAGACATGGGAAAGATGACAGGTTGGATGGAGTTAGTGGGAGTAGGAAGATAAGACTGTAGGTTAACTAAGAGTTCTGATGCTTGTGGGGGCCCAGCTAATTCAATCTTCTGCAGTGGTTTATGCTGAAGTTTATGCTCTATTTGCCCATGACTCCTCATTT
>CM053609.1:63302295-63386569 GCA_028646535.1 Procyon lotor
GCAACTTCAGAGCAGGGTGATAGCAGGATGGTGGGGAAACAGGACAGCTGTTTAGCTACTGATGGGGGTTGTGCTGCTATCTATTGCATTATCACATCTTTTGGGGGCTACATTACTCTGCTTCTTTCCCGAATACAACATAGCTGATCTTTCTACTACAGAATAACCAGAAATACACAAATGCCAAACTTCTTGATTGGACTTATGAAAATTTCTGTTCACTTCTCTCCAGGTCAGAGACCACATGAAAATGGGAAGCAGTGAAACCCACTTGGAATATGAACAGACACCTGTGAAAGACCTGTAAATTATTTCTCCAATTTCTCTAATCAAAATCTTGTTTAGTAAGAGCTGTTGATAGTCAAGTAGCCTTTTAAACGATATTACTTAAATCAAGAAAGGTGACTTGGAAAGCCTGTATTATAACACTATCGAGGTGATTAATATTATTATGTACCTGCTTTATCAAAATTCACTTCTGCAACAAAGGGCTATTTGTGTAATATCTCTTTTCATTTTCAACAAAGTGCTTTAACAAAGAAAAAGCAGAATTCCAGCCTCAAGACAATTTTGCATGGTGTGATTCCGTTTGTTTGGGCTTTCAGTTTCCATTATGTAAAAAAGTTGATTTAGCAGATGGTATAATCCCAATATAATACATACATAATCTAAAAACAAAAGTTTCTTGAAATTAAGAGTTTTTTCCTAGGAAATAAGAGGAAGGTTAGTTATTCTTGTATTGACGATAAAGCAAAATTACAGAGACATTCATCTAAGACCTGAAATTAAACCAAAATTACATCTGTTAATGTGATTCTACTGGAAATGTATGTATTTATACAATATAAGTCAATTAATTTTTTAAAACTTTAACAGATTTATTTTCAGTTCTATTTAGGGTTGACAGATTAAATACAGAGGCCCAATTAAATCAGAATCTCAGATAAAAGCACTTTTTTTGGCCTAAGTATACTGTGTAGACAATATGTGGCCTGTATTGCATGGGCTATCCTAATACTAAAAAAAAATCATTGTTTATCTCACTTTCAAACTTAATTGAGTGTCCTGTATTTTATTTGGATGATAGTCTAGAAGCCTTTTTCTTTCCTTCTCTAGTCCAACCTATGAATAAAAAAGAAATCCTAAAATAAAATTTCTGTTCTCGTTTAAACTGTCCTTTTCTCTCCACTCAACATCATATACATATTTCTGCTTTTATGTGTATAACTATTTTCTTCTTTCCTTTGTGCTCTCTTCCTCTTCCCTCATCCCCTTCCTCCTTCCTCCTCTCTTTCCCTCTCTTCTATCTTTTCTGTATTGATAATGATTCCATTCTTTCCTTCACCCTTAAAGTCTACCCTTTCTTTATGGATAATTAGGTTCCAGACATACTATCTCTATAGGCTTCCCCACTAGACCTTTCTTATGAATTCATTAATTGATGAGAAATGTTGATCCTATTAAACTTTACATGTATTTCATTATAGAAAGCAACTTAACTATAAAATGTAAAGAAAACAAGGTATTTTCATGAATTAAAAAAACCGCAAACATTTCAGACCCTGCCTTAAAGAAGATAACATTAGAAGGAAAATATATCTAGTTTCTATCAACTGATAAAATGCTAATAATGTACATAAGAAAAAGAAAAGTCAATTTCCCTTTTATAAAAGAAAATTTATTTTTGGGAAGGAAATGGATGTTTATGAAATGGGAGCTTGGATTCAACTCTGTTCTCAGGCTGATTTCATGCAATACAAAATAAAATCTCTTGATATGCTCTCAAAGCTCAGCAAAGAGCCGTTCACAGTGTTGAGACTTCCTGTCATTATACCTCCTTTGTTGCTTTTGCTTGGGTGAGACCAACCCATCTTTAGTGTTTAGGGAGTCTCTTGTCCAGGTAGTTCCTTCTGCACACAACTTCAGGATTATCTTGAACATCTAACTTTTCTTTTCCACCTTACTTTTAAACTTAAGGTGATAATACATTATGGACAATAAACCTGAGTCCAAATTCACTATGAATTCAAGTAGTCTCCTCTAATTACCCTATCTATCCTATAAAGGGAAGGAAAGAGCAAAAGTAGACCAAGAGAATAGGTGCTGTGTACAATGAGCCCAAGTTGCTCCCAAATTGGTCCTGTTCAGTCTCATAATTCTAGGACAGCATTCAGATTTGGACTGCAGGTCTGTAGACTACAGGTCTGTAGACCACGTATTTGCCTTTGACTATAGTGTTCCATGATCAATTTACCTATAGCTATCAATTATTTGTCAGTACGTATATACCCTAAATAAATTATAAATGGATGAACTTACCCATATTCACCATCAATTTTATTTATAGCTGACATACTACTGCAGTTTGAAAGGTTAAGATTTCCTTTTGATTGCATGGGGAGTGTTGTATGAGAGGTAGGTGTAATTCTTGCTACCATGCCTGACACTACAGTTGACCAATTTTTGTAACTTTTTAGAGTTCAAGTCTATTAGAGGCTTTTCATTAGAAGAGCAAAGACCCTCATATATATAAATATTACAGAGTATGATAATGAAACACATTGAAAATTATTTTTAAACTATTAAGAATTTAAGAGGAATGTATTATAAATTAAGAGACTGAAGGAATATATTATATAATTTTAAGCCATCAGACTATTTAAAAATTGTTTATACATTAGAAATGTTATTTAGACATAATTCAGTATTTAAGCTTCTGCTACTTGAATTTTCAGCTAGAGTCACACAATACAGGAAACTGATGGTTGTAGAGTACAATCTTTGTGTTAAGCAATTTACATATTTCTCCCTACTAACTCTATGAGATAATTTTTTAAAATATCCATTTTATAGATAAAGAAATTGAGGCCAAGAGAGTTCAGGTAATTTCTCCAGAGCTATTAAGCAGCAAGGCTGGATTTGACTAGCGATTGAGCATGTGCTTTTTCTGCTATATAATGCAAATTTGGAATTTCACCAATGTAACAGAATGAGGAAATATGGAGTAAATATGGAGTAAATAACAAGCAATTACCACTGCTATATTAAAAAAATTTCTTAAGCTTTTCTGGAGTTCTTCAGAAAAAAATCCTGGATTTTTTTGTACACTGTTTATAGGAGCTATCTGGTACCTCCTGTACCTGCAGGGTATAGGCCCTAAAAGAGAAAGAGACAGAGAGGAGAAAAGAGAAAGAAGATAAAGTAGAAATACAGAAATGAGACATAAGGGAAAATATTACTTTTTAAGATGATTTAGTAAATATCAAAGATTATGGTGAAAGTGAATATAAAAAACCTGAAGACTTGGGGCGCCTGGGTGGCTCAGTGGTTAAACGTCTGCCTTCGGCTTGGGTCATGATCCCAGGGTCCTGGGATGGAGCCCCGCATCGGGCTCCTCGCTTGGCAGGAAGCCTGCTTCTCCCGCTACCATTCCCTCTGCTTGTGTTCCCTCTCTCACTGTGTTTCTCTCTGTCAAATAAATAAAATCTTTAAAAAAAAAACAAAAACCTGAAGACTTGCAGGTTCTAGCCCTATTCCTGTAGGAATAGAACTTTCCTAGTGTTATGCTAAATAATTACTGAAAAGCAGTAATTGTTACTAGTTTCCTCCACCTGAGGGGTAGGCAGGGGCTGTAGTTAGTCAGTTGGGAAAATTGGGAAGGTAACAAACCTCCATGAGAAAGGCAAAGGGAGCTTCTTGAAGGTCTAAGGTGGTACTCATGTGAAGAGTCTGTGAATATCAGGAAATCTTTTCCCTGGCTGTCAGTGAGACTGTGTCTCTTACTTTGCAGGTGTCTGTTGGCATCTTTTTGCCAAATTTATCATTGCACAGATGTGACAACTACACAGGGCCATAGAGGACAATGCCAAAGCCAAAGAAAAGAAAAAGAAACTTCATTGTAGGAAAATACTCAATAGCAGTTTCACCTGTTGGCTACCTCACTCTAAGAGGTCACCTATGAGCCTCTCAATATTGAATCAAGAGACTTTTTTATTTCCCATTCTTTTCTGTCTTAACATTTCATATTCTTCCTTGAAAAGTGTTTCCCCCTGTTTCCATATACAGTGTTGTCCTTATTCCCCACCGATCCCTTGAATCCTTCTCCTTCATTTTGTACTTAAGGCTGTGGATGTTTTCCAAGAATATGTCATTGGCCCTTTGCTCTTTCTCTCTCTCTCTCTCTCTTTCATAAACACTTAATAAAAATATTCACTCATGGTATTTATTCCTGCTCTGTGCTAAAACTAAATTCACATTTCCTTTCCTGACCCCTCTTGCAAGTCTACTTCCTCTCCACTATCCTCCTTTTACTTCCAAGTCTACACATCTAAAACCAAAATTAATATATACTCAAATAAAAAAATGCCAAGACACAAACAGAAATGCACAAAATGAAAAAGAAAAATGACTAACAAGCATAAAATGTTCAAAATCACTAGTTATCAAAGAAATGCAAATCAAAACAGAAAAGGCATACCATTTACACCTATCAAGTTGTCAAATACTATTTAAAAATTATAATACAGAGTATTGGCAAGAGTGTAAGGAAATGGTCACTTTTACATTCTGTTGACAGAAAAGTAACTTGACAAAACTTTTCTGAAATGACATTTGGCAATATGTATCAAAAGCCTTAAAATGATGCAAATATAACCCAGTAATTTCATTTCTCAGCAGATATTTTAGGTTAAAAATGTGTGACTGATATTATATATTTATATATCTCACAACATTATTTATATAAATGAAAATCAGAAATAATGTAATTATGCAACAGAAGTGGAATTATACTTAAGTCTAATGGTATATCCACCCAATAAAATATTATACAGCCAAATAAATGTAATACAGAAGAATTGTGATGTGAAAACACGTTCTTGATACATTGATGGTCATGGTAAATTCATGTTAAGTTTACATTAAATGGAAAATGTAGGCAATAGTACAGTGCATAGAATGTAACAGCATATTTGTAAAAACATATATGTATTTGTATGTTTAAATAAATAAGTCTATATATATATAGAGAGAGATTTGGGTAATTTTTCTGGTTTCTCTTTATCATCTTTTCCATTTATTTCCATAATGAGTATATGTGTTTGGTTTTATAGTAAGAAAATAGCATTAAAAAAACAAATTCCTTTCCCTTCCACAATTCAGCCTTTTCCTGATTTTCTAATAATGTCAATGGTGTCCTCATTCTTGGTCATCCATACTCAAAATGATTTCATATTCCAATGTATATGCTTTTACCCAAATATCAAGTTTTGTCACTGTGTTTCTATTCTGTACTCCACTGAGAGATTGGTTGTTATTAAATTTTTGCAAATCAATATCTATGTTTAAAACCTGTTCCATGCAGAAGGGAGAAATTTTGGGGTTCTGATTTGCATGCTGTTAAGACAATAGAGGCATATTTAGTTTGTGAAAATTTATCCACTTGTATAACTATGATTTGTACTGCATTGAGTATATGTTCTAATTTGATAAAAAGCAAACAAGCAGCTCAAAACAAAAAGCTGCACATTATCTACAAGGTTCAAAATCCTTAACTTAATATTGAATTCTTCTATAATCTGATCTCAATCCTCCTCAACCAGGATCATCTCCAATACTAATAATAAAACCTGATAATGGCATTGGCTGTACAGTTCCTGTAAATTCTTAAGTACTTTTTATATCATTTGTCTCATCTGATTATCTCAACTCTCTGGAGTATGTACTATTATCCTCATTAAATTGATGACGATATGGAGACTAAGTAGGGGTAAGTTACTTGTAGTTGTGGAAATTTACTAGTTTTGTCACTCATTAGTACTCATTTCATTATTTTCTGGTAATAGCTCCCCAATTTCATAACCCAGAAGATCTATCACTCAAGGTGATTTGTTCTCTTCAGCCAAAGAATGGAGCAAGACTTTTCAGATAATCTTCCTGGATACAAATTTCGAGAGTAATAATAGGCTGACTATGGCAGCATATGAAAAGAATGCTTATTAGTTTCTGCTACAAACCCAGAGATTCCAGGTGCCTGCCATTGGAGCAAATTCCATCTCAATCCCTTAGTTACCCACATCCAGCTATAAATTCATTCTTCCCTTCTCTTCCTTCTCCAACTCCCTCCCTGCCTGCCCTCTTTCTCTTTCTTTTGCATAAAACAACCAAAGTATGTTTCTGTTGCCTGCAACCTCTAAGAAAGCAAATGTGACACTTGCTTAAGAATACTTAGCTAGAATGTGTATTAAGTGCTGAAATTTGAACTGAAGTCTAGATGACTCCAAAGTTTATTTTCTGAATCATTATGTTTTACACGGTGAGGGCAATGCTCAAGCACACCTCTGGTGCATACCTTGAATGCATACTTGTTCCCTTTTATCCAATTTTTCAGAAGCCACTTTTCTTACTAAGATAGGCTTCCTTTGCTTTCCTTTTCCTCCCAATTCTACCAAAACTCTTCCATTGACCATCATAATACCTGCTTCCTTTAAAATATTTATTAAATTCTTAGTTCATTTCATGAGTTTAGGAATCTCATGGTTTGTCTCCCTCCTGATCCCATCTTGTTTCATTTCTCTCCCCCACCCCCCCACAACCCCCCGCCCTGCCTCTCAAATTCTTCATATCAGAGAGATCATATGATAATTGTCTTTCTCTGACTGACTTATTTCACTTAGCATAATACCCTCCAGTTCCATCCATGTTGTTGCAAATGGCAAGATTTCGTTTTTCTTGATGGCTAAGGGTGGCTGGGAGGTGGGGGGTAGGGATAGGGTGGCTGGGTTATGGACATTGGGGAGGGTACGTGCTATGGTAAGTGCTGTGAAATGTGTAAGCCTGATGATTCAGAGACATATACCCTGGGGCAAATAATACATTATATGTTAATAAAAAAATAAGTTAAAAAATTTTTTTAAAAATAAAATATTAAATTCCTTAAACCACAGAGACACTCTCTTCATGACAATTATTATTTACTGGTGGAATCTGAGACCAGTAGTCTGGTCCAAATCTACCTCCCTAGTTAAATATATGCTACTTTCTCCTTTTCTCCTTCTCTTCAGCCTGTCCTCCACCCACAGCCCCACCCCCACCCCCCAACACTCAAATGGCTTCCCCTCCAGTCACACAGATCAGCCTCTTCTCCAAATCAGGTGTAAATCTGGTGGTGTTTTATGCATAGTGCCCTCACAAACTTAATTGTGTTCATATGGATGGCATTCATTTGTTGTAAAGTTTCCTGGTGACAATTTTTACATTGTCTTGAATTCTCAAAAATTTACTTTTACGTGTGGTGTAGAGAAAAACACACTCTTTAGGCAGTGAAAAACTGAGTTAGTTACCCTCTTTTGATCTGAAGGGTTTAGATAATTTATTATTCTAAACTATTTTGCAGCTAGGAATCCTAATTAATTTATTAATTATGTGAAAAATGTATAGGGAGAGTGGCTGTTAACATGACAAATCTGAGTTACACTCAAAGGAGTATTTATTTATACTGTAAAGAAATTGCACTATATCATTGTTTAAATCCATAACAGAAAAAATAAAGAATTTCATATTTTTTTAAACTTTTTTAAAAAATTTATTTGACAGACAGAAACACAGCGAGAGGGAACACAAGCAGAGGGAATGGTAGCGGGAGAAGCAGGCTTCCTGCCGAGCAGGGAGCCCGATGCAGGGCTGGATCCCAGGACGCTGGGATCATGACCTGAGCTGAAGGCAGAGCTTAACAACTGAGTCACCCAGGCGCCCCAGAATTTCATATATTTTTTGACATTTTATTAAAATAGTGCAGAACTTCATGTCATTATTACTGATATTTTGCCTTAAGGCTTTTGGCTCTTTGAACACAAAATCATGTACAAATTAAAATGGAATAGTCTCGTATGGGTTAGAAGGAGTGTATTGTACATTGCTGGAAATAAATAATCTGAGAATAAGTATATTATGAGATATAGAATGTCTTTTTTAAGCTTGTAAAGAAAGATGACATCAGATGCCTAGAATTTGACATTAAAAGTTTATACATTAAATGCAACACCTCAACTTGTCCTTGAAGCACACTGGTTTTTTAACACAAGATTTAAACAGTCATAGCCTCTTTTCTCTATTTTAAGAGGAGGTGAAACAAGGTTTGCTGCTTTCTTAGTTTGGTACTGATTCAAATAAATATTGGCATATTTGGGGCTTCAACATTATTTTGGGGATAGGGGTTGATCATTGGACTTTTTGTAACAGCATCCCCGGTTGTTGGGACTTTTTGACTCTGCATAGAGATGTGAATATATTTATATATTGGAGTGACACTTCTACAGGAAGCCTAGAGACCCATCTGTTTACTACATGTCACCAAAGTTAAAGTGTAAGTGTGGGTAAATTTCACTGCTTGTTTAGACTTTAGGAATATAATTACTCAGTGTTAGACAATAAGAAATGGGAAACACTTAAGTGGCTTTCTTATACCTGGATCTGTTGATTTTGTTTTCTCAATGAGGGCTTTCATTAAGAGTCACTGAAGGTTAGTCTCTCTCAATTGATGTAGTGGTAACAATTTACTCTCTTCTGCCATAGTAAAGATAGAACTTGTCCTTCAATCTGTTTGTGGTAGAGATTTTTTTTTTTTAAAGTATAAACATTGAATTCCTCCGCTTATTGGAGATGGAAGGTCATTAACAGGGCACTTGAGCAGATTGGAGTTACAGTCAACTGAGACGCTGAAACATCCTAAATGGCCTAATGCAGCAACTAAGTGCTTCTTAAATTCCAAAACTTTTACTTGAGCATGGCAATCATGAGTTTCCACTGCCTTTAGTAAATGCTGTTTTTTTATAGTTTTGTGTGAGGAAGCAAGACAAATTTGAATTATTCTGTTTATATTTTTTGCTTAGCAATATTGACTTGCCAAGATGTGTGTGAAATTTGATTCTAACTTAATTATATACAGTTAAATATTAAAATTAATAGAAAAGTTAGTGAAAAGTAATTTAGTGGTATAGCTAATGTCAATGCAATTTACTTCAACTGTTTGAGATTTTATGTTAAATTTGTACTGTTATAGCCATATATATGGAGAGTACGTATATATGTAATATATTTTATCTCTACCTTACAATCTCTCTCTCTTTTTTAAAGATTTTACTTGAGAGAGAGAGAGAGAGAATGGGAAAGAGGGGGACAAGCACAAGCAGAGGGGGAGGGAGAGGCAGAGAGAGAAGCAGACTCCCTGTTGAGCCTAGAGCCTGAACAGGGCTCAATTGCAGGACCCTGGGTTCAGGACCTGAGCTGAAGACAGACACTTAACTGACTGAGCCACCCAGGCACCCCTCTAGCTTACAATCTCTTAAATGTTGGTTTAATTCCTAGGAAGAGAAATTCATTTTCAGAACACACAGATAAACAGAGTTTTGTGGTTCAAGGTAGAGAACGGACTACATAATATAAGGAAAGAAAAGCCAACCTAATACATTCAAACATAAACAGCTAGCTCATAGATATCAGATTTGTAATACCAATGAACAAACACTAGGAAATGGTATAGAAATCTCAAAGAACAATTGATGGAAGAATATGAGGCCCATAAAAGAGTCATTTTGACTTAACAAGAACATTAATTCCCCCATTTTTTCCTTCAAATGTTCTAGTTGATTTTTACTGTTTTGAAGTTTCTGATGTTCTCCAAATATATTTTATGCATTTTTCTCTTCATTGTATCTTTGATCTCATTGTCTCTTCCACACACAAGAGACAAGGACAATTTAAGGGAGGGGGAATTCCAGACCTAAGTAAGCACTGTGGAAGTGTCATCAGCAATCAAATTTATATTAGGCCATATAAAATACAGTATATGAAAATGATGCATATCTAAAGTTTTATAATAAACAACTATATCAGATACAACAATGGTTGTTAAGAAAAGCTGGATCTTAGTCCTGGTATTATCACTCACCAATAGTAGAATCAAGGTCATTTGACTTTTCTTGCCATGGCTTTCTACATCTGCTAAATGAAAGGAACTTATTAGATGATCTTAGAGGTTATGTACAACTCTAAAATCTATATTAGGTGCACTTACAAATTGCTGAAATTATTTTTTGTCATTTATTCAACAAATTGAAATTGTTAATGAAAATAAGTTAATAGAAAGTTTGAATAATTATTACAGTGTGAATTAGAGAATGCAGTGTCCATTAAAAACAATGGTAGAATAAGTGAAACAGAGAGAAGGAAGGTTAGGTTGTGAGAAAGGCATATTTAGTCTTACAAAGCAAACCCAGAAACTGAAATGATATATGGGGTTAGGCACTCTATTGATAATTAATTCAGTGCTGTGAGATCTTGAAAGCCTGGACTTTAGGAGCCTTGGGAGATGGAAACTAACTACGAAACTAGGAAATAGGATGCCAGTGGTACAGGTGTAGACATCTTTCTGAGATCAGAGTTAAATGAGAGGCAGGAAATGAGGTGGCAATTAAGTAATTGACTGCTGTCAAGATTAGATTTTTTTCAGGATGGTCTAGGGCAAGGTCAAAGGTAAAGGTAGGGTTGAACAAAGTAAGAATCAGATTTTTTGTTTCATTTCCTAAATATATCTGAAAAACTTCTATAGAGTTTATGCTGGGGCAGCAATGCATATTTTGTAAACACACACATTTCCAAGCCTCATACTAGTAAATAATATGTTTGAGACTTACTTGTGAATACCTGGCATGCCCCCAGAACAGTACGGAGAAAACAACACCTCTTTTATCATGCTTCAGTACAAAGTCTGCCAAATAATAATATGCATTTTTGAAATGACTAAATATATACTTACACAGCAGACTATTCAAAGCCATTATAGAGTAGTAAGCAAGTAATGAATGTTCAAAAGTCCATAACTACATATTCATGTAATATACAGCTGTCACCTTCAATAGATTAAATAATGTAACTTCTCAACCATGACCCTTTAACCAATATCTATAAAAGCTTATATAGATAATTTTTAAACCTAATCTTGAATATATATAGAAAAAAGTATTTACCTTTCTTATACAGATGTTGCAGCAATTAATATTTGACTGTTCCTTGCAAAAATTTTTGATCTTTAATGCTATTGTAAAATACTTCATTGCATATGAAATATTTAATAACTAAATTGATCAGAAAATAAATTGAGAGCCACAAAAAAACCATCACTTTTTTTTTACTATTTTTTAAAAGATTTTAAAAAATTTATTTATTAGAAAGAGAGAAAGGGAGAGAGAGTTGGGGGAGAAGCAGAGGGAGAGGGACAAGCATACTCCACCCTGAACACAGAGCCCAACTTGAGGCTTGATATCATGACCCCGGGATCATGACCTGAGCTGAAATCAAGAGTTGATGCTTAACCAACTGAGGTACCCAGGCACCCCCCAAACCATCACTTTTAATGTGTTTATTGACATTCAATGGGAATTTATTTAAAACAAAATGTTTCTGCTGATGATGTGAACTTGATCCACTACCAACCAGTAGGTATAAAACAGGAATTTACTTTTCAATAGAACAGAGGATGGAAGAATGGTTATCTTTAGTAATTCAAGAGGATATATTTCTAGCAAAATTTTCACAAGTGATGAGGTACATACATCTTAGAATATTTTAAACTATATTTACAAAATTCATTTTATCATTTCATTGTTGGAATTTGTGGACAACTCTGATTACTCATATATTATGATAGTAAGTCAAAAAGATCAAGATACCTCTTTATAATTTTTCAAGTCTTCATCCTTGTTCCAGTAGACAGTTGAACATTTCTCAGCACTCTTGGAAGGTAAAGTAATCATAATCATTGCATTACCTATCTGAAACCCTGTGTAGTAAAAGGTGACAGGAAAAGGTTAAAAAGTTAGGAGACATTTTCAATGCCCTCTTCAACATTCTGTCATTTTGCTTTACTATCATTTCAGACATAACTCTGATTACAATATTCTAGGTTGTGGCTTGGCAGCACATAGTTTACACATGGTGTAAACATAATAAAGATCAGTCTTAGAGAGCCATAAAGCACATCCTCCTGATGCAAATCTATCAGAGTAGTCCCTCTATCTTTCTATGTCTTTGCTTCTTGGAGTTTGGCTAATTTAAACCTACATATAAAACACAAGAATAGTTGTTCGTTAAGTTAAAAATGCTATTAATTTGTGATAATCAGAAACCTTTCCCAACACCAATATAAGACAGCAAGAGACCCAGCTCCTATTTTAAGGAGGAAATTAAAGCTTTGGGGAAAGATTTATCTCAGCCACCCATTCATTGTCTGAACATCTGCTTCCTTTCTCCTATTCTCTTATCTCCTTTCTTTCTAGTGGTTCCTTTGCTTGGTCTAAAAACTTTTCCATCTCTTACACTAAAACTATTTTCTTTCATCTATCTTTTGGCATTTTCTATTTTCTTTTTCCCTCCCATCCACACTAACTGAACAATTGGTTTCATTTCAGATGTCTATTATCTCATTGTACATTCATCCTCAAATGGCTTACAACCTAACTTCTGTCCCCATCACTCTGAGAGACTATTTGCACTTAGGTTCACCAGGGATCAAACCCAATGTACAGTTCAGTCTTTATCTTTTTCAGTGAATATTAATAATCATTTTTCTCTCCTGAAACTTTTCTATTCCCTAAGCCTCCATGACACTATACTCACTTGGTTCTTCTTTCTCTTTCTCTCTCATTTAGTTTGGCCCTTATATAACTGCTATTAAGAATTACATTGCTTCGGGGCACCTGGGTGGCTCTGTCGTTAGGCGTCTGCCTTTGGCCCAGGTCATGATCCTGGAGTCCTGGGATCGAGCCCCCTGCATCAGGCTCTCTGCTCAGCAGGGAGCCTGCCTCTCCCACTGCCACTCCCTCTGCTTGTGTTCCCTCTCACTGTGTTTCTGTCAAATAAATAAAATCTTTAAAAAAAAAAAAAAAAAGAATTACATTGCTTCCTTTTTTTTTTTTTTTAAAGATTTTATTTATTTGACAGAGAGAAACACAGTGAGAGAGGGAACACAAACAGAGGGAATGGTAGCAGGAGAAGCAGGCTTCCTGCTGAGCAAGGAGCCCGACGTGGGGCTCGATTCCAGGACTCTGGGATCATGACCTGAGCTGAAGGCAGACGCTTAACGACTGAGCCACCCAGGCGCCCCAGAATTACATTGCTTCCTATGAGAATTCACTCATGATCATGATTTCAGGAATACCCACCGTGTGGATGATCTCCAAGTGTCTACCTCCAGCCTATATTTTCATTTGCACACTATTTAGACTATATATTCTCAGTTGCTCTCACAAAAGCATCAAACTCAACAAGCATGAAATGAAACTTACCTTTTTTTTACCCTAAACAAGGTGATAGCCTATTTTTTTCTGCCTAATTTGCCTAGATCAATTTCTATTCCATCACTTAAGTTAGAAGCCTAGTTCTTGACTTCTTTCATTTTCTTTTTCTCTCCACATTTGAAACGTCTAAGTATTCTATTTCAGCAATTATAGATGTTGATTTCACATTTTAACATCTCTGAAATCAGGATACATCTCAACAAGCAACAATTAATGTATTGTTATAGTTTGATTAGCAGAGATTTTATTCCTTCTTAGCGGTACAAAGAGAAATGTTGTGTCCTATGGTTCAGCCCATAGTGCCTTACATTAGATGAAATATATAGTACTTTATAAATCTATCTCAGTATCTCCAACTTCACTGCTACTCCTACAACTCAAGAGTCTTCCTGTCTTCTGTCGAACCATTTTTATTCGTTATTCTCAACACTATGAGTTTTACATTTACAATGCAATCTGATTATGGAATCACTCTACTTCAATCTTCAATCTTTCAGTTTATCTCCATCACCTGTGTTCATTCCATAATATTATTTACATAATGTTGGGAAATACATGGGATTCAATGCTGCCCATGCTCTAATCCCTAGTTTACACATTGGTCTCCTAAGGAAAGATCTTTTCTTGAGTTCCCTTTCCCTGAAAGCTCTCCTTCACACATACAATGGACATCTCTTTTTAAGACTCAGCATTTAGAAAGGGAGACACTTTATCTCTCTAAGCAGACTTAGGTGCTCCACAACAATCTAGGCATATCTCCATCATTATGCTTACCACATGTACCATAAGTTTTATTATTCTGTCCCCCGCCCTCACTTGACAGTGTTTTTGTTTGTTTGTTTTGTGAGGGCAGAGACTATATGAGGTAATTTTAATATTTCTAGGACCTAATATAATACCTGGAACCTGGAAGGATTTTGGTAACTATGTATTGAAAAAAACAGTGAATGGGATATATCAATGGAAAAATGATAGTTAAAACATTGTTGAAAGATGTGATTGCTCTTGAATAGCATAAAATGGGAAAACAAAAGGTTAAGTACAGAATTCTGGAGAACACCAATAATTAAGGGGTATACAGAGGAAGAAGTGTCTGCAAAGGAGAATAAGAAATTGAGATTATTGATCTATAACCTTGATTGAATAGTGATGACACTGAAGCTCATGCTGTTCCTCCAACCATGGCTGGCCTTCCCTCTCAAACTTCCATAATCACCCTGGTCTAGAATGTTAATAATGTTAATTAGACTCAGAGCGAAGTGATTACACACACACACACACACACACACACACACACACACACACACACACTGGAATATTACTCAGCCATAAAAAGAATGAAATCTTGCCATTGGCAATGACATGGAAAGAGCTAGAGTGTGTTATACTAAGTAAAATAAGTCAGATAAACACAAATATCAAATGATTTCACTTATATGTGGAATTTAAGAAACAAAACAGATGAACATAAGGGAAAGAAAAAAAAAAGAAAGGGAAGTAAACCATAAGAGACTCTTAATTATAGAGAACAAACTGAGGGTTGCTGGAGGGGAGGTGGGTGGGGGATGGGGTTTAATAGGTGATGGGTATTAAGGAGGGCACTTTTGTTGAGCACTGGGTGTTACATGTAAGTGATAAATCACTAAATTGTACTCCTGAAATCAGTGTTACACTATAATGTTAACTAACTATAACACTATAATGTTAAATAACTAGGATTTATATAAGAATTAAACATATTTGGGGAAAAAAATAAAATACCTATCTTAGAAAAAAAATTTTGAAAAAAAATTCAGTCAGACAATCTGGCATGTGCAAAGTTCCTGTGGAAGGGATCATAAAAAATGACCAGGGCATGACTGATGCAGAAAGGTATGGGTAGATATAAAATGAGGCTGGAGAATAATTGAGGCCAGAGCAAAGCCTCCTGAATCATAGGATGGAATTTTCCCTTGGGGTATGAAAAGCCAGAGGATGGTTTTAACTCCTAGCACAGGAGGTCATGTGATACATTTTCTAAAGGTAATTCTGTCTTGACTGGAAGGGAACTAGAGTGGACATAGGAGAACAATTATGTTTCTTGAACAAATAAGGGAAATCAGTAAGGTATAGAAAAAGAACATGGGATTTGTGGCCAAGCAGGCTTGAGGTAGACCCAGATTTTGGCATTTTTATGACACTGTGAGGATTATGTGAGAGAACTTATAAAAAGCTTGACAAATGTTAGTTCTCTTCCACCTCTCCAAAATCAGGTTGTTGTTTTTTTTTTTTTTTAAGATTTTATTTATTTATTTGACAGAGAGAGAGATCACAAGTAGGCAGAGAGGCAGGCAGAGAGAGAGAAAGGGGAAAGCAGGCTCCCTGCTGAGCAGAGAGCCCGATGCGGGGCTCCATCCCAGGCCCCTGAGATCATGACCTGAGCAGAAGGCAGAGGCTTAACCCACTGAGCCACATAGGCATCCCCAAAACCAGGTTCTCATTAAACATTTGTCAAAGAAGGTGGTGGGTATTGAAGGGAGCACATATTGCATGGAGCATTGGGTGTGGTGCATGAACAATTAATCTTGTAACACTGAAAAAATAAAATAAAAGTATTTGGAAAAAAAAAAGAACTATATGTTACACACAAAGCATATTCACTTTCAAATTTTAAAACCCACCTGCAGCTTATATTTAAGATTTATTTTATTATTCTGAATAGCTATATTATTAGTATATACCTTTATACTTTTTATTCTTGACTTTGTATTTATCTAATGGAAAAATTAAATTCCAGTCTTACAAATAAAAACAAAAAAATGTGTAAAACTCATAATACAGACTTAATAAGTAGGTTGAGGTAAGTAGAGAAGATTACAATTTGGGCCAACTAACATCAACTCTAACCCCTTAAACAATGCCTTCTTTTATGTACTGCACTTCATATGGGTATTAGAATAGAACTGTGTAATGACAGCCCTAATAGCTACCAGTCATAAAAAAAACAACAGAAGAACAAATGTTGAGACTTGAAAGTTGGAAGGATCAATAGCTAGATAGCATTTGTTATATGAGAACTGAAATTAGATCTTCAAAGAAATACTGCTGAAAGCAAAATAAATTAGGTAATTTAGTATGTTCAAAAAACAACTTATTTTAAGGTTTGACTCCCAACACACACTATATATTTCTGTCACTGCTCATCTGGTTTAAAGGATTTATCCAACCCAACTTGTCTTTATCCTCTGGCTATTTTTATAGTTTAAGCTACCCTATTTGGTGTAATTTTTATAAAATAACCTCCCTTTTTTGAGAGTGCATATGAGTGTCATCTCCTGTGTCATCTCCATTTAAGTAATATTTATATTACTTAAATATAAGTAATACATTTTTTTAATAATCATAATAGACATTTATTTAAAGTAATACATTTGCAGCTCAGATAGTTCTAAATTATACATTTCAGGTTTACTCAACTTCTTAGTTTTCGACTTAGTTTTCACAGTTTTCAACTCCAAGATTATTTCTTTGCCCATTCTTCTCTCTCTTTTCTTTCCCGAATAACTTCTTTCAGATATGGTTCAAGGTAGAATTTATCCTCATATTTTGTCCATTGCTCTTTAGGCAAGATCTGATGCCTCATGGTCAGGTCCAGTGCCCTCTTAATTAACTTTAAGAAAGTTTCTTAAAGTTAAATATTATTTATTTTTTTATCCCTTGCATCTGAAAAATCATGTAAAACATGGTGAATACATAAAGACTCGTCAGGTAAATGTGCATTAGTGTGGAGGGTCTCTGCTCAAATACTACATCTGTAGAGATCTCCTTACTATCTACTTTCATCTTTCTCTACTTTATGTTTCCTCATGACATTTATCACTATCCACATTTATATCATTTGTAGTCTGTCTCCCTCACTAGAACATACGCTGCATGAGGGTGTGAACTCTACTTTCCTTACTTCCACATCCCTAGGGCCTGATAAAGAGCATGACACAGAACAGATGCTCAAATATATTTGATGAATGAGTGAATAATCAATATTTTTAGCGTTTCCTCTGTGTGTCCTTTTCATATTTATCAGTATTTGATTAGATAACAATAGTAATACTGGGAAATTGTTATTCTCCAATTGTTAGGATATATTAGGGTTCTTCGAAGAAACAGAACCAATAGGCCCTCTTTCTATACACACACACACACACACACACAGGTTATATTATATATATTATATATATGAGGGGACAGGGGTTTATTTTAAGGAATTGACTTATGTAGTTGTGGAATAGAATATTATCTAATTGGAAAGTCTGAAATCTGTAGAGCAGGCCAGCAGGCTGTACATTCCAGCAACAAATGATGTTGCAGTCTTGAGTTGGAAGGCAGTCTGGAGACATAACTCCTTTTGTTTCAAGGGTCTTCTGTCTTTTTTCTCAAGGTTCTTGACTGATTAGATGAGGCTCACCCACATTATATAGAGAGTAATCCACTTTCTTCAAAGTCTACTGATTTACATGTTAATCACAGCTAAAAAATACCTTCACAACACATCAACATCTAGATTGGTATTTGACCAAAAATTGGGCACCATGGCTTACCCAAGTGAACACACACAGTTAGCATGAGAGAAGACCTCTTTTACCCTAATCCTTAAATCTGGTTCCTCACTTGGATTGCCAACTGGCAGCCTTAACTCCCTATATTCAGCCTGCACAGCTGCTGCCAGCAGAGGGCAAACTCAGGCACCAGTTTTTTTAGGGTCTCAAGCCCATGTCTGATCTACTCAGTGTCTTCTGCAGAACCCCAGCGTCCACACCATCTGGGAGCTTATTGGAAGTTCAGATTCTCATACTCCATCTTAAATCTGCTGAATTAGAATCTGCATGTTAACATCACTAGGAAACTCGTGCACACAGTAAGCAGCTACAGTGCTCTTCCCAGGGAGTTCTGGGCAAAGACATCTTCATGTATCCACACCCTCTACTTTTAGATCCCCCCCTTTGCACTTTTTATTTTCATTATGGGTGGTCATATAACTTGTCTCAGTGTAGAAAAGAGACCTACATCAGTTGGCATTTTATGCATTTCTCTATTTAGAAAGAACCTTGGGGGCTAACAAAGATCAACATGAAGCCAGAAGCTCTAAAAACATAAGAAATAGGCATCACCTTAACTTTAACATAAGCCAGCAAAGAAAAGGCAACATGGTAGAAGGTACACTATACTGCCCTATTAAGAGAGGAGGGTTTTCAATGTGAGCCCAAGTTTCTAGCCATGTGACCCTGACAAATGTTTTGCTTTGGGCTGAAGTTCCCTATCTATATATGGAGAAGTTTGGATTAGTTCATCATCTTTGAGCTGAATCCAATCTCTAATATTCTGCTATCAAATAAGATAATATATGTATGAAAGCACTCATAACCTGTGAAAGAGTATGTTGATAGGTAAGGTAATAATGAAGAGGACTGTTGTGTATTCACAAAAGAGACACATCATCAAATCCTAAAACTCCATTTTTGAGGATTATGAAAAATTCAACCTTAAAAAAAATCTATATGAATGAATTAAACAAGAGGCTTTGTTTGGATACAAAATGGAGAAAGAAAGTACATGCTTTGAATCAGATAGAAGAATGGAAATTTTTGGAGGGAACAGGATGACTCAGAAATTAGATTTATGGGACCTATAAATTATGGTTTGGTTAGTGCTAGCCATGCACACAGTTATATAAAAGGAAGTGCCAATACAGGGCTTGGATTGAGTGGTTTTAGACAACCAAGATATATGGTTCTGCTGTAAGATGAAGAAGAACTGGTCTTTAGAGGCTCAGATTTAACTAAATTCAAATTCTTTTTTTTTTTATAAAGATTTTATTTATTTGACAAAGAGAAACACAGCAGAGGGGATGGTAGCGGGAGAAGCAGGCTTCCTGCAGAGCTGGGAGCCCGATGCGGGGCTCGATCCCAGAACCCTGGGATCATGACCTGAGCCGAAGGCAAATGCTTAACGACTGAGCCACTCAGGCGCCCCTAAATTCAAATTCTTATATGTTCTTAGTTCTTAGTGGGATTGGAAACACTAGGATCTTGGATAGAGTTGTTCGATTTAAATCTAGAAAAGAAGCTTCTGAAAGGAATGGAGATTTGACTGGTTATAAGTTGAAGTAGTGTTATCCATACATTCACTTAGGTACCTTGACTCTAGTGCCAGATTTTTCACATTCCCTCACTAACCACATATACACTCAATTAGATAATATTCTATTCCAAAATTTATCCTGACGTTCTCCATGTTTTTCCATTTATAAGCCACTACTGATGAGGGGCCAGGCTGCTATCATCTCTTACCTGGATGACTGCAATAACCTGCAATCCAGCCTCCATACTCACTCCTGCCTCTCTGCAATCCACTTCCACATAGCAGCCAACTGGAACTTGTTAGACTTAGAATTTTATATCTTTTCATTTTTTAAATTTTCTATTGCACTTAGAATTATACCTAAACCTCTTCTGTGGCATATCCTCCCTCCAACACCACTTATTCAATTTCCCAATCATTCAACAGCTTTCAGACACACTAATCTCTGTCCTTCCCCACATACCAGATTCTTCTCTGCCCAAGGAGTCTGGCTGCATGTTGGTATCTGCCCAGAACTGCCATTCTTTGCATGGTGAGCTGCTTCTCAACCTGGTCCAGGCATGACAGACAACACATAATAGGTTAAATAAGGCCTTTTCACTTTTGTTTCCTTTGTGGGACTCAATCCCAGGATCCTGGGATCAAGACCTGAGCTGAAGGCAGCCATTTAACCGACTGAGCCACCCAGGCATCCCATACATTAAATAATTCTTAACTGGGGGGAATAACCTTTATATTTTCATGAAGCACAATGGTTACTGGATTCTAATTGCTTCACCATGTCATAGATTCATAAAACTAGAAATCTTTTAATGATTAAAAGAAATACTCAACAATAAACCAAAATACATATTTGAAGGAGCATAGTCTAAAATATTTTTTATAGTTCTGAATACTAGAACCACTTATATATAAAAACATGGAAGACATTTTGTTCTTATAATACCTAACTGTGTGGCAAATTGAAAGCAGTGAAATACTGACTCCTTTCAGGCACAAAGATGTTTGTTTTTATTTGTTGTTGTTGTTTTTCTGCATGTGCCTGTTATATCTGATAACAGCATCAATCATTTGGTCATTCCATTGTTTCCTAGAAGTACGGTGCTTTGCTGAGCCAAAAGAGGCCATGGTTACTGATAGTTTAGCATATGTTCCCTTTGCCAGAGCATCTGTGTGAAGGTGAGGAAGCAGTATCTCCAAAGGGCAAAAGGGTAATGAAAGAACAAGACCTGTAGAACAGAGCCTCGGATAATACTTAATAGAACTGGATCAAAACAAGGGATCAGAAGTGCCTCGGTGACTAGTCAGTTAAGCCTCCGCCTTGAGCTCAGGTCATGATCTCATGATCTCATGGGGTCCTGGGACTGAGTCCCACTTTATGCTCCCTGCTTAGCAGGGAGTCTGCTTCTCTCTCTTCCTCTGCCCCTCACCCCATTCCTGCACATGAGTTCTCTCTCCCAAATAAATAAATAAATAAATAAAATCTTAAAAAGAAAAAAATTACAGGCGGCCAATGAAAGAGATAAAGAAGAAGCAAGAAGAATGAAATCAAGAGAATGTGATGTCATAATTCAAGTAGAGATATTTAAGAATGATCATGTAATCAACAAAGTCAAGTTGATGTTTCTGGGTGACAGTTTTACCATGTAATTAAATAAAACACAACCTGCCTTCAGAGTGTGATATGCTAAGAAAAGTGATTACATTTGTGTGAGAGAAAAGGTTATATTACATATGTATTGTATTTGTATATTGTAATATGCATATGTAATATGTATATGTATATTGTAATATACATATATACAAAATATTTAAATTCGCTTTCAATATTGGAAGGAATTACTGTGGGAGGAAGGATGTTGAGTGGTGTTTCAAAGGAAAAATTATTTATCCAATGTGCACATATATATCCAGAATGAAAAATAAGTCTGACACAGAACTAAATAAGTTTTGTCAGTGGATAATTTTAATTTCAAATTCCCTTAAAATGGCCCACAAGATAAGGAAGTATTCTGCAGACTTCAAAAATGTGGCATATAAACATTTACATTATCTCTAACATTATCTATATCCCTTCACTTATTAAAACAAAAAAGCATTTTTAAAAAGAAGAGAAAGAAATTTTAGGGGAGATGGCAGAGTAGGTGGATCCTAGGGATACAACTAGATAATACCCACTTCAGTGTAAATAACCAAGAAAAGGATGCAAAGACTGGCAGACAGACACTCCAAAGTTAAATGTAGAGAAGAAGCCACATCAAAGATGGTAGGAAGGGCAGAGACATGGATGGGAGCCAAAGGAACCCATGGGACTGTCCACAGTAGAGGGACAGTACAGTTTGAAGAGGAGAATAAAACAGACCCTCATCCCAGGCACCCCAAACATGAGAAACTTGTATGGGAAAGATGAATCCCCATAACATTTGACTTTGAAAACTAGAGGGACCAAATTTTGCAAGTTTTTATAATCAGAGCATGTGTAGAGGGCCTAGGATCATTAGGAGAGTTCTTCAGGACAAAGAAGCTGGTGGGCACCATTTCCCTCTCCCACACCCCAGCCTACACCTATGGACACCTGTGGGAGCCAGTGTAGCTCCAACACTCCCTACCTACATTGCTAACAGCATGCCTTACCCCAGCATTCTCCTGTGGACGTGTGCCTCCAGCTAGGCCTTAGTTGGGTCTCCTCTTTCAGCATAACTACACGAAACTTGCTAACACTACATGCCCTGCCTCCACACTCTTCTGTGGATCCACCCTGTCCAATTTAGCCTTCCTTGGTCCCTGTTGGCTGCAAGTCCCCTCCTGCGGCAGACTTGTGAAGAACTGCAGCCATCACATGCTCTGTCCCTACAGTCTCCTGTGGACCTGCCCCTCCAATATGCCCTTGGCTGGAGCCCATCCAAGGCAGTGCCACAAACCTGACAGTGTACAAGCAGCTCAGAGAGCATTAGTACCACTGCAAAGTGACTCCTACCCAGAGAAGGAAAATAACCACACACACCAGTCCAACTGTGGCCCATGCAATAGGCTAAGGGAAGACATCTGATGTGACTACAGGCCCTACTTGCCAATTAAAGCTTCTCAGTTCAGTGCTACTGTATCTCTGGAAAATGTCTGGTCTGACTCAACTTAAGCCCAAGGTAGCCCCAGACTGGCTTAATAACAACAGAGGGACCAAATCCTGCCCACAACAGGCAAAGAGAGCCACTGCAGAAGGCTGGACTGAAGGCAAAAGTAGTTCAGCCACAATAGTAGGGCACACACAATGCACATAGGAGATACTCCTGAAGTGCCAGGTTCTGGTGAACAGGGGCATTGCACTGTGGGGCACTACAGGACCTCCTCTTCACAAGACCACTACTTTCAAGAGCAGAAGACATAGCTGACTTCACACAGAAACAGATGTAGAGTTTTAGATAAAATGAGGAGACAGAGGGATATGTGCCAAATGAAAGAACAGGATAAAATCCAGCAAGAGAGAAAAATGAAACAGAGATAAATGACAGGTGTGATAGAGAATTTAAAGTAATGGTCACAAAGATACTCACTGGACTTGAGAAAAGAGTGAACGACCTCACTGAGACCTTTAACAATGAGAAAGAAAACATAAACCAAGCAGAGATGAAGAACTCAATAACTGAAATTGAAAATATGCTAGACTAGAAGAAGCAGAAGAACGGATCAGTGGACTAGAAGACAGAGTAATGCAAAGCAAAAAGCTGAACAGGAAAGGGACAAAATAACAATAGAAAATGAAAATAGACTTGGGGAACTCAGCCACAACATCAAGCATAAAAATATTCATATTATAGGGATCCCAGAAAGAGAAGAGAGAGGAAAGTGGCAGAAAACTTATCTGAGCAGCTGAAAACTTCCCAAATCTGGGAAGGGAAACAAATGTCCAGATCCAGGAGGCACAGAGAGCCCCAACAAAATCAACCCAAGGAAGTCTATACCAAGACATAATGGCAAAAAGTAGTGACAAAGAGAATATTTTAAAGACAGCAAAAGAGGGGCACCTGAATGACTCAGACAGTTAAGTGTCCAACTCTTGATTTTGGGTCAGGTCATGATCTAAGGATTGTGAGATCAACCCCCAAGTCAGGCTCCACACTGGGCATGGAGCTTGCTTAGAATTTTCTCTCCCTCTCTACAAACAAACAAACAAACAAACAAACAAACAAAAGCAGCAAGAGAAAAGAAAACCATTATATACAAGGGAAACCAGTTGGTGGATTTTTGAGCAGAAACTTCACAGGCCAGAAGAGAGTGGTATGATATTCAAAGTACTGAAAGGAGAAAACCTGCAGCCAAGAATACTCTATCCAGCAAGGCTATCATTCAAAATAGAAGAAGAGATAAAGAATTTCCCAGATAAACAAAAGATAAAAGAATTCAGGACTATACCAGTCCTATAAGAAATGTTAAAGTGGACTCCTTGAATGGAAAGATATAAGTAGGATCAAGAAAAGTAGGAAGCACAAAAACAGTGCAATAAGCATATCTATAAAAATCAGTCAAGGGATTCACAAAATATAAGGATGTAAAATATGACACTATATACCTAAGACATGGGGTGGGCACGACAGGGGTAAAAAAAAATAGGTTAAAACTTAAGCAACCACCAACTTAATATAAATTTTTATATGCAGAAGATGTTATATCACAAACCTAATGATAACCACAAATCAAAAACCACTAATAGACATGCAAAAATAAAGAAAAAGGAATTCAGGTATATTGCTAGAGAAAGCAAGCAAATCGTGAGAAAAGAGAGCAAGAGAAGAAAGGAACAGAGAACTACAAAAACAACTGTAAAACAAGTAACAAAATGGGAATAAATACATACCTATCAATAATTACTTTGAATGTAAATGGACTGAGTGCTCCAATCAAAAGACAAGGAATGGTTAAAGAAGCAGGACCCATCTATACGCTGCCTGCAAGAGACTTGTTTCAGACCTAAAGACACATGCAGATTGAAAGTGAAGGAATGGGAAAGCACTTATCATGCAAACGGAAGTGAAAAGAAAGCCAGAGTAGCAATACTTAATATGGGACAAAATAGACTTTAAAACAAAGATTGTAACAAAAGACAAACAAGGATATGATAAGAGAAAAATCCAACAAGAAGGAAACAATCCAACAAGTAGCTATAACAATTGTAAATATTTATTCACCCAACATGGATGTATACAAGCAGCTAATGACAAATATAAAAGTAGTAGTAATAAAATAATATTAGGGGACTTTTAACACCATACTTATATCAATGGATAGATTATTCCAGCAGAAAATCAACAAGGAAACAGAGGCTTTGAAAGGCACACTGGGCCAAGTGGATCTAATAGATATATTCAGAACATTCCATCCTAAAATAGCAGAATACACATTTTTTTTTGAAGTGCCCATGGAACACTTTCCAGAATAGATCACAAAGGCCAGAAAACAAACCTCAACAAATTAAAAAAGACTGAAGTCATACCATGCATCTTTTTGGACCACAACATTGTGAAATTAGAAATCAACCACAAGAAAAAATCTGGAAAGACCAAAAAGACATGGAGGCTAAGTAACATGCTACTAAACAAAGAATGACTGAACCAAGAAATCAAGGAAAAAAAAATACATGTAAACAAATGAAAATGAGAACACAATGGTCCAAAAACTTTGGGATATAGCAAAAGCTATTCTAAGAGGGAGGCTTATAGCAATACAGGCCTACCTCAAGAAACAAGAAAAATAATCAAATCAACAGCATAAACTTATAAAGAAGCTAGAAACAGAAGAACAAACAAAACCCCAAACCAGTAAAAGGAAGGAAATAATAAAGGTTAGAGCAGAAATACATAAAAAAAAAGTGAAATAATAATAGAATGGATCAGTGAAATGAGGACCTGGTTTATTGAACAGATCAATAATATTGATATATCTATAGCCAGACTCATCAAAAAAGAAAAAAAGAGAAAGAGAACTCAAATAAACAAAATTACAAATGAAAGAAAAGAAATAACAAACACCACAAAAATACAAAGATTATGAGAACACTATGAAAAATTTAATGCCAACAAATTGGACAACTTATAAGAAATGGATATATTCCTAGAAACATATAACCTACCAAAACTGAATCTAGAAGAAATAGAAAATTTGAAGATACTGATAACCAATAATGAAATTGAATCAGTAATAAAAAATCTCTCAACAAAAAACAAAAGTCCAGGACCAGTCAGCTTCATAGGTGAATTCTACCAAACATTTAAGAAGAGTTACTACCTATTCTTATCAAACTTTGCAAAAGATAAGAGGAAGGAAAGTTTCTAAATTCATTCTACAAGGCCCGTATTACCCTGTTACCAAAGTCAGATAAACATCTTAGAAAAAAGAGAACTACAAACCAATATCTCGGATGGATATAGATGCAGATATCCTCAAAAATATTAGCAAACCAAATCCAACAATACATTAAAAAATCATTCACTACAATCAAGTGGCATTTATTCCTGGGACTCAAGGGTTGTTCAATATTTGTAAATCAATCAATGTGATACATCACTGTAACAAGAAGGATAAAAACCATATGATCATTTCAATAAATGTAGAAAAAGCACTTGACAAAATACAACATCCATTCACAATAAAAAAAAAAACCTCTCAACAAAGTATGTTTAGAGGGAACACATCTCAAACAGTAAGGGCTATATATGAAAAATCCACAGCTGACATCATACTCAATGGTGAGGAGGTAAGAGCTATTCCCCAAAGATCAGAACAAGACAGGGCTGTCCATTCTCACCACTTTTATTCAACATAGTACTAGAAGACCTAGACATAGCAAGCAGGCAAAAAAAAAAAAGAAAAAAAAAAGAAAAAAGAAAAAAAAAAGAAAGACACTAAAAGCATCCAAATCAGTAAGGAACTTTCAGTATTTGCAGATAATATGATTCTATATAGAGAAAACCCTAAAGACACCACCAAAAAAATTATTAGAATTGATAAATAAATTCAGGATGGTCACAGGATACAAAATCAATACACAAAATTTGTTGTATTTCCTTATACTAATAATGGAGTAGAAGAGAAAGTAAGAAAAACAATCCCATTTACAATTGCACCAAAAATAATAAAACGCTTAAAAAGAAACGTAATCAAGGAGGTGAAACACCTATACTCTGAAAATTATGAAACACTGATGACAGAAACTGAAAACAACATAAACAAATGGGAAGATATTCTATGCTCATGGATCAGAAGACCAAATATTTTTTAAATGTCCATACTACCCAAAGCAATCTACAGATTTAATGCAATCCCTTTCAAAATACCAACATCATTTTCACAGAACTTGAACAAATAATCCTTAGATTTGCATGGAACCAAAAAAGACCTGAATAGCCACAGCAATCTTGGAAAAGAAGAATAAAACTGGAGGTATCATAATCCTAGATTTCAAGATATACTACAAAACTATAGTAATCAAAACATAATAGTATTGGTACAAAAATAGATACATAGTTCATTAGAGCAGAATAAAGCCCAGGTATAAACCGACCATTATATGGTCAATTAATCTTTGACAAAGATGTCAAGAATATGCCATGGGAAAAAGTCTCTTCAACAAATGGTGTTGGGAAAACTGGCCAGCTACATGCAAAAGAAGGAAACTAGACCACTTTCTTGCACTATACACAAAATAAACTCAAAAAGGATTAAAGACCTAAATGTGAGACCTGAATTCTTAAAAATCCTAGAAGAGACCACAGGTAGTAATTTCTCTGACATCAGAGGTAGCAATATTTTTCTAGATATGTTTCATGAGGCAAGGGAAACAAAAGCAAAAAAAAAAAAAAAAAAAATCCAAAAAACCATTGGGACTGCATCAAAATAAAAGCTTCTACACAGCAAAGGAAACCATCAGCAAAACTAAAAACCCACTGAGTGGGAGAAGATATTTGTAAATGACATATCTGACAAAGGGTTAGTATCTAAACTATATAAAGAACTTATGCAATTCAACACTAAAAAAAAAAAGAATCCCAATTAAAAAATGGGCAGAAGAATGAACAGGTAACATGTCAGTTAAGCCTCCTACTGTTGATTTCAGCTCAGGTCATGAGACTGAGCCCTGGGTTGGGCTCTGCACTGGGCCTGGAGCCAGATTAGGATTCTCTCTCTCCTCCTTCTGCCCCTCACTTATTGCTTGCAACCACTTGCATGCATGCTCTCTCTCTTTAAAAAAACATTAGAAATACCATGCTACCCATGAATTTCAGTGCTGGGTATTTACCCAAAGAAAATGAAAACCTTAAATTGAAAAGATAAATGCACTCTTATGTTTATGGCAACATTATTTAAAATAACCAAATTATGAAAGCTGCCCAAGTGTCCATCAATAGATGAAAGGTTAAAGATGTGATACACACACACACACACACACACACAGGAATATTACTCAGCCATAAAATAGAATGAAATTATGCCATTTGCAACAATATGGGTGGATCTAGAGGAGAAAATGCTAAATGAAATAAATCAGTCAGGGAAAGACAAATACCATATGATTTCACTCAAACAGAGAATTAAAAAAAAAAAAAAAGAAAGCAAACAAACAAAAACCCAGACTCTTAACTATAGAGACAAACTGATGGTTACCAGAGGTGAGGTAGGTAGAGGGATGAGTGAAATAGGTGAAGAGGATTAAGAGTACATTTATTATGAGCAATTTGTAAGGTATAGAATTGTTGAGTCACTATATTATACATCTGAAACTAATATAACATTGTATATTAACTATACCGGAATTAAAATTTAAAGATAGAAAGAAAGAGAGAGGAAGAAAGGAAGGAGAAAAACTGTCATTGCTTTTTTTTTTTCTTTTCTTTTCTTTTTTTTTTTTTGATGGAATAACTCACTATCAAACAGTAATTTGTGTTTCTCAGATTTTTCTATTTATTTATTTGTTTGTTTGTTTGTTTATTTCATGAGCAGAGGGAGAGGGAGAAGCAGACTCCCCACTAAGCTGGGAGCCTGATGTAGGACTCCATCCAGACCCTGGGATCATGACCTGAGCCAAAGGCAGACGTTTAACCAACTGCCACTCAGGTACCCTTCAAATTTTTCTGTTGCTCCTGTAGTTCACCAGCCCAACTCTACCCAGGACAGGAAGTGTGTTTCCCTAATGTAGTATATTGTACCAAGAATACTGCTGCTCTTAAGTGAATATAAAACAATAATTATAGCTAAAATTATTCTGGCGCTCTAAATGAGGCTGATACATGGCAATCAAAATATGCAAAGGCTAGAATAAAATGAAAGTAGTTATAGTAACCTTTGTTTATTGCTATCAGACACCTATGTTACTTTATTAATTCTCATGATGTCTTTTAAATGTTCTATTATTTCAAAAAAACAAAGGTTCTGTTATTTTCATCTATAATTTGGAGGAAGTAACTGAAGCACAGAAGGGCTTTTTGTCTCCTAGTTGAATGGCAAATTAGATAAAAATCCAATATCCACAAGTTACTAGATCCCAAAAACATATTAACCTCATGCCTTAGTAGCTATTTACACTATGTATGTGAGATCTTTTTTTCAAATAAAAAGGAAATATAACTAAGAGAAAACAAAATAAATATTTTGTTTTTAAAGAGCTATAAATTTCAATTAAAAATCCTTAACTAAAATATCTCAGTGTGTCTGTTAACTAGTGTAAAAAAAATTAAAGAAAAATTTAGTAGTCTAAGAATTAGAACAGGGGATAAAATAATCCTGGGATGAGTCCAGTACCTTTTGTTTATCCATGGGTAGATTATCTGCTTTGTGAATTATGCATGACTAATTTTGAATCTTAGAGCTGTATTGCCCCACTGCCTGGTTAGCTCCAAGGCCCTTTCCTCCCACTACCCAGCTGGTGTGTGCTCAGGGAAGACAAACTCTTTTTAATATGAATCCAAGCAAAACACAATTAGGAAAGCAAATGTGCTAGAAAAATAATAATATCACAGATTACAAAGCCAAATAGGAAAGATTTGAATGTTGCCTACCCTTTTGAAGTATCCAGCTACTGTTTCCATGTGATACTTAGGTAACTGAGTTGGGCCAGTCATATCACATATAGTGCTTTCCTGTACAGTGAGGTCCCCTCGGTTTGGTTTGGTCACAATAACTGAATAGCAGAGTGTTACCATATCATATCAGTAGCTACAAGCCTGATTCCTTTCCAGTGGCCTATAGGCTCTCCCAGAAGAAACAGCACCTTCTAATAGGAAGAACCATAGCCATAATTTAATCCACATTTCTCTTCCCTGATAAAAATACCCAGAACTAAAAAGGACCTTATGCCTACATCTGAAAGACTTTAGAGTTCCCGACCACCTCAGTGTCCATCGCCCAAAACACACACACACATACACTCCTCAGAACTTTTGACACCAAAAAGGTTTCACTATAGATTTTGTGGTTTGAGTAGGTTAGCTAGCACACATAAATACTATCATTTTAAATCAAATTCTGTCATATTCATGGATGTTTTACCTATTTTCAAATGCTAGAGAACTTTTAGCAGAGTTGCATCCAAATGATTTACTTCCTCAAAAATTAATGACTTGCATGTTCAGATACAAAATATACATTTCCATAAGATTTTCATTATGCAAGAGGACCAATACTTTAAATGCTTTTTAAAAATTAGTAAAATAATACATGCTTATTGCTAAAATGTAAATTCTGAACTCTATTATAATTTGATTAATCATTAAATTCACCAAATTATTTCTCCAAATAAACTGACTCAGATGAAAATACTTAAAACATCCATTGATAATTTTAGAATATATTTAAATAAGTAATCACTCTTTATATAACAACCTTTCTTTTGCAAACAAGGTTTGCAATACTACTTAGTGTTCATATTTAAGTTAATGTTTATTAACAAATTATCATTTGCTGGTACAAGTAGGGTTTCATTAAATGACTCTCATAATGTAAGGGATCTGAATTAAAGCATGTACGGTACTTCTTTATGTATTTTCTTTCTTCTTTTGCAGTAACATGCCTAAAGATTAGCATAATTTATTTTCAAGAAATTAATGCTCTTCTTCAGAGTAATAATTATTCTCATTTTGACCTGTTGAACTAGCTTCATATTTACAAAAAATAATTAAGTGTTGATCAGAATGTGGCATCGTCTGAGGCTTTCTAATCACCAGCTCTACCAATCCAGGGCATTTCTTTGCTGACCCAACATAAATATACTTAACTAATGAGCTATGGACCTTTAAGAGCCTTCTCTTTCTGCACTAAATTCTCCTAAGAATTATTTCAAACATTTTTTCTTCATGTCAGAGATGCACTTTCTTCTTGTTCTATCCTAATCTTTGATTTTGCGGGTTGCTCAAGGGAGCTGATATGGTAATTTTTTTAAAAATTCAAATTAACAGCAAAAAATTGTAACAAAACTCCATCAAGGTTACAGACGTATGCCCACTTCATTTATATTAATTAGAAAACTTCTGTCCCCATTGTAATTTTCTAACAGGAAATGTTTCTTTATGATGCTCTGCAAAATTTCATGTCATTTTTAACAGTTTTGACGCATAGAACATAAAAAAGGGAAAAGACTAAATATATCATCAAACTAAGCCCATCTTATTGGGGCGCCTGGGTGGCTCAGTAGGTTAAAGCCTCTGCCTTCCCCTCGGGTCATGGTCCCAGCTCAGCAGGGAGCCTGCCTCCTCCTCTCTCTCTGCCTGTCTCTGCCTACTTGTGATCTCTCTTTGTCAAATAAATAAATAAAATCTTTAAAAATAAATAAATAAACCCATCTTATTTATAGTTACATAGATATGTTGATCAAGGCCCAGAGAAGGAAAGAAATATAAAGTCACACAGCTAATTAGTATCAAATGGTATACTATTTTTATGTAGTTTGAAAAATATATTTCCTATATTTGTTAATTAAGTTTAAATTAATTGTTTATATACACAAACATACATTCGTGAGATTTATTAATTTTGTCAACTAAAAATCCCTGTTATCTTAATGTAATGTTGGGTCCTGGATGTGATCCTAGGACAGAAAGAAGAAATTATTGGCAAAACAGGTGAAATCTGAATAAAGTCTAGAGGTTAGGTAATAGTTATGTACCAATGTTCATTTCTTAGTTTTGGCAACTGTACAATGGTAATGTAAGATGTTAAAATTAGAGGTATTAAAAACAAGACATCAGGCCCAAAATGGAGTTGCTTTTGTTAAGCCCATATCACCAAATCAGGCTTACAGTTTTGAATCTCCCAGAAATGGAATCATCTGATCAACACTAGTTAGGTCATCTACCTGATAGAACCTCCACGACCCCCTAAATGAATGTAATTTGCAATAAACAACTTGCTTTCTTTGTCTATATAATGTGCTTGCTCCCACTTCCTTCTGCCTATAAAAGTCTTTCATTTCGTATAGCTTCTCAGAGCTTCTTTTCATCTGCTAGATTGAATGCTAACTGATTCTAACAGATTTTTGCTCAAGTAAACTCTTAAAATGGTTAATATCCCTCAGTTTATCTTTTAACAGAAGAAACTGAGCGAAGAGTATACAGGAACTCTGTACTATTACTTTAAATTCTCTGGAATACTAAAATTATTCCAATGATTATATAATTTTATATTAAACTTTTATGATAATTCAGAATTACAAATAAGGCCATTTATCTTAGACGTTAAAAAAAGAAAAACGAAGAAGGCAGGGCTGCCTGGGTGACTCAGTTAGTTTAAGCATCCGACTCTTGGTTTCTGTTCAGGTCCTGATCTTGGGATCCTGGGATTGAGCCCCATGTCGGGCTCTGCACTCAGTGCAGGGTCTGTTTGAAATTCTCTCTGCCTTTCCTGCTCATGCTCTTGCTCTATCTCTCTAAAATAACTAAATCTTGGGGCGCCTGGGTGGCTCAGTGGGTTAAGCCTCTGCCTTTGGCTCAGGTCATGATCTCAGTGTCCTGGGATCGAGCCCCACATCGGGTTCTCTGCTCAGCGGGGAGCCTGCTTCCCCCTCTTTCGCTGCCTGCCTCTCTGCCTACTTGTGACTCTCTCTCTCTGTCAAATAAATAAATAAAATCTTTTAAAAAATTAAAAAAAATAAAATAACTAACTCTTAAAATTTTTCTTAAATTTTAAGAGAATTTTAAAAAGAACAAGGATTCAGATTTTCTTTATGCACAGACTATCCTTTTATTATAAATTGCACTTGCATTTGGGGCCTGATGGATGTCATAAACTGGGTTTCCTTAACTCAGACTCCTTATTCAGACACTTCCATTCAAGAGATTTATTGGAGAGAGTTCTGAAGAACAGTATCTGTTAGGTAGCAGGGGAAGAGGAATTGGCAGAGGGAAGAGTTAAAATAGGATGAAACTATAACAGAGGCCTCAGCAGATCTGATGGGAAGCTCCTGAGCTGGGACAGCTGTTCAAAGATGTTTCAAAAGGGTCAAGACCTTTGTATTTACCATGTTAACAAGTTATGGGAAGTGGGCTACCTTGAGAAGGGGAGATATCTTGGGTAGGCAGTGCCCTTTGGTCCAGCTCTAATTCCTTCAAAGGGACTCAGCTAGGATCTCTTGGCAGGGAACACCTCAAGCAGCTGGAAGAATGAACACCTTGGTTCTGAAAAGGGGAGATGGTCATTGTGCCACAGCAGTCACAGGATGAATGTGAAATCAGGCAAGAAGGAGATTTTGCTAGGCACAGGAGGTTAAAGCCAGGCGAACTGTACTTGTTCCAAGTACTTTTTCTCTCGAGTTTTTCATGTTTGTACCTGTAATTATGTATACATTTTATATAACATCTATCCCAAGGTGTGAGCTATTGGAACTAGAAAGGAAATTTAGAGTAAGTTCAAAAAGAAACTCTTTTAGATATTTAAGACATATGATTTTAAGTGTGAGAAACATGTAAAGAGAGTCCACTGACTTTTCCTATCCAAGGATATAAGTCCTAACCCCACTCCTATCTTCCACATTTGTCCCAGTGAAGACATCTTCACTTTTATTAGATATGGCTAAATTATGTTATGGTAACAAACCAATCCCCAAATCTCAGAAGTTTAACACATCAAATCTTATGTATCCGATATGGGTCAGCAAGGGTACACAGAAGACTATCAGCCTGTAGTGGTTCCATCTGGAACACACAGATTCTAAGATGAAGAAGTAGAGAAGAAGGGGAAAAACACACCTGTTCTTAAATGCCAACAGTCAGAGTGACATTTTGGCTGACAGTCCATTGTCTAAATCTTGCCACATGGTTCCAACCTAACTGTAAGGCAAACTGGGAAATGTAG
Organism: Procyon lotor; assembly: GCA_028646535.1. Taxonomy (NCBI): domain Eukaryota; kingdom Metazoa; phylum Chordata; class Mammalia; order Carnivora; family Procyonidae; genus Procyon; species Procyon lotor. Next base: position 63,336,096 of record CM053609.1, read on the forward strand.
AGGAATGCTACTACTAACAGGCTTTGCCAAAACTGGTTGGTGAACCTTCTGGAGTATTCTTATACATAGCTCCAACCCAATAAAAAAAAACTCAATTTATATGTCATTCTCCTTTATTTCATTACTGGCTAAAGTCTTAACCCATCAGTATCATCTTCTCTGAGCAAAGAATAAGGTCAATCTTTGTGCCACACATATTTTTATATCAGCTATATCGGTTAGTGAGGCAACAACTTGAACATTCAGACAGTTTAACATTTTTAGGAACACACATAAAAGTGCTTTGAAGAGTTGCATAATCATGGGAAGACAACTTTCATTTAAAATATCTTTTGAATTTGTTAGGGAAATTATCTTGATAATTAGAAAGTCCTGGGCTTAAAATATGTACAATGGGACAATTTACATTCTGGTTGTTTTATAAGGAGCCACAATGTATTAGGACAAATAAGATGTGCAAAAGTTGTCAGCAAATATCCAAAGAGGACATTAGTAAACAACACCAGAGGGGGAGACTTTAGTACAAAGGCATGTATTTCCTTACCATATGGTCCTAGATTTTCAGCTGAAATGTTTTCCCTTCTGAAAAAAATTGCTTCTCTTCCCTGCTAATGGTACAGAAGACTGGTTTTATAAATTAGAATTACCATTTGTCATGAATACTGGTCACTGGCATATAAGCCTTTTTATGACAGATGGATAAAGTAGTGGCTGAACACCTGGGTCCTGGACTCAGACTGCCTGGGTGCAGTTCTTGGCTCTGTCACTTACTATGTCCCTAGGTAATCAATTAATCTCTGTGGCTCAGTTTGTACAACTGTAAAATGGCCATACTACTATTATCTACCTAACAGGGTTATGATGGAACAAAAGAGTTACTATTTTTAAAATGTTCAGTACAGTGCCTGTCACATAGTAAACTGTTTACTATTGTTGTTATCACTACTGTTCAGCCATTTATAAACAGTTTCATAAGAGAGGAAGCCTTTACAATGGAGAAGTTAAGTCTAATATAAAACTTATAAAACAATGGTGCCAGTATAAAATTTCAGATGCCAAAATAAGTTTTGCCAATATTATCCATTCTTTTCTTTTCCTCATCCTCAGTTTTTCTTTTCCAGTTCTATGGGAAAATATGCTAGCATGTTCTGTTTTTTAACTAATGTATTTTCTCAAGTAATAGTTCAAAAGCAATTAAGGAATAAAAAAGGACAAGAAGATCTCTGTTTTTCACACAGTGAATTCTACATGGCCCTGCTCTACTTCTGCACCTATTCCAATGTGCCCACTGTTCCACAGTAATACAGAGGTTGACACTCTGGCTGGAAAGACAAAGCCTCATGAAAGGAAAAGTATAGACAAAAAAAGCTGAAAGACATGGAGAATTTTAGGCTCAGAGGCTCTCTGTAGTCAATGGGAAATGCAACTATGAAAGGGTCTCTCATGCCCTACAATATGTATCTTTCTCTAGCAGGGAAAGGAAGATCAAGGCATTTATAGGTTTATAGTCTTCCAGATGAACTTCCATTTCACTGGTGGCCATGAATAGGACTTCTCTTGGTCCTACCAATATGTGAGCAAGAGAGTTCCATCATCGATTGCTTCAGGGCATTGCCAAGAGTTTGGCACCTGAAAGCCATAAGCATCCCAACTTCAGAACATGTATGCTACACGTTGAATTGTGTCCTCCTAAAATTTATATATTGAAGCCCTAGTACATTGCAAGTAACTTTATTTAAAGATAGGGCCTCTAAAGAGGTAACTAAGTTAAACTGAACCCATTAGGGTGGACCTTAATCTAATCTGACTAGTGTCTTCATAATAAGAAGAAATTTGGACACACAAAGAAATACCAGGATGCTTGTGCACAGAAGAAAAACCATGTGAGGACACAGTGAGAAGACTGCCACCTACAGCCAAAGAGAGAGGCCTCAGATGATAGGAAAACCTTGCTCTTGGTCATCCAGCCTCCAGTAATGCAAGAAAATAAATTCTGTCATCTAAGCCACCCCCTCTGTGGTATCTTGTCACGGCATTCCTCATACACGAATACAACATATTTTTGGATTCAGTAGAGCTAACCAACCTATTTGCTTCCTATCCACTCTTTGACAGACAATCTTGTAATACGTAATATGCTTTGTCTCACTCACCATTAGTATTTCTGCTGGAGAAAATAAACTAAGTGAGGAATTATATACTTTACTGGTTCACTTAAAAAATATTCTCACTCTGAAACTTTGGAGTGATGATAAACAGTTACATTTATGTTATTTAAACTCTATCATACATTTATCCATAATAATTTTTAAATTTGGGAGAAGTGAAGTTGAAATTGTATTTAAATTATCATTCTTTGCCCCCTCTATTGTACTCCCCCGAGCTAAGTTTATTAATATCAAAGATTTCTATTCACTCTATGTAAATTTACTAAAGTCTGTTAAATCTCCTGATTGCTGACATTTTAGAGTTTTATACACTTTTTGTCTCTCTTTTGACAAATCACACACACATCTTCAGGGACTCTTATTACAGAGCTAAGTACATTGTCTGACAAAAGCTGAATAATTTTAATAGATAAATGACAAATTTTAACAAAGAGCTCTACTGAGTTAATTTCTAAAATCGTTTACTGTATGTATAGAAAACTGGCAGAAGTAATTTGATGAAGTGCAGGTTTTCTATACATAATAAAAGGAAAGACAAAATTATTAGTAGATTATTCGATCAGATCCATCTATTTGATGGATAACCATAAAAATAATCTAACAATACAAACATATCTTCTTGCTTTCTTATTAGGTTCTTTTTTTCCTATAGATTAATATCTATTATTTCCTATAGGTTAATATCTATCATTTCTATCATTCAGATTGCTGCCTTAATAGGACTGAGAATGAATCCAGAAAGGTCAAGTTCAAATGAAAAAAAGAAGCACAGTTCTACTACTGCAAAATTGTGACATCCTAGACTTTAAAGACAAAGAAAAGCTTTAAAATTTAAATATATACCTCTGTGTAGTTACACTTTCTATTGAATACTTGGTTTGCATTGTGTGTGTGTGTGTGTGTGTGTGTGTGTGTGGTGTGAAGGAATGTGCTTGATGGGGTCACTGCATGATCCATTCTCTGCAGGTGTTAGGCAAGGTCAAAGAGAATCATCATCACAAAGTGAAGTGATTTTCTTCTTTATAAGCTCCTGATGTAAACAGACTGATGAACACAACAAGATCCTTACTCACTCACATGATATCATACACAATCACAGTTAAATGTTTCTGTCTGTCAAAGCCTGGAGAGTCACTACCAGATTGTTGGCTGATTAGAACATAACTCCAAATGGTATTTCCTTGGTTTTAGTTAGTCAATGCTTGTTTTGCAAGATTTCCGAGCTCTGTAATGAAAGGTCAAAGGTAGTGAGCACTGAGACAAGGTAAGAGTTTAGCCAGCTCAGAAAATGAGCACGCTGTGTGCATAATTGAGCAGCAACATTATTGAACATTTGTTGACCAAAGAGCAAAAAAATAAGCAAATAAAAGGCATTTCTTATTTTAAGATCAGAAGTTACACAGCACATTCTTTAGAAAGAGAAGTTTTGTAAACATGGGGCACTTAATCTTTGTTCCTAATTAATCTCATGTTCAAGACATGTTTTATAGACTCCAATTTTACTGCTACATTTATTGCCAGTTAAACAGCAGCTTTTAGTATATGGAGGCCACACTAAAAATTCACCTTCTGAGTTTCCTACCCAAGACATTTCATTCAGAATCTGGACCCAATCTGCCACATTATAGCTAGCAGCAAGTGAGGAGGACTCAAAGATCCTGTTGGTATAAACATACTTCTTGAGGAACAGCCAAATAGTTTGGAAGTTTGGATTTCTTCTTTTAAGAAAAAAAAAGAAATCCCTGGGTAAGGAAGGTTTCAGAATACCTTTAACAAACTTTATATACTTTCTGGGAATGTCAAGTAATTATTTTTACTTAAAAATGGAAGTATGAAATGACATAATGTATAAAATTTACAAATAAGTCAGATCAGAAGGGAATGGGAGATAGTTTCCTATCATTTAGTATAGTATATCCTTCTAATAATTAGATCGTAACCTTGTGCATTGTCCTATTATGCTTAAGAACTATGAACAGTAGGCGAGGCTCTTGTTTTTAAGATGTTGGAGAAAATAAGATGGAAAACTGTAGCAGCTGAGTTATAGTCCTTTCCAAACATATACCAAGTCTTTGTTTTGGTGTCAATATTACTATCTAACTAAACAGTAAAATATAGGCAAATGAAAGATAAAGTACAGTGATATACATCATATGTGAATATGGATTAAATAAAGCACCATATATCTTATTTGTTATTAAAAACAAAATGGACTAGCAATATTTTTCCCCTTGTATTCCCATTGCCAAAGCATGTGTCTAACATACACGCAACTAACGAATCATTGAACACTACATCAAAGCTAACAATATACTGTATAGTGGCTAACTTAACATAAAAAAAAGAACATTACATTATCATATCATAATCTATGGTTACATCAGAAATTATGGGTATTTTTTTAAAGTTTTTTAGTGGCAGCCTTCTCATTTCATAGATTTTCACCTAATAGCAAGCTGCATCAGTTTGCTAGAGTCAAAGAGCAGTTTTCAGTCGTCTGAATTCTTTTGATTGATCTGAGCCATGTTTAGCTTTAAATCTATCCTTGCACATGACTAAGAAAAGAGATGTTCTATCAGATTCTTTCCTTGTAGCTTTGAGTCTCTGTGTGCATCTAGAAGGGGAAAAGTTTTCAAATCCAAGTAGGGTCAGGATTTAACCCTTATTTGGATTTCATTGTAACTGACTGAGGGAGGACATGCAACCTCAACAAAAAAATGGGTCAAGACCTAGCGGAAAATAGAGGATTTAGGTGGGGTTGTGACTCTTGGCTTGAGCAAATACAGAGTTAATGGCTTGGAAACGGATTTCAACTTACTCTGATATGAACCTCAATGCTGAGTCACAGATGACCCAAAGCTGACAGCTCCAAACAAGGATGGGTTGGGAGCAGGGCAGAAAAGGAAGTTGATGCTTTGTGGAGAACAACAGCAGGAGCTTGATACAGGGCTAGAAGAGACAGACAGAGTGTGTTGTGAGCTGGGGAAGAGCAGATGGGGTGTGACTGTCAGCCTACTGCCTAATTAGAAAATACTGATTTGTTAAACCTGAGCTCTAAGAGAAAAGTCCTTAATGTGTACAGTCTGACAGAAAGGACGATTAATTTTTTTCATCTGAACACTTTCTGAAATCTTCCATAATGCCACTTTTATTTATTAACTATATGTTTCTATGTCTTGAAATGATAAGAGACATCATTTCTTCTAAACAAGGAAAATCTTTCCAGAAAATTTTCAAAACAAATTACCAATTGGAATTCTGAGATGTAATGCTTCAAAATATTATACAAGAGTAATATTGTTTAATATTATATTAAAAATATAATTAAGAATGACATCTTACTTGTTATTGACCTGAAAATTACCTTGGTTCATTCAGAAGTAATAGTTTATAAGGTAGGAATAAACCATCAGATTTGGGAAAATGGGTCTGTCAAATCACTTTGATACATTATACATCATCTTCCTAATAAATCAGAACATAACTCATTGTACATTGAATGTACAACTCAAATTTCAATCAGGCCCTATTTTAGGTTCCTGGACCCAATTCCAGTGTGTGTGTGTGTGTGTGTGTGTGTGTGTGTGTGTGTGTGTGTGTGTGATGGGGATATTTCCTACACAACATCAAACAATTGTCTGACACCAGCTGGGTGTTGAAATCAGCTCCATTCTGACCCTATCAATGGTGTCAGATTCCATAGTTTGAGGGCTCAGTCCCCCAAGACTGCCCCCATCTTCAGACATCCCAGTCACAAGCCCAGAGCAACCAGCTACAAATTGGAGGTTCCGATGACAGCACAGTATGCCAAACTCAAGTCCAAGTTGTTACCTGTACTTCAGACCAAATGGCTGGGTTCCAACTTACCCCTTTGGATATGATTAACTTGCTAGAGTGGCTCACAGAACACAGAAAAACATGTTACTTACTAAATCACCAGTTTATGTGAAAAAAAATATAATTAAGGAACAGCCAGATGGAAGAGTTGCACAGGTCAAGATATAGCGAAGGGATGCAGGGCTTCCATGCATGCCCTCTCCAGGTGTGTCCCCCTGCCCACATCTCCAAGTGCTCACTGACCCAGAAGCTCTCTAAATCCTCTCTTTTGGGTTTTTATGGCGGTTTCATGACGTAGGCATGATTGATTAAATCATTGACCACTGGTGATTAATCTCAATCTCCAGCCCCTTTCTCTTCCCAAGAAGTTGGGGAGTGGGACTGAAAATTCCAACTCTCTGTTCACAAGATTAATTCTTCAAGTAACCAGCTCTTATCCTTCGGTGCTTCTAAAAGTTACCTCATTCACATAACAAAAGACACATTTATTGTTCTCTTAGGAAATTCCAAAGGTTTTAGTTCTGTACCAAAAACAGGGACAAAGACCATATATATATTTCTTATTATATATCATAGGCCCCCTCCCAGAAGCATAATTTCATCTGCTTTATAGAAGCAATAATTTAATGTTGACAGATTTGGGATCACATGCACCATGGGTAAATACTGCACTGAAGCATTGCTTGGCGATTCACTTTTCACTCTGCTGAAAGGTAGACCATATTTAACAAATCACTCTCGCATGATTCACTCATTATTATTACTGGTGGTGGTGGTGGTGGTAGTAGTGGTAGAGTAGTGAGAGTAGAACTATTGCTTGAATGGCCAGAGGTTCGTTTGGTTTTTGTTTTGTTTTACAGCTTTGTATATAGATGAGATATACCTAAACAAGAGGTCTTTATTCTATTCTGTTCTTTCAATGGAAATAATTCACTGAGTTGAATATTTATATTACCAAGATAGGAATATCTTCTAGATAACTATAAAATGTCTAATCATTGCAACTACTGCCCATTTTGGATCAGAAGTAAAAGGCATCTTATTAACTCCTCTTAGGCTATATTAGATATATTTTAAATTTACTTGCAATATTGTCAATTATATTTTTTTGCAGAGGTGCCTTAAGGCAGTAGTTTTCTGAAGATAATTAAGAAAATATTGAACATTAGGAAATGAAAATATTTTTTCTCGTAAGAGCAATAAATGCAAAATAGAAGCCTAAAACTATGCATAGTCCAGCCGGTAATGATGTTACCTGATCTCTGAAATTAGAAAAATTAGTTCTGGGGAGAAATTGCTAATGTCCAATAACTTTGCTCATTTTTAATTGCAATGGAAGAGATTGAAATGAACCAGGAACTCAGGGGTTGGCAAAATGGAAGACATAAAAAGAGCTCAAACTCATGATAAAAATATGAAAAATGTCTGGATAGAAGAAACAACAGATTATTTGGATCAGGTTCTGCTTTTTATTAATGAAGAAACTAAGACTCCAATCTTGTTTTCATCACTTCTTTACTTCCCATTCTTTTCTCAGTCTCTCCAGTCAGGTTTTTTTGCCATACTGTTCCACTGAAACCTTGTCCAGGACATCACTGTCACCTACCATTTACCAAATCTGATGAACTATTCTTAGTCCCTTCATGTTTGATCTCTTCGCAGAATGTGACAGAGTTGCCCACTGCCTCATTATTGGCATGATCTCTTCACTTAACTTATGAGACACCATACTGTTTTTTTCCTCCTTCCTTACTGATTCTTCTACATTTCCTCTGCAGGTTCCTCTTCTTTATGTTAGAGAGCCCTGACTCAGTTCTTGGTATTCTCTTTGCTATCTACAGCCATTCTATAATCTCTTCCATCCCCATGACCTTAAGTATATATGTAAATGCTGATGAGGTCTAAATCTTTTCCACCAGTACAGACTTCTCCCCTGGGACCCAGACTTTTATATTCAGTTACCAACTTATCATTCCTTTTCTGTTATCTCATACACGTCTAATACACATCACACATTTAATCTAAATTGGAACTTTTTTTTTTCACCTCTCTCCCACCCTCTCTAGTGTTCCTCACCCCAGCAAATAATGCTGCTATTCATCCATTTGCTCAGGCCAGAATCCTTGGAGTCATTTAAAGATTTCAACCAATTTTGGGTTGCCTGGGTGGCTCAGTCATTAAGCGTCTGCCTTCGGCTCAGGTCATGATCCCAGGGTCCCGGGATCAAGCCCTGCATCAGGCTCTCTGCGCAGCGGGGAGCCTGCTTCTCCTGCTACCATTCCCTCTGCTTGTGTTCCCTCTCTCGCCGTGTTTCTCTCTGTCAAATAAATAAAATCTTTAAAAAAAAAAAAGATTTCAACCAATTTTATATCTTCTACAGAGAAAATACTGATGGTTTCTCATCCCATTCATGATAAAAGTCAAGCCCATTGCCGTGGCTTATGAAACCCTGTTGCTCTGGCCCTTGCCTAATTTTCTACCATGATTTTCATTCCTTCTCTGCTTAGTTCTCACTCTTGTTTTAAGATTAGCTACCAAATTTAGTTTTACTTCAAGTCCTTTTTATTTGCTATTCTCTCTTTCCTGAAGATTCTTCCTAAGATCTTTACATGGTTCCCTAACTTCTTTTACATTTCTATTCATATTCTAGCTCCTCAGACAGGCCTTCACTGATCACCCAATAAAGAAACAGTGTCTACCTTCCCCACCAGATACTGTCAGTATCATCATCCTCCTTTATGTTTCTTAACAGCATTTGAAACTGCTTGAAATCTACTGTGTATTTACTTGTTTATTGTATGTTTCCTGACTGGATTGTATGCTTTAGGGTGAGACCTTCCTCTTTTTCAGCACTATATCCACAGTGTTACAACAATGTCTTAAACACAAGTTGATCTCAACAAATATTTGTAGCGTGAATGAATGATGAATGAATGAAGGAAGTATATTACTTGAATGCTATACTTGACTGATTTCAGCAATTATGTTTGGAAGCACTGGTGTTTCCCAGACTGTGGGGACTATGTGGTCACTGTGCTTGTAATCATCACTCTTTAGAAGATGGCTCCTCACTTCCTTCACTTCTTCTCCCTTCTCCTTACCTACCCTCTTATACGCAGGGTCAGTATAATCCCTGCCTTTCTTCAGCAACCCCCTACTACTACTCCTTTAGATACATAAACATACGGGACAGTAGAGTAAAGCCAGTCTTATTTGGCTGCGAGTGGTGGTGGCATTACAGGTTAGATGGAAGAACTTTAGCTCAGAACTCTGTAGTCCCTGTCCTACATGATAGATTTTGTTGGCCCACCTACAGAGTGTTTCTCAACTTCTCTGTGCCTGGCCAAAATAAGTACAACATCTTGGTTTCTGTGAGTTCACCCTCCCTCCTTCCCTTCCAAAGTTTCTGACTTTTTTTTTTGCCACTGCTGCTGCACGTTTCTTTAAAAAACTCATAACAGAAAACTGAGTGCCCAAACAAAATCCCATACCATATGTAAAAGAGCATGTCCCTCTCTCAACTGGAGGTGTATTTTGAAATAAGAAAGTAACAGCTCAGCAGTCATTTGCCATGGCTTGCTGAGTAAGCTGGGCTCAGGTTAAAAGGGGGTTATAGGCTGCCAGCCAAAACACTGACAGCACTGCTGAATTCAGAGATTCAGAAACTCTATATGTCCCAAGTATTCTGTGTGGATGCCATTAATTACACTCCCTTCTGCTCTATCACTGAAAGTATTTCAATTCAGTTATCTCACATGGATCACAACAGATATGAATTTTAACCTTAGAACTTGTTAAATTCTATTGGAAAAAATATTCAGCACTCACAAAAAAAATCATGGAAAAATAATGCTATCAGGCTGAAATGAAATCAGAAATGGACATAATCACATGTGTTTTGCATGAAATCTCTCATCAATTTGGATGAAAGATGATTTATACAGAGTATGTGGGTCATGATTGAGTCAGTGATAACTCTTGATGATGTTAGAGATGTAGTTATTAGGAGTGATAACAATAAAATTAAAAGAAACCAAAGGGAAATAACTTCAAAAGTATACAGTGTACATGTTGCAAAGTGACTAAATACGGTCAACACTAGAGACTTAAACTGTTATTTTTTACTTCAATTTTATACAAGTTCTTGCAACTGAGAAGGGGTTCTTGAGGGTTCCTTGAATCCAAGGTTACATTTAGATGAGTCTATGTTACTTATTATAATGATGCCATTCATTGTCATGTGTGATTCTGAGTAGTAAAGGTTTTTTTTTTTTTGAAAGCATTGCACTTATTTCTTATAAAACTTCTAATGAAAAGATCTTCAGGTCGCCCTCCCCCCAATGGTTTCAAAATAAAGTTTCATTCTGTAGGAGCTTTTTAAGCTGTTTCCAATCTGAAACTTGGAGACATTTCAATCAGCATTTACATTTAAAGAATTCATACATCCTAAGAAAATATTTTGCCTTCATGTATTTAAAGAGTATCCAGATATAGTATTATTTTCTATTAGAAACAACATTTAAAAGGGTAATTGAGAACAAAGTTTGCCTTGTGAATCAACACTTACTTTTGTGATCTTGATCTAAGATATTTAAAAAGTAAATGCACAATTTGTTATCACTATAATCGAGTAGACAATTTTTTTCCACAAGGTTACATCTGTTTACGCTATTTTATTATCTGTTGAATGGTGCGATATGAAGTCTCTTTATTGCAGTTTAGCTAAAGAAGTACCATGCCTGTGATGGAGCTGTCAATCAGCATTTAGTCATACAGTATCTATTTCTATCCCTGTTCTTCTTAGCACAGAAGGGCTATTATAGTCTACATTACGGCATAGCTACTTTGGATATAGATATCCTTGAGGGGCAGGATTTATTTTGAAAGGAGATACTCAACATAACATGACACATCATTCAGACATCTTTAAAAGTACACATGCAGGTATTTCAAAGCAAAATATAGCAAAGGCTAATTTTAAACATTTAACATTTTGTAAATGTGTTTCCTTTTTTCTTACTTTAATAGCACTGAAAAAGGCCAAATGGGGTCATGTGACTTTTCTGTAATTGAAAATGTCTATTTAAAGCAATCCTTCCGCAAACCTTTGTGGCATTATCACCTATGAAGGGTTAGCTTTTGTAAGATATTATGCATGTCGCAATTAACAAGAGAGAACCATTCAAGGCCAAAGAGAGAAAAACATGCTGTAATGCATTTATAAACACCTGAAAAGTGAAACTTTTCCAGCTGTCCAATAATATATATTTCCAAGTACACTAGCATATATGGAATATGACTAAAAATTAACGAGACTGATTACAAACCACAAACATGAAAATCAGTCATGCAGCTGTATACCACACTGGATGTGCTTCCAGATGTGATGATAAAAATGGATACAACCTTTTAAAGCTTGAGCTTTGGATATGCTGTGCATGTGGCACTCATTAGCTAAGCAAATGGATGTTAATCTTTATGACAGTCGATTGCTGTGCTGCATTCCTACAGAGAGCTTATCAGCTGGTCTGACCCGATCATCAAGACCATCATGACTTAATTTACAGGAGGATTATTTTCCTTCCCCTGCAATTCCATGGGTTTAAAATGCACAAGAAAGTTTTTCGAAAGAAATGGCTGGAGCATTTAAACTTTCCTATTCTCCATAGCTCTGCAGTAAATAGGTAATGGCATAAAAACATTTAGATGCACAGATTCCATTAGGAATTCAACAAGATTGAATATCTAATTTCTCATGTTCAAGCCTGAAAAATTAACCTCATTTTCCCAGCTGATTTGATTTCCATTGAATAGCTAAAGATGCTCATATAAGAAAAGATTTAGTCTTTCAAAAGAAAAGGCATTTTCAATCCATACCATACAAATGGTATCTTTAGTCGATAAATGGTTAGAAGAGAAACGTCATGTCATAGCTTAGGAAGAATCAGAAGCCTCTCTAGTGTCCTAACAATCATTATTGCTCTTAGCAAAGCCATCGTATTACGATGTTTGCCTACATACTTATAGTATTACCATCAGGAAACTTGTTGCTTGGGGCTACCTTGGGCTATTATAAAAGGTATGACAGAATACCAGATCTACCCCTCTGAAACCGAGTGCTTGACATGCTAGACATAAGGCAGGAAGAGGCAGTTCAAACTTCTCATGTAACTCTGCCAGCATACATCACCCTATTCGACAGGAACTTCTGTTTCTTAGGCAATTTTAGCTGGAGAAAACTATTGTGCCAATATTTTCTCTTTGTGATGCGCTTCACTGTCCTCCAGGGGTAGCAGATACCAGTAAGCCACATGTGTATTCTAATAATAACAGTTAGATAGAAACTGAAGATGGTCTCTTCAGAAAAAGACTGAATCATCTCTATTTTTGGTAAAAGCCCAGAGTATCATGAGCACTTAATTAATGAGTTCATGAAAGTAAGTAAATCACTTCCTTCCAGAGTTTTAGGTGCTTTGGAAGTAGGTTTAACTCATTGTTTAGTATGAAACTATTTAATGTTCTGAAATTTATACTACGGTTTTGGTAGTCTGGATTAAGAATTTTTCAAAATGTCTGACATTTCCATGGAAAATGTCATGAATAATGCCTAGATCAATAAATATTAATGAAAAAAGTCCTAAATTTCAAAAATAGTAAGATAATACTTTTTAAATCAATCTATAAAGAAAAATTTACCCCAAATTGTGAAACATTCATTGACTATTTATGGGTAGAGGGGATCATAATAGGCAACATGGAAAAATAAAAGATAAATGAGTCAGATCATTCTCTCTTAAAAAATGATTATGAGCCAAATGGCCTGTGATACTTGGTACAGTGAGAGCCTTGGAGGGCAGAGGCAGGAGGGTTGGACTACTGATGAAGAGCAGGAAGAAGAAACTTTAGCAACTCCAGCACAAATTCTGCCCAATTTTCTGCCAAATTCTGCACATGTATTCTACAGAATATATGATCCAATAATAGATCCTTTTTTTTTTTTTGAGGGACATGGGAGGTAGATTTTTAAATATATTACTTCCTACTGGCCTGCATGGGCTAATACTTATTATGATTCTTCACAAACAGGTACTAAGATGAAGCAAGGGTCAAATATTTTTGGCCCCTTCTTTTTTTTCTTCTCCAAGGAAAATCTTTTGATACGAGTCGTCTATTAAAAAAAATCACCTTGAGGGGTGCCTGGGTGGCTCAGTGGGTTAAAGCCTCTGCTCTTGGCTCAGGTCATGATCTCAGTTTCCTGGGATTGAGCCCCACATCAGGCTCTCTGCTCAGGGGGGAGCCTGCTTCCCCCCCCTCTCTCTGCCTGCCTCTCTGCCTACTTGTGGTCTCTCTCTCTCTCTCTGTCAAGTAAATAATATCTTTTAAAAAATCACCTTGAGAAATAAAGTTCTGATGTTAGTTTGGAGATGCAAAGCTAAAAATCCAGAAATATAAGTAATTTTGACATTAGATTACATGAGAGATATTTTAGATCTGAGCTAGAGTAGGGACACTGGGGGGAAAATGATAAAAATTCAAGAGGTATTTTAAGGATAGAATGAGTAGATTTTGCTAATTAGTAAGACGTTTGTATGGCAATATTTAGCAGGCAGAAAAAGGTGCAGGGTTGGTTATAAGTGAAACCTGGGAATCACTTACATAGAAATATATGATGTTACCAGGGCTGATGAGGTCACAAAGTCTGTGAAGGGTGAGAAGAGAAGAGAATTCTATCTCTAACTTTGGTGGTCTGCCTGCTTAGAAGGAGCAGATACAGTGAAAAGAGCTTTCCTACTAAACCAAAAAGTAGATAGAACAAAACAGGCATCTAAAGAAACATTAAAACAATGGGAATTAATTTAGGGGAGCATTTCAAGGGACAGGTTGGTTAGGGAAAAGACTAAAAAGATAGGAGTGTAGGAAGTTGGGCATTAACATTGTTGGAAACAGAATCTGGTTGGCAAAGCTTCAAGGAGTAAAAAAGAGACAATGAATACAGACATTTCCCCCCCCAAAGTGGATGAAAAATTCTTGAAAAGAATATGGGGTTGAAAAGTAAGGTTTTATTGTTGTTGTATCTGTATTTTTTTTTCCAGTTTTTGTTTTGGGGGTATGATTTTTTTTCCAGTTTTTGTTTTGGGGGTATGATTTTACTAACTTTATATACTAAGAAAGGGCCTTTTGAGAGGGTGACATTGGTGATAGAGAAGAACAGCTTAGTAGAATAGCTAATAAATTCTTAGTAGAATAGTTGTAAAATTCTGATTGAGAATTGGCTATAATTCCTATGTTTAGTGAACATAGAAAACATAAGTAAAAATTAACAATAGTTATTGTATTGGATATTACATATAATGAAATAGAAAAAGTAGCTTTGAAAATCAATTTTGTTTATTTATTAGGTAACTGAGCCCCTTATAATTTCTGGAGGTTTTAATGGCCAATCAATATAACTAATTATAATATGAAAATATAATACCTATTGTGTCTAATCACAAAATAATTGTGTCTAATTATTACAAAACAAAAGAGATTTTAAAAGCCCCATGGCAGGAGAAAGATAGCAGATCTCATGGAAGATACCACAAACTTCCATCTATTTAGTCAATCTGCCATTATTTTTTGAACATGTATTATGTGTAAGCACTCTGCTACATGGTGTGAAAGATACAAACTGTTACAAATAAGATCTATATTCAGGGATCTTATAATTAATATGGTGAGACAAATCATATACATAAAAAATGCATCTGGCATTAGAAGGATGTCAGCCTCTATGTTTGCGAACATACCTTTGAATTAACAAGCGGAAAAACACTCTGCATAGGAAAAGTACCTGCCTTGCCCAAGTACTTCACTTCATGAGAAAGAATCTTGGACCTTTATCAGTTTATTATTTATTATTCTCTTAAACTTCACTTTGTTTGATATGAATATAGTCACACCAGTTGTATGTTTTTTGATGTTTTCATGGTATATCTTTTTACATCCTTTCTCTTTTAACTTTTTTACAAACTTATTTAACATGTGCCTTCTGTAAGCAGTGTACTGGTTTTTTTTTAACCTAGTTAAAATTATATTTTACTTAGAGTATTTAATCCGCTTAATTTAATTTAATAAAACTACTGATATATATTTTAACTTATTTGAGTATAAAGTTACATTAGTTTCAGCTGTACAACATAGTAATTCAGCTTCTTTATTTATTATGCTATGCTCGCTGCAAGTGCAGCTACCATCTGTCACCATACAGCACTATTGCAATACTACTGACTATATTCCTTTTAATTATATTTATAGGCCTTTGATTCCTATGACTTATTTGTTCCATTACTGGAAGCCTGTATATCTCCCACTCCTCTTCACCCATTTTGCCCACCTCTAGTCCCCCACCCCTCTGGAAACCACCAGTTTGCTTTCTGTATTTACAGGTCTGATTCTGCTTCTTGTTTGTCTATTGATTTGCTTTATTTTTTAGATTCCACATATGAATGAAACCATATAGTAGGGTCAACATATACATGGAAAGATGCTCAACATCACTAATTGTCAAGGAAATGCAAATCGAAACCACAATGAGATATCACCTCATATCTGTTAAAGTGGCTAAAATAAAAAGGACAAGAAATAACAAGTGTTGGCAAGGATGCGGAGAGAAAGGAATCTTCATGCACTATTGGTGGGAACATAAACTGGTACAGTCACTGTGGAAAACAGTGATTTTTCAAAAAGTTAAAAGCAGAAATATCAAAAAAAAAAAAAAAGCAGAAATATCATATGATCCAATAATTCCACTGATATATTTGGATTTAATCTGCTATCTGACTATGTGTTTTCTATTTGTCCTCACTGTTCTAGGTACATTTTCTTTTTCCTTTCTTGCCTTCTTTTGGAAAAGCTGAGTACTTATTATTCAATATCTCCCATGCTATTACTTATATTTATTTTTTTACTACTCTTTTAATGGTTATTCTGGATATTACAATATTCAACTGGACTTGTATTAAAGAGTACTGTAGGGGCACCTGGGTGGCTTAGTGGGTTAAAACCTCTGCCTTCGGCTCAGGTCATGATCTCAGGGTCCTGGGATTGAGCCCCGCATCGGGCTCTCTGCTCAGCGGGAAGCCTGCTTCCCCGTCTTTCTCTGCCTGCCTCTCTGCCTACTTGTAATCTCTCTCTGTGTCAAATAGATAAATAAAATCTTAAAATAAAATAAAATAAAATAAAGAGTACTGTAAATTGATACTTCTACTTTCCAGACACAGTAAAGATCTTAGAACATTTAAAACATCTTAATACCATTTATCTTTTTCTGCTTTTTTGCTCTTGCTGTCATAAAAATCTACACATATTTTAGTCTTTTAAGAAATTTTTATTGCAATTTGTATGAAACATAAAAGTGCTTCTTATGAAAAGTTTCATCACTGCAGAAATATATCATATTCAAAGTATTTCCTGAGAGGGAATTATTATAACCAATTTGGTTTCAGATAGTTTTTTTCCCCCACATATTTAGTACGGTTTAAAAATAGCTTTGTACCACTTTCCCCAAACATCAAGACAGTACATTTGTTACACTTTACCCTCTTTATTATTGCCTTATGGAGGAGGTCTTATAGTGGGATGTGGGAGCAATTGGAATAGGAAAATTAATACTATCTCCCTCCCACTTTCACCTTGACTTGTTCATTCTGGACTTATCTAGGTCTACCTCTATTTCTGCAAGCTTCAGTTTGGGGTTTGTAGGCATAAAGAGATGATTTATTCCTTCATCCATTTAATAATATGTCACTGAGCTGTGTTCCAGGGTCTGGGCCAAGGCCATTGGAAACCAGGACCAATCTTGCTTTTCATATCACTCATATTCATATCACTCACAGTCTGGAAGTACTTGCCTTTCACCCTGATTCCCCAGACATCCAGTATTCAGGATTGATCTCCTTACCTTTCAGTGACTCAGTTTTTCCATCTGTAAAGTTAATGATATCTCCTCCATCTTTTTTGCCCAGAAGGCTCTTCCAGTGTGGTGATTGTATATATGCATGTATGCATGCTCATATGTATGTATGTATATATGCTTTACTCTAGTCTGCTATTTCTCGTGTGTGTGTGTGTGTGTGTGTGTACATCAGCACTCATTTTCCATTAGGAATACACATAGGAGTGGAATTGTTGGATGTTTACTGAGTACATGTTTACCTTTAGATATTGCCAAGTAGATTTCAAAAGTGTTTGTACCAATCATACACCCATCAATGATGTGTTAACTTATAATTGATCCATTCTTTCCATTATTTGGTAATGCTAATCCTTTTTACTTTAGCCATTCTTGTGGGTATGTCATGGCATAACATTGTGGTTTTAGTTTTCATTTCACTATTCAGTAATAATGCTGAATGTTTTAATATGCTTATTATCCATTTGGATATTTTTGTTTGATAAGTGCCTGTTCTTCTGACCATTTTAAAATTGAGTTGTCTGTTTTTTTTCCTATGGAATCTCAAATACGTTATGAATTTGAGTCCTTTGTTGGACACAGATATTTCAAATATCTTTTCCTAGTTTCTGACTTGCTTTCACTCCATTATCTAATTTATATAAATTATCTCTACACTGTATTTAATTACCATATATGTCTTTATGTCTTATATAATAAATAAATATAATAAATATTTGCCTATTTCAAAGTCATTAATATCATTGCCTCTGTTTCCTTCTAGAAGATTTACACTTTCAATTTCCACATTTCTATATGATCCACCTACTCCAAACTAATCTTTGTACATGGTGTAAAGCAAGGAATTTCTATTTTTCACGCAGTTATCCAATTAATTCATCACCATTTAATTGTAAAGATATACTTTTCCTCCAGAACTGTAGCAGTGGCTTTGTGCCAATCCTTGTGCCTAATATCTAACACCAATACAGTCTTAATTACTGTAATTTTATAGTAAGTCTTGATATCTGATAGTGTATATCCTCTAGTTTTATTTTTCTTCTGCATGGCTACTTTGATAGTGTTTCCATAGAAACATTATAATCAGTTTTTAAATTTTCACACAAAAAAAACTTCTGGAATTTTGATTGTGATTCCAGCAAATTTGAAGTCTTCTCAAGTAACAATTGACATAACAATAGCAGTCTTCTATTTGGTAAAGATGGCATATTCCTCTATTTAATTCTTCTTTAACTTCTTTCAATAGTGTTTTACAATTTTTAGTAGTGAGGTGTTACACCTTATGTTAGATAAGCATATTTTAAACCCCATAAGACATTAGTGTTACTGGGATAGTCAACATTCATTTGGATTTACCCATATAGTCACTCTTTTTGCTTTATATTTCTTCCTACATACCCTTGTTTTTATCTTTCTGAAGAACCTCCTGAGTTATTTCTTTATTACAGGTCTGCTCAGTTTTTGAAACTGTCTATAAGCAGAGACTTCATTCACGACGTATATTTTCTGTGTTTATAGAATCTACATTGAATCACTGGAAAAAATGTCATTTATGTCATTTCACTGTTTTCTGGCCTCCATTATAACTAGTGAAAATAAGTTATTAGTCTTACTTCTACTGCTCTGAATACAATATGTTAAGATATCCAGATGCTTTTAAGAAGTTAAAAGGTGGGGAGGCTGAGTGGCTCAGTGGGTTAAGCTTCTGCCTTTAGTTCAGGTCATGATCTCAGGGTCCTGGAATTGAGCCCCACATCAGGCTCTCTGCTCTGCAGGGAGCCTGCTTCCACCTCTCTCTCTACCTGCCTCTCTGCCTCCTTGTGCTCTCTCTCTCTATCAAATAAATAAATAAAATCTTTAAAAAAAAAAAGAAGTCAAAAGGTAAGTTTCCTTCCTCCTTGGTGGGCTTTAAATTACAATTTGTAAGGGTTTAGATATATCCATTTATACCAACAAATTAGAGTCCCAAATTAGAAGGATATAAAGATATTGTATTAAAGTGGATTAGTTTTTTCTCTGAAAAGAGTAGATTAAGAAAGTATTATCAGAAAGTTTGCATCTGGAAGTACGTGATTATGAAAAATACGTGATGGGGACAGTTATTTGAAAATAATGTGAGACTAATCTGGAAGTGTTCTAAGGGGAGATGACCAATGATATGGGATATGAAGTATAGGAGAAGTTGGCCAAGAAAAATATGAAATTATACTTCTTTAAAGCTTTTATTTTTCTAAAAAGAAAAGCATCATTTAATATTTCAAAACATTATGTCTATAAGAGTTTAAGGTTTAAATTATTATACGGCAGCTAAAATCTTAGGCTTTATCCTTTTCAATGATCAAAGTTGGCACTTCTAATTTTCATTTCTGTTCTGACCTGAATAAAAGACTGGCATACTGAATTTAATTGCACTGAGTTTAATTGCTTCTTGATTTTTGACTCATTATTTGAGTTGAATAAGTCAAAATGTTAGAAGTGAGCAGGGAGTTCTGAGAAGTGAAACTCTAAAAGCGTGCCTCCTAGCTAGCATGCTGAATTGGAGAGTCAGAATTGACTGAGGTCAAAACTGACTGTACGTATTTTCACATATTTGGAAGGACACATGACAATTTAGTATTTACTTTTCTTAAATCTATTCTCCTCACTATTTATCACAGTGTAGTAACCATCACATATCATACTGACATCTGAGTAGAGATAGATGTGTGGGTGCTGATGGAAAAATGTGCCCTGACCAACATAATAAACGCGTCTATTACTAAAAAATATAAATGAGACATCCAAACTCCAGAGCAGTTTTGAGATTTTTTTTTCTTGTGTCTATGTTCATGAGTTCGAAGAAAGCAAGATAGCATATTTATGATTAGTGATTAATAAGATAACAACTGAATTTTCAGTATAACTGCAGATGAACTGAGGGATAACTTCCTAAGGCAATTCATTAATGCAACTGGTTGCTAAAGGCAGAACAACAATCAGTTATAGTCAATCACAATCAGTTCACATTCAATGAGCTGAATTAGACTAGAATAAAATGTTGTTTAAAAATAAGAATAATTCTTGGGGTGCCTGGGTGGCTCAGTGGGTTAAAGTCTTTGCCTTCAGCTCAGGTCATGATCTCAGGGTCCTGGGATGGAGCCCCACATTGGGCTCTCTGCTCAGTGGGGAGCTTGCTTCCTCCTCTCTCTCTGCCTGCCTCTCTGCCTACTTGTGATCTCTCTCCTCTCTGTCAAATAAGTAAATAAAATCTTTAAAAATTAAAAAATAAAAAATAAATTAGAATAATTCTTAAAAGTCTTCCTGATGAAGAAATCTGTAACACTTGGGAAATTATCTATACATTTATCTAGAACTACTTAGGATGGTTTGCTAGGATCTGGTGGAATGAATTAAAGGATTACTTTAGTGAAACTGTGAAATAGGACAATAGACAAAAGAAATGTAACATCCATATATTTTAAATCTTTTTTTCTGTGTGAACCCTCAAATATTTCTGAAGATGAATGATTGTGTGTGTGTGTGTGTGTGTGTGTGTGTGTGTGTGTGTGTGTTTTAGCTTATACAGATGGGAGCAATTGGACAAGATTAAAAGTTTATGTGAAACCAAGAGTTTCACTGATAAATAAGAGACTGCAAACACACAAACCTGGAATGGCTTTTCACAAATGGGCTCTAATAACTGATAAGGATATTTTGTTGCTCTTACTATTGTTATTGTTATGAATTAATACCTATGCTACAAACTCATCCAAGTTCTAATATCTTTCTGGTCTTGTTATGCTTTACCCTACAGAATAGAATTAACTTTTTCTTTCCTTTTGAAATACTTATCTTTAGATTGGTCATGCCTATCACATGAGCATTGTTCATATGAGAATCATGGTATCAATTCTCTTCAAAAACCTCCCCTTTTATCCCACTGGCAATGGATAACACAGTATGGAATCTGTGCAAACGAAAACTCCAGAAACCAAATTCTCCCCATGCTAACAATGCTTCCCTGGGGCATAGTGAGAAGGGTCTCAATTCACCTCCTTTCCATGTTCTAACTAGACACAGGAAGCCCTTTAGCCATCAGCAATGGAGTTTCATTAAAGCCAACTTTACTTTAGGTGTAACAAAGCTCCTTCCAGGAAGCAAACCAGAAACTCTAGTCAGATTGTAGAATTGCCCGAACATTGGGGTCCCTGCTTTTACACAGCACAAAATTGTGTAATGGCGCCAGAGGCTCCTTAACAAGCTAAAAACCCTATGGAACAACAAAGGTCAGGCTAAAGAGTCACGGAGTTTCTGACTGAAACTGAAGTTGAAATGCCATTTCAATTCTACCCTCACAAAAATTATCCAATTAATCTGCATGGATCTTTTTGGAAAAAATTCCTGTTATTCAAATGATTGCTAAGGATAATGAATTTTTTGTTTTGTTTTGTTTTTTAATTACTACACCTGGTACATTTAAAAACTTTTACTTCTCAAGTCCATCAGGGCTGGAAATTCTTGGAAGAGGTATTTCTCAGGCTTTTTCTTTGTACTCTGCTGGTATTCAAATAAAGCCATATAAAATCCCTTAAAGCCAGTAAAACCTGAGGGATGATTATTAAGGAAATCACAGAAGTCGGAGATCTTCCCCAAATGGGCCTTCTTTCTCTAAATCAGACTTTAAAGTAAATGTCACTCTAGGGAGAGTCAGCATAAATTTCATTTATCTAAAATTCCCTATTTTTTTCTCAAGCTCCCTACAGGAAGGGCAGGAGCTAAATGATAACCAGCATGACTTAAGTCATCAGCTCTGATACCTTCTGAAGATTAGGCACAAAAAATAGTCATATAAGCAAGAAAGCCAGCCAGTACTTCATCTTTACTAATAAAAAAAAAAAAAAGAGATAGATCAGATTACAGCAGCACTTTACTATGGGAGCTTTTACAGCATATTGCAAAATATCTAATATCTGAGTGTCCCCCCTTTACTTCTTTCACGTATAGAGAGACCATTTACCTCCTCTTACCCAGGAGCCAAGTACTTAGTATCATTTCCTCACCTCTCCTTGTAGCTTGGGTCAGGTTGCAATATGTTTTTGGTGTTGCTTTTTTTTTTTTAAATAATTTTTAGGTAAGGTAAGAAAAGTAAAAATATTATCGTACAGAGGACATACATATGAATCATAGTTTGCTTTAGCTCATAAAAATGACATGGATCTTAATTAGAAATTTCATATGCAGTGGACATGACATATACTCCATGCTCCTAGCTAGTTTTTCTTCCTTATTCAGTTTGTACCCAACATCTGAAAATTGATACTAATGTTTTGGAAAAAAACAGCTACCTACTTTGACTTCTAGGATCTGTTCAGTTTGCAAGAGTCTTTTATGTTCTACTCTGAGATACTTGTTTATGTAGAGCATTGTAGTTATGAAAGGATGTATTGTTTAAGTAGGTATTAAGAGATCTGCAGTTATTCACAGTGTTATGAAAATTAAATTCTGGTGGAATATCCAATTTTTGTGCAATTATAAAGAGAAATGTAACATTACATTTCAATTAGGGTATTGACAATCTCATATTTATATAACGCATAAGTGGAAAGAGACATTCCTAAAATATTTTAGTAGAAGATGCTTCTATTCCTAAGAACAAAAGTGTTAAATCTTAAAAAGATTTTAATGGGAATTCAGACAATAAGTTTTATATATATAATGTAATACACTACATATTTTTTACTGTGAGGAGCCAGTAATCAATAATCGCACCATTCTCCCTGAGAAGGAAAAGAGCTTGTGCCTTCTATTTGAAGAAACTAAGGCAATAAGATGCAACAGATTTGCTTAAAGGCAATATTTGTCAAATAGAGGGGTAAACCTGTCTTTTACCTTGCAGCTCCAAGAAACAAAATGATCCTACCAGCTTTCCGTGTTTTGACATACCTGTGTCTGTCAGTGCCCTTCTGGACACCCACCATTTGAATCAAAAGTCTTGATCAATTCAAACTGCTGTATTGACACTTGGTAATGTTAGAGCAAATGGAAGATAAACAACTAGTAATAACCATTCCTTTCTGATGCTATTAAAATGCAAAGATATTAGAGACGGTTTTTCATAATAAGAGTCTTCTTTTTTTTCTGGATCAGATACAGTAAACAAGAATCAAATATAGGCAGAAATATGTAATTTAAAATTTTATGTTACATTTCGTTGAAATGTTAGCTGAATAATATTGCTTTGGCACATATGTTATATTCATGTCAATATGTTTCATATGCTAAAAAGATCTATGCAAGAGTGCCTAGCCTTCCCTGTTTACAAAAGAACTAAACAGCTGTGTAAGTTCATAGAAGAAGAGAGAACTTGAAAAAATAATCTGGACCTGTTCAGATTATTCAACTACACTTACCTAGTGAATCTTGTGGTTTAATATAGAAAATAAAATATGCTTATAAGGAAAATATGCACTGGATGCTCCAATTGAGAAAGAAGAGCCATTTAGTTGAACTAAGTATCAGAGGGCTATTTCCCTTTCTCTCTTCTCTATTTTTAAAGCTATGTTACAGATTTTCCCATTCAGGTTATTTTTAAGGCTTCCCTTTGCCAATAGGTTAAACATATAATAACACTAAACATATATATATTATATAATACACACACGCCTAATATATATCTAATACACACACTCATTAAACATTATACACACACATACTCATATAAGTTACATTGGAAGTTATGAAATGAATATTAATATATAGCATTTGACTATAGGAAGAATCTTGAGTCTTTCTCTAATGTTATATTCCAGCCTGGGCTCTTACTCAGTTACTTGATTTAAGACTATAGGCATAGAGACAGCAATGGAGGAAAAGTCATCTAGAAATCTGGTAGGATAATATCCTGGTAACTTCTTACAGAAGTTACTCTTTTTGAATGGTTCCAGATTTGGCAGTATAGTATTATAAATTTCTCATTGTCATGTTTGCCTAATTTTGACCAATACACCTTTTTCTTCTCTTCTCTCATTTTAGAAAGTTAATTCTCTACCAATTCTTTAGCAAAAAGATCTACAGCACAGATGACAGGTCAGCCACAAATCATCCAGGGAGGTCTGAAATTATTCTTCCTCAAATTGGCCTCCACATGACAGCTTATAATAACCCATTAAATATTTTTTTACAAAGATTTTTAAAAAGTCTTCTATGCTATCAGAAAGAAAACACTGAATAACATTGGTTTGTGCCTAAATATTGCAAAAATAAAACTGCACTGTAAATCATACTGGTTTTTCAACAATTTACCTCAAATTTATGAATGAAATAAAGTTTATATTATAGCCACATTATAAGCATTGTTCGTTCTTTTTTTTCTTGAATAGTCAGTGAAATGTTAGTTAAATTTCTCATAAGTATTCCTGAATATGTAGAATGTATACTGCTATCTGAGGAGTGTCATTATAAATAAAACCTATTCAGACATATTGGAGTAACCTGTAACTTTTAATCTGAATAGCCATTTCTTTTTTGTGATCCTATCGGATAGTATTTCCTGGCTGTTAAGTGCCTTTTTATTTCTCTGAGTTGATCTTGGAAATGGAATGTTTGAGATTTTAGTTTGTCTTGATACAAGCCAAACTATTCCTGCATTGTATCTGAGAACTTAATTACTAGATCCTTGGATAGAGGCTGTGCTACCAAATCCTAAAAAAATAATGACAAGATAATTCTAAATGAGAGTTTATTTAATCTTATTATCTATATATACCAGGAATTACTCACTTTACTAGAAAGTTTGGATTGGGGAAATAAAAACTGAAGACTTTAGTGAGTGATATTAATGGGGCATTTTTTCATCATTTTTGCTATCAAATACTGAGCAACTAATATGCTGATAACATTATGGCATATATGGAGAGTGATTCTTACATTTATGATTATAAATATTCCAAATATGAATCATATATTTTATGTTCCTAATTTTTAAAACACGAGTTGATATTAGCACAGATATATTCTGTTTTCATTTCCAGTACAGAATTCCATTCTATAAATATAACTTATAGAAAGCAATTTACCATTTTAAGCACATGGATGAAAATACTGCCACATAGAGGGATTGGGACTTATTGTGAAAATACATTACTTCAGTGATGGGGGAGAAAGCCCCCATGAGTAAATCATGAAGTGGAAACAGTCCACACTCCTATACAACGAGAAACCTTTTTAGCGTGAGGAAACTGCAATACATGTGGCACTTGTAGGTACATTAAGATAAAACATCCAGGAGCCAGTAAATTTTGTCATGCTGTCAGAGTATTCAGCGGTACATATGAGCTGTCGCACTTCAGTCATCAACATCCAAAAAAGCTTAGCATTTTAGAAAACAACTTTCCATAGAAACAATTCAACTTCATACTAACAGGCATATGGATACTAACAGAATAAGTAAAATAGCAGTTGTCAGTCTCTCAGCCTTTAAGATCTTTCTTCTACCTCCTATTTGACCAGAGCCCTGTGGTCTCTAACACCAATACCCTTCTTTTCTTTTTTGCAAAGCAAGAGAGAAGAAAATGAAGAGAGAGTGAAAAGTAGACGGAGAAAGGAAATGAATCAGAGAAGCCATGGAGTACTAAAGGCAACAGGGCTTTGTGGTTCCCAGAATTCTCTGTGATTTTAGTTTCTATTTGCATTTGGTTTTCCTATGTGTTTATCTTCTCTTTCAGAAGCAGAAAAGGAAAACATTGAGAAAGTATGTGTACTCATCAGGTTCCCCTGGGACCCCTTAATTTACAGAACATTCTAGAACCACCTTTCTTTATAAAACACTGGCCCAGATGTGATCTTCTATATGAAAGTCAAAAGAATCTAGGAATTTTTTAAACTAGGAAAAGAAAACTCTATCAGCTCCTTCACCCCCACACCAAAAAGATTCTGACATTTGAGATTCTGGTATCCCTAATGCTTAGAGTTACTTCAGTTTTGTAATTCCAAATTCAAAACCAGGAAAAATATTAGATTGGTTGAGGTGCATTTATTAATTCTGTAATTCTTTGTATTTTATAGAAATCCATTCTATATTCTTAAAATATACTGGCATATACAGCTAAAAATTAATTAATTGTACTAGTCATATCTTCCTTCTCTCTTAAGACTTTTCATACTTATTTATTTTTCATTGCTGTATACTTTTATGATCCTATCATTTTGGGATAAAGCATTCAGACCTGATTCCTCAACAGGAATTCCAACACCAAAAATAAATAAATAATTAAATTAAAATTTAAAAATTAAAAAAGGGAATTCCAATACCATGGTTTTAAAGCCAAAAATGCATCCTTTGGTTATATACACATATAAATACATTTGGTTTTGGAGTTTTCATTCTGCATTTATAGAAAACTAACACGGTATTCTCCCAGGGAACCAAGAAGGACTAAAACCTTTATGTATTAATTCACCATTAAAATATTTTATATTTATTATGTGTGACTGTGTACCCAGAGATAAGCAAGTCATAGTTCTTATTTTCAAGGAGCATATAGTTTATAGGGAAGAGAGACAAGAAATGTAATTTCTTGCTATTCAAAATGTGCTCTAAAGACCAGCACACGTGCATCATCTGGGAGCTTGTTAACACGTAGGATTTCAGGACATCCCTTAGACATACTGATTCAGAACATACATTTTCACAAACTCTCCAGGTAATCTGTATGCATGTTAGAGTTTGAGAAACACCACTTTGATTGGAATCTGAGTGTTACTGTCCTAACGCCTAGAAGAAAGATGGAGATGGACGAGTTTGCAAGTGGGAAAGTGGTATAATGGATGGAAGGATCCTGGTACCTGCATTTTGTTCTTCAAACGGAGGACAGATTGCCAGTCAGGCACCTTTTACTAGCATAAAAATAAATGTTTTAAAAGAAGTATTTGTTTTTGAATGTTTTCGGTTTACATATTATCTGGAAAAACAGTCATATTACTGTTGACAATATGTCAGTTTGACAGAAATATGATTGTATAGATCCACATCAAAAGGAAGTTGTTTTTTATTTTATTTTATTCATCTTATGGTTTGCTGAGGAATAAGTGACTTTACATGGTGGCTTTTAAGAATGGTTTTGTCCGTTACTGCAGTTCTTCAGTTATGAGTGCAGTGACAACATAGGAAACTTGTCTGCCTCAAGATCTCAGCCCAGAACACAGCAGTAGAACCAGTTCACGTAGAAATGACCATTTGGAAATTGAGACATTTAAGTTCATTTTCACGCTGTCTGCAAAGCTTCAAGTAGATATGGGAACAAAGATCACGGCAATATATTTTGATCAAGTCTATTTGTGCACATCAATACCTCAGCCACACTCCCTCTGCCTCTTTCCATTGCCTCCTCCATTCAGGGCGCCATGAATATGTTGTCTATGGCCAGGACAGAGTCCTACAGGGAAGAGGCCATTTTCTCTACTTTCCCTTTACATGTTATATTAGTGTGTTTGAATGTTATCTCTTTCACATAAAAGACCAAATGAGGGATATCTTCTGAAATATATTTCTGAATGTGACTCTGTGTACACACACACACACACACACACATATAAATGACATGCAAGAATCATATATAACGGCTGACAAAAACATACAGCATATTAATGTAGGATTCCATGAGTGAGACACAGATACAAAAGAAAAAAATAAACTCTTAATTTTTCAAGGTATGTGGAGGTATTAAATTAAATTATTTTAAAGGAATTCCTGTTAACACTTACCTTGTGTTACACCTCAAAAGGCAACGATAGTTTGTGATATAATACTTATTGCCTAGAGTCATATTAGGAAAATAAAACATAATTACAAAGGAAAAGCCTTATTTCTGGAACTTGATCCAGTTATTTTATTTATAATTATTTGATTTCAGTAGGGATAAGCATTTTTAACCTTTGCATGTCTTTTTTATTCTTCATATATCAGTTTTCAGATCTAATCATAGTTAGATTATAATTTATTGTAATTGTTTATGTTTCATACAAGTTCGATTGAGGTTCTCTTCCTAGAATGAAAAAATTCAGGAGGAAATGCTTGGACACAAAAACTGACTTTATAAATTAGAAAAGGTAAATGAGTTTTTATATACAATATAAAACGATCTTACAAAGGGCTCAATTGCTTTTCCCAATAAGTTTTAAGTGTCTGAAGTATTTCTAAATATCCAGTCCAATTAATCCCCCTTCTGAATTACAATCCCATTAGGGAAATTTTATAAGATTATACCAAAAAGTAATTTTTATAGTAAATATATGATTAGAGTTATTTAGAATATACAATAGCCTTCATAAATCCTCTTCCGCAACTGCCAGTGACAAATTTGTTCAACTTAAAATCCTTCTATTTACACTAGCTGAGAACTGATGCCTGTTCAACTGAGGTCTAGCCAGCAACACATAATCCACTTCAATACTTTACAAGAAAGTAAACTTAATGCAGGGAATCAACTGCACAGGTGATGGAATAGCTGAGAACAGCAACTGGTAGCGATAGGGATGGAGTAACTTACAGATTGACATCATCAGGAATTCACTGACATCCCTAGACTGGGGAATCAAAGAAAAGGAACTGGAAGACTGGACCTAGGATCTGTGTGCCTTTCAGGTTGGATGACAGAATCACGGTGGGCCTGATGGTGGCAGCTGGAGTCACAGACGAGACAAGCCACGTCCACTAAAGTGCTTAAGGAGAGGATATTCTAGCTGCCTCCCTTCTCCTTCCCTCCATCTCTCATCTTCACCTCCACGACCAACATAAGCTGGATGTCAGCTAGCACGTGAGCCAAAAAAATCAGCCTGTAGGGGTCAGAAGGATAAAGAATCGATCTGCCAGCAAACAGGCCTAAGTCCTGAAAAATAATCTTCCAGGCTTTTACAAACAAATATAAAAACCAAAGTTTTAAAAGCAATTTGTGACAGTAAAGGTAGGAATGCACACATTGCCCTCAAACTCAGCCCTCCTGAGAAATCTAGCACCTACATTTTCACTCATCAAAGAGGGCAGCGAATAGCAAAAGAAATCATAGCTGAAAGAGAATTATATTAATCAAAGCAATTTCTGGTGAAAGGAGGCATGGAAATCTCTAAGCAAGTTATAGAAAGAAAGCTACACTCTTCAAACCACTGAACTGAAAACAAAGATTCAGATGATAACTACATGATTTGACAAAGATATTTCAAATTGCTCAGGAAAATCTTTTCTTTACAGTAATGTTTCAGGCTATTTAAAACAGAATCTCAGTCGAGGAACTAAACAAAGATGCTAGGATTGGACATAGAAGACAGATGAGTTTGGCTGTTATCCATATAAGAATAGAAGCCAAAATTATGCTGACTATAAATGGAGCCAAGCGATGTCATATAGATTTGAAAACCATGTTGTGCCAAGGAAGATGTTAATGTTTTTCAATTTTCAGGTTTACTAAGGATCATAAGTTGTTTGATTTCTTAATCTAGTTTACATATCCTAAATATCACTGCAACTTGCAAGCCCTCCCCCCCAACTTGTTTTTTAAATTCTAGATTTGACAGTTTGGTCTAGATTCCAAGCCTAACTAGATGGGCGGTATTTTGGTTCATTCAGATATATCTTATTGACTTGTTTTGCATGACTTACCAGAGGCTATTAACTCTTTGGAATAAGGATAATTTAAAATTATGTATAGCTCTTGTTTAAACCAGCAACTGAGTCCATCATGCTCTAGAAGGTGATGTACTGGGATTTTACTGGAGGTGAAAGTTTGAAAAGATGTTTCCTTGCTTTCTTGTCCTTGTGCTCTGTAACTAAGATAAAGAACAAGGATCGCCTTTGCTTAGCATAATGATGCAGAGCGACCAGACCAAAGAAATATGTGGTGAAATCATTTGCAAGCATGGAATTTGTGAGCATATTTTTGAATATGTTCAAAAGCTCATGTGCACATGTATATTTATATATTTGGGGCCTGTTAACATTTCCTAATATTTTAAATCTCTGAAGTGATTATTATAATACTTGGTATCCTCAGATAAGGAATGAAGTTCAACTGGAAAAGGAATTTTTTCATAAACCTTTTAAAGGTTGCCATTATTTTCTTTGTAAATCTATGGGTGATAGCTAAAATAATCAAAATCTTCCAGAAGATAAATCTCGTAATGTTAAATGGCATTTGTATATTTGTACCACTACTTTGTTTCAGAAAGGATTTCCAGAGAGTTGTAAAGGTATACAACACAATGCAAAGTAGCACAAGCTAAAAAAGTAGCATAACAAAAACTAAGTGGGATTAGAAAAATATGTGTGTGGGTGTGTGTGAGTGTGTACTGTGGTTTGTTTTTATTGTTAACAGGATGCAAAACAACCCAAGTAGTACCATTAAATGTTCAAGTTATATAAGGCAGTGATAATGATAATAATATATGCCAACATATTTTATAAATATTATAGAATAATACACACGAAATATTATCATAATTATCTCATTTGAGCCTAAAAACACCCAGAAGAAAGAAAAGAAAAACATACTGGATTCTATTATTTGTTTCAATGGTTTTAAAATCAGAAAATTTGTAACATTTTTCTTAAAATAGACCTTTAAACACCATTTTCCTCTTCCCCAACTCTGCTGTTAACACAACTTTCTTACCATATCACATTTTCACAGAATTAAAGGTACTTTTCAGTGATTCGGTCCCACAATTCAGGACCTGGAATCTACCTCAAAGCCTTGGTCACCATGTGAATCATATCTCCTAATCTCTGCTCTGTATCAACTATCAGGTGTCTAAACTGCAGATCAGTCTGCATCCCTGGATCTCTCACACAGCCTGATTTTTCTGCATGTGCTTCCAGACCTCAGGCTACTGCTGGTAAGATCTGTGGTCCTAGTTTCTTATCTTGCTTCTCTTCTCTCTCATCCTGTACATCATTTACACATCAATTTTTCCAGGCCTCCCTATTGCAGCTTCCAAGTTCTTGCTGAATCTGCTTTGGGTCAACTGTGTGAACAGACACCTCTGCACTTGACCACTCCCTGTTGACCCACCTGGTAGAGCTGCTCTAATTTCTCATGTTTGCCCTCATCCCTCCAGCCCCTCTCAGGATTTCAGTACATATTTCCTCTCATCTCCCTTGTCACCTCCTTTTAATTAGGATATTCTATTTGAATTCCTCTTCCTTTTCCATCAGAGCCCTTTCCAAAACACCCACAACATCCCTACCATAGTAACTTCCAAATTATGGGAAAAATGAAAAGCATCTTCAAAAACAAACTCTTTACCACTCATTCATTTATTTCCTCTGCTATGCAAACACAACCACTGCCTTGTGGAGCTCATAGTCTGGCAGTGCAAGAAATAATTAGTTTTGGTATGCTATATTAAGTTTTATAATGGAAGAATGTCTCAAATACTACAGGAACCCAGAGGAATCTGGAGCAGGGCAGGAGTGCAAATAATAACTTTGCCAGGAATAGGTGACATTTCAACTAGATCTGGAGGGATAATCAGGAAAATGGGCCAAAGAGCTTTACAGAAGAGGGAACAGCAAAATTTGGAAGGCATGAAATATTTGATATAGAGGGGAGTGTCAAATACCTAGATAGGACTAAAGTACTAGGCTTCGAATACAAGTGGTGGGGGATGGCCCTGGTCCCATGGGCCACAGAACCCAGGTGCATCTGAATCCCTCTGTTTTCAAGTGCTTGCAAGTATTCTCTCAGAAAAGCCTGTTATAATAAATAAATCTATAATAAATAATAACAAATCCATAACAATAAATACATAAACTAGTTCAGAAGTTAGTTTACTCTGACACAGGAATCTGCACTACCAGATGTTATAATGCAAGCTTTGTAAACCCAACTATCTACAAAGGCCAGACACTAACATCAATCACTAGCTTTCTATCAGTAGCTCCATGATACTGATAAATAGGATAAGTAGGGTGCTCTGTGAAATCTGGAAAATGGATGTACCAGTTAAATATGACTCCCTTTTTTATCTCTACAGAGTGATGTCATAGAAAATGCCCACCTAGCACTCTTTGATTGTTTCCTTTTCCAGAAATTCTAGAAATCTGGATGTGAGCTACCCACGACTTTAAACTTCCAATACATTGGGAACCAAACAGGTCTGTAGTGCAAATTTGGCTCTCCAGCAGTCGGTTTACAGCCTCTGTTAGAAGACCAGAAGTCTTTCTTACTTGAGGTAGCCAACAAGTTTAGTCCATAACTGAAATGGATCAGAAACAGCAGGAAAAAGACAGCATGCTGCTTAAAATCCTTTGAGGGCTCTGGATTCTGACTGGTGTGAAATCCAGCATTTTTCATTGCCAGCAAGACCCTGCATAATCTGGCAGCTTCCCAAATCTCCAGCTCCCTGCCGAGGTACCTTACTCTTGGCTTTCCAGTCTACCATGGGCTAGTTTCTCAGAAGGACTAAGCTCCTCCTCCTCAGAGATTTGCATATTATCACTTTGCTTAGAATGTGCCTCCTCCTCTTCTCAACTTATCCATCATTTTCTTCTCAGATTAAACACCACTTAGGAAAATGACCTCTACAAGATGACATTAAGTCCCCTCTTACACTTCTCCCTAATGTCACTATGCCTTTTACCTTTATAACTACCCTCCTGCCATTAAATAACTATATGAAGTTACGGCTTATTTGATATTATCTGTCCCACTATTCTATAGCTCCACGAGGGCAAGGTCTCTCATCATGGAGTAGAGTGCCTTGTGCACAGAAGGCACTCATTATTAATTGAAGAGACAAGGGATTTGTCTGTTCATAAATCTTGTATCACATGTAGCATTTCCTGTGAGATTTAAATAAGTTAGTCTATGTAATATGTTAACCTCTGTGCTAGGACTATAGTAGTTGCTCAATTAAGTGTTAAATGTTCTTATATGTATATTTTGTCTTCCACACTTAAAAACAGAAAAGAAAAACATAAAACAAAAGCACGATTCATATTTTCTAATGCAATTCTCCCAGGTGTCTTATATTGGGTTTCCCAAAAACAGCCCCTGAGGTAAGATTTGGGTGTGAGTAAACTTTAGAGGTAAACCAGGAAGCACAGTAATGGAGCAGGAAGATGAGGCAGGGAAGGGAGGAAAGCCAATAAAAGACTTGCTAATTAGTAGTTCTCCACTGGGTTTGATCCCGATAGAGAGCAGGTTAAACATAAAGACCATGTTAAATGTAACCTCAGGTTTGCCCCACCAATGAGCAAAAGAGCTGGTTTATTGATAAAAATCTTCTCCTCATTAGTTGAGAGTTATTCCTGAGAGCAACTCCTGCCACTTAGAAGTGACAAAAGAAAATCCTGAGGATCTTTTAACTGATTGACTTTGTCCTGTTTTTTGCTATGATCTCTGAAAGTCTTCTTTTTAAGAATCGCATGTGTTTTCTTCATAAGTATTTGTTTTGCTAGCATTATCCTAAATAAGTACCATATTTTGTAAGGAGATTCAGTAATGTGTTACAAACAAATGCATGCCCTTTGATTCACATAAGTCTACCTCAAGATGCTTTTCCTTAGGCAATAATTATGAATATGTGCTAATATTTTTCTTATTTTAGACATATATTAATTTTTGTAGAAATTTAAAGGACACTTAAAATATGTAGAAAATGAAAGTTAGCAGCACGGCCACAATGGAGTCATAAATAGTATTTATATTAAGTGTAAAGTATTTTTAAAGAGATTTATTTATTTATTTTTAAGACACAAAGAGAGTGAGAGAGTGTTCTGGGGGAGGGAAGTGAACAGAGGGAGAGGGAGAGAGATTCTTAAGCAGACTCTGCACTGCACACAGAACCCAACATGGGACTCAATCTTATGATCCTAAGATCACGACCCTGAGATCACAACCTGAGCTGAAACCAAGAGACAGAGGCTTAATCAACTGTACCACCCAAGTGCCTCAAATATAAAGTATTTTTTAAATGAAATTACACTACTCATGCTGAAATTTTCTAAATATTTTTATGATGAACGTTTGCTCATGGTTTTAAAATTTTTTAGTAAGTCTCATTTGCAATCATGTTGTTATTCTAAGACATTCTAAAGCATATTTAAATAATACAGACCAATTTTTAAACAATTACATAATAGGCCCATAATATTCTAAGTCTAGATATACAGTAAATACCAAATAAATGAAAAAAAAATAAGACATTAAAAAAGAAATAGCTCAGGTTAATTGTAGATATTTCTGTTATAACATTGTTGGTGCCAAGCCTGCATCATAGTACATCAATGGTTTTCTTATGATGTACTTCCCTGCCTTTCTCCTCTTCTTTCTCCACACGCTATTACTAAAATTTTGTCTTTAAAAGTTACTGACACGGTTTCCTAAAAGGATTGTAGTAAAAAAAAATCATTCAAATGTGTCTATTTGGCGAGAAAATTTATGGCACACAAGTATCTCAAGGCTGTCCAAGTTCCAGAGCTTCTCCTGGAGTTCACACCCCCATTTTCTTGTTCCCTGCACATCAGTACTGAAATGGCCATACTTAGCATCAGGTTCAGAGACATCTATACTGAGACAGTCTTATTTCACACCTTCTTCTCTTCCCATTTTCAACCTCCACTTTTAGCTTTCCATTCAAGGCTAATTATTTCATCTTTGCTCTGGTTCCCTTGCCTTTCTGCTTCCATATGAACAATTATGGTCTCTAATCAGTGTTTGAATTTGCTAAGTCTTTTCCCTCTTAAAACAAAACAAAACAAAACAAAACAAAATTCTCTCATATCCAAGTTTTCTAATTACCAGCCCATTGAGTTTCTATTCACAACAGAATGTTTAGAAAGAGAGGACTCTTTTATCTCTCCCTAATCCTCATCCCTCATTCACTTTTCAACCCCCTGTAATCTGTAATCTATTTTCAGCAAGGCCCCCAGGTAGTCCCTCATTTCAAAATTCAATCATAACTGACAGCATTTTTCATTGTTCTTGGCTGCCATGATACCACAATTCTTTTTTTGGTTTGTGTGCTTATTTTATTTTGCTTGGTTTTATTCAGTTGCTTTTTGTTGTTTTTGTTGTTTTGTTTTCTGTATATCCTGGCTTCTAAATTCCTTCTGCAGCTTCTCCATGTACACATACTTTATGGTGTCTTCCATCATTTATTTTATGATGCTCCTTACATCTTGCTGCTCCAATGGATGTAAGCAATGCCTCTTTATGTCTCATTCTACATACTTTGCTACAGTTCCAAAATTTCAACCCTTATTTGTTAACGACTCCAAAAGTCTGTAACTTTATTCCACATGGTTCTCCTGAGCTCAGTAAACAGTTATAAATTCATTCAAAAAATTATTTAATGAGTGTCCACTACGTTGTTAAGCAAATTGCTACATGCTAAGAACACAATTATGAACAAGGAACAAGAGTTTACATTTTGGTGGTGAATATAGACAACAAACAAATAAGCAAACAAATTTTAAAAAGCAATTTCTAAGGTTATTAGGGCTAAAAAGGGACAAAGACACTAATGTGATCAAATAACCAGGAAAAAGATGATTGGTCTTGAGAAAGCAGCTTTAAAGCTGATAAGAGATGAAATCAGGCAAAAACGCCTGTTGAAGAGGGTTTCAGAAAGTACAAATGCTTTGAGGCAGGAAAGAAGTTGACATGTTTGGGAAACAGAGATCAATGAGTCTGAATATTAAAATTAGTGTATGATAGTAAGTTGAAGTACACTGGAGCCATAAAGGTCTTTGTAGCCCATAATCTAGAGTTTAGATTTATTTCAAAGGCAATGAGAAGTCACCGGAGCATTTCTAGCAAGACTGATATACATTAATTTAAAAAAATATTTTTTATTTATTTTTTCTTTAAATATGTTATTTATTTGCTAGAGAGAGAGAGAGAGAGAAAGTGAGCACAAGCAGGGGGAGTGGCAGAGGAAGAAGCAGGCTTTCCTGCTGAGCAAGGAGCCCAGTGCAGGACTCAATCCCAGGACCCTGGAATCATGACTTGAGCTGAAGGCAGACGGTTAACTGACTGAGCCACCCAGGTGTCCCAAAATACTTTTTTTTTTTTTAAGTATAATACAATTAGAGAAAATTACAGACACCATGAGTGTAGAGCTTGCTGGAATTTTATAAATTGGACACATCCATGTAACCAGTATCTAGGCCTAGAGATAAAATTTTGTTTCTATCTCAGATGTCCCCTATGTCCTCTTGCAGACACTACCTGCCCCCTACTCAAAGTAACTACAAGCTTGAATTCTAACATATTTATTTAATCTGCTTTATACTTCATATGAATGTAATTGTACAGTATGTGTTGTTTTGTGTCTGGCTTCTTTCACTCTACATTAAGTCTATGAGCTTCTCCCTTGTCATTATGTCTTCTGATATTTTTTGCAAAGAATTCTCTTTTGTAAAGATTCCACAATTTATTTATCCAGTCAACTGATAATGGCCATTTGAGGGGTTCCTAGTTTGGGGAAATTATTAATAATACTCCTATAAACAATCTAGTTGATGTCTTTTGGTGAACATATGCATCTATTTCATGGGACTATACTTAAGAGTGGATTAGGGGGTAATAATCCATGCATATGTTCACATTTATTAGGTTTCTGAAGTGATTATATTTGTATGTGTGTATGTATATGCATATTATATGTAACTTTCCATTTGGAAAATATTTTAAATATACAAAAGAATTGCAAGAACATTTTTTAATTTTTTTAAAGATTTTATTTATTTGGTGGAGAGAGACACAGCAAGAGAAGGAGCATAAGCAGGGGGAGAGGGAGAAGCAGGCTTCCCACCAAGCACGAAGCCCAATGCGGGGCTCGATCCCAGGACCCTGAGATCATGACCCGAGCCAAAGGCAGACGCCTAACAACTGAGCCACCCAGGCACGCCGCAAGAACATTTTATATATTCTTTTACTTACAATCAAATATTGTTAATATGTTCCCCTCTTTGTCATTTGCTCTCTCTATATATACGGATGTTACATTTTCTATACCACTTGAGAGTAAGTTACATAATGATGGTGTTTTATTTCTAAATATTTTATTGAGTACTTCCTAAAATTAAGGATTTTGTTTTACATAATCATAAGACAGTCATTCATTTTAATAAATTTAACAGTGATACATAATACTTTCCTAATCTATTGTTGTCATTCTAGTTTTATGAATTTAGCTACTAATGTCCTTTACAGCATTGCTTTAGGCCAATATAGGCATAATGTATTAGTTTTCAAATATTTCAGTGTCCTTTGTTCTAAGTTTCTCTGCTCTTTTAGTCCTCTATTAACTGAAATTTTTGAAGGACATAGTCCCACTTTTTAGTAACATTTCTCACTTTTGAGTTGCCTGATTCATGATTAGTTTCAAGTTTATGCATTCCTGGATGGAATACTGCAAATCTATGTTGTGTCCTTCACAGATTATCATAGACACACAATATCTATTTTCCCCAGTTAAGGTTGTCTGATTTCTCTATCATTATAGTCACTAGCCATTTCCTTGCTACTAAAAAAATGTGCATATATATTTTAAGACCATGAAAATATCCAGCTCTTCGTCAGAATCCACCCCCTCTAAATTTAGCCTAAATTGATAATTCCTGCTTATACCAATGATTACAGTGATGTCTGCATGATGTCTTTTTTTTTAAAGATTTTTTTTTTATTTATTTGACAGAGATCACAAGTAGGCAGAGAAAAAGGAAGAAGCCGGCTACCTTATGAGCAGAGAGCCCAATGTGGGGCTTGATCCCAGGACCCTGAGATCATGACCTGAGCTGAAGGCAGAGGCTTAACCCACTGAGCCACCCAGGCGCCCCAAGATGATGTCTTTATAACCCTAGCATTCCATTTACATTTATCAATCAGCACTTAGCATTCTACTATAAGAAAAACCCTTGCTTTGCCTTATTTATTTATGATTGTAGGATATGTATTTTAAAGAATAATTTTGGTTGCTCTTTAGGGTATGGTTTAAGTGGGGCAAGAGTAGAAGGAAGGGATATCAGTTACCTGGCTACAGTGAATTAAGGCAAAAGATAAGAAAAATGAGAATGGGGGCACCTGGGTGGCTCAGTAGGTTAAAGCCTCTGCCTTCGGCTCAGGTCATGATCTCAGGGTCCTGGGATCGAGCCCCGCATCGGACTCTCTGCTCAGCAGGGAGCCTGCTTCCCCCTCTCTCTCTGCCTGCCTCTCTGCCTACTTGTGATCTCTCTCTCTGTCAAATAAATAAATAAAATATTAAAAAAAAAAAAAGAAAGAAAGAAAAATGAGAATGGTAGCAAATGAGATGTGGATAAATGGATGAATCTGAAATATGGCTGGAGTTCAAATATATAAGATTGGCTTAGATAAAGGGATGATAGATAAGGAATCTTCCAGGTTTCAATTTTGAACAATAGGATGGCGCTGCCATTGGAGAAAATCAGGGGGAAAAAAGGGTTGGGCAAAGATGGGACTGATATCAGGTCTGCAAAATTTAAGGTGCCTCTGAGACATTGAAATGGCCATGTTAGGTAGGCAGTTGTGTATTTTGTAACTCAGGAAATTGACCTAGATTGGAACTATATATTTAGAAACCAAGATCTACATATAGAAGATATCTAATAATTGAGGGTTCACTTAGGAAGAGAAAGTTAGAGGGTCTAGGAAAGACATGGGCACATTAGGATGGCATTAGGAGAGGGAGCCAGTGAAGAAATATTAGAAGAGCATTCATTCAATAAGGTAGAGAAAACCAGTAGAGTAATCCCTCATGGAAACGCAGTGAAGGGGATGCAATAACCAACCGGGTGAAATATATTGAATTCTTCTGAGAGCTGTTGAAATATTCCATTGGTGGGGAGCCTGGGTGGCTCAGTGGGTTAAAGCCTCTGCCTTAGGATCAGATCATAATCTCAGGGTCCTGGGATTGAGCCCCACATCAGGTTCTCTGCTCAGTGGGGACCTGCTTTCCCCTCTCTCTGCCTGCCTCTCTGCCTACTTGTGATCTCTCTGTCAAATAAATAAAATCTTAAAAAAAAAAAATAAAACTCTAAAAAAAAAAAAGAAATACTCCATTGGTTGCATACCTATGGCCACTTGGATATCCCATAAGAATCTCCAAAAAGTTTGAGTCATTCCTGAGTCCTTTTTATACCCATTTTTAATCTATCAGGAAATTCATTTGACCCTACTTTTGAAATATATACTGAATTCGACCACTTCCCACTACTTCCCCTGCTATTCTTCCCATCTAAGTCACCACTGTTATTCAACTGGCTAAATGTAATAGCTTCATAAATGGTCTCCATCTTTATGCCCTACCTCTCTTTGGTGATATTCAACATAGAACAATCCAGTGAAAAAGATAGTTCAGCTTATGTCATTCATCAGCTCTTAGAATAAAAGGCACAGTACTTCTCTGACTTCATTTCCTATTACTTTACCCTTCATTATCCAGCCACATTGACTGTCCTAAAACATGCTAGGCAACACTTCACCTCAAAATTAAAAAAAAAAAAAAAAAACTTACATACAGATGGAAAATAAACACAAGAAAAGTTGTACAACATCACTAGCCATTAGAGAATAACAAATTAAACCACAGTGAGATATTTACTATACTCCTACAGAATGATTAAATAAGTTATGGCGACAATACCAAATGCTGGCAGGAATGCAGAGAAACTGGATCATTCACACATTGCTGGTAGGAACAGAAAATGGTTCAGTTTGGCTGTTTTTTTTTTTTTTTTTTACTTGTTTTTATAAAACTATACAGGAGACCAGCAATTGGTTCCGTGAGCCTTAATTTCAGAGAAATAAAAACTTAGGTTCACATAAAAATTGGTGTATGACTGCTCACAGCAGCTTTCTTCATGGGATGAATGGTTAAATGAACTGTGGTATATGTATACCACAGAATATTACTCAGAAATAATAAAGTAGCAAATTATTGAGAAAAGCAACCACTTGGATAAATCTCAAGGGAATTCCATTGAGTGAAAAATGCCAATCCCCAAAGGTTATATGCTGTATAATTCCATTCACATAACATTCTCAAATGTCGAAATACAAAGATGGAGAACAGATTAGTGATTACAAGAGGTTAGAATGGGAGAGATGGCAGGAGTGAGGCCAGTGTGTTTATAAAAAGGAAGCAGAAAGGATCTTCATGGTAATAGAACTGTCCTACATCTTTACTGTGGAGCTATTTATACCTACACATGTGATAAAATTGCATAAAACTAATTGGGGAAATCTAAATAAGATCAATGCATTGTATTAATATCCATTTCCTAGTTGTGATCTTATACTATACTTTTATACACTGTTATGGAGTGGGGAGGGGGAGTGCAAATTGGGTAAATGGTACATTGATCTGTATCATTTCTTACAACTTCATGTAAATCTACAATTATCTCAAATATCTGTTAAAGCTATAAAAGTTATAATATATTTTATAATTGTGAAATATAATTATATACAGAGTACATGAATTATAAATGTACAGAAAAAGGTAAAAGTAATTCCTTCCTTATACCATACATAACAATCAAATCTGGTAAATTATTTACCAGAAAAATTATAGACCTAATGTTCAAAGCAAAACAATACAAAATTTAGAATATACAAAAATATTTTAATAAACTTGGTGTTAGAAACTAATTTTTATATAGGATACAAATTTTAGGATAAACATAGAGACAAATCTGACTACCTTTAGAAGTATTTATCAGAGCCTTCTTCTTGCTGGCCCCTCTCTGGATTCATTCCCTACCATCCCCATGGCTAGCTCCCTTACCTTCTTTACCCAAATGTCACTGTCTCAGGGCAGCTTTCCTTGGCTACGCTAAGCAAACTTATAATGCCTCCTTTCTGTTACCGTTCATGTTTCCCATCTTTCTTTCCTACCTTTTTTTCTCCTTAACATTCAACTTATTTAAAAGTGGTGAACCTCTTTGAGGGCAGAAAATTTTGTCTTTTTTGTTTTAATGCTATATATATATACCTAGTATTTAGTCCAGTAGTAAGTGATAGATCATAAACACTTAATAAATATGAGTTAATGAAGAAATCTTCTTCTAAGCCTTCTCCGGCTCTTATTTTTTTTTTTCCTCAAACATCCAGTGCTCAAACAGAAAACCATGCGCCATATTAGATGGTCCTCCCACCTACACCTCACATCAACCAAGTCCAAGAAATGTTTTGAACATGTTTCTATCCATACCACTTAGTTCAGGTTGCTGTCATCTCTGACCTAGCCTACTGGGACACTTCTTGACTGGCCACTCCATTTTTTTCTCCTGTGTTAGATCCTTTCATGGCAGCCCAAGTGACTGATATGTATATATATATACTGATTCAGGAACCATCTTTTAATTCAGTGATGAAAGATGAAATGCAAGTTCTTTAATGTGATTTCAAACCCTTCATTTCTCCATTCTCCAGCCATCTCCACCTCATTCCTGTAAAATTTCCTTCCCTCCTCATGCTCTCCCCCCTTACCACCACCCCAATACTATTTCTCCCTCATCTACTTATCTTTACACTTGGCTCATTTCTACCATCCCTTCAGGTCTTAACCTGAGTATTTCCTTTAGGCAGTCTTCCCATTCCCCTTGATGTCCTGATTGAGTTCTTTCCCTCTCTCCCTGATAATGCTGCCAGAGTAACATGTAGTTCCACTATGACACTTTATCACACAATATTTAATTGCCTAGATACTTGTGTGTGTATGTCTCCTGCCAGATATAAAGAAGAAGATGGTAAAGACCGTGACTGTCTTGGCCTTGATCCCAGAAGAATTTCTAGTGCTTTCCAAATTCCTGTAATATGATAAAATGCTCAGCAAATGTATGTTGAATGAATAGTGCCCTTCCTACTCCATAGTAGACTCTGAGTTTATAATGGAGAGAATCAACTGATAATAGAGTGTGAAATTAAAAAAAAAAATAGAGCGCAATGGTCAGAATGTGAGTGAGTGAGCACCAGGTGTTAAATAAAAGTGTTGAATCACTAAGTTCACTTCTGAAACTAATATTGCACTGTATATTAACTAACTGGAATTTAAATAAAAACTTTAAAAAGAAATAGAGCACTATGGTCAGAATATGAGTCTTTGAGTAAGTAACTTCATGAACACATGCAATTAGCATGGTCATGGTATTTTCTAGAAATCATTCACAATTTTAAAGAATTAAAATTCTTATCATGATTCTTATTAAAAGAGGATAGCACTGAAAAAATCAATAGGGCTATTTTTCTCTCATGTTTCTTTGGTATTATTACTTTCATCACCTGAGAACAGATACAAATGCAGACACGAAATATTAATGATCATAAAATTTCCATTTCAAAACATTCAGATTTTATCTATTTCTGAAAAAAATTATGTTGAATTTATGCAGAAGTTTAACCTATTTGACATAAATCTCACATTAGTAGATTCAAAACAATGTCTAAATGTCAAGTAATGGTGCTATTTCTTATTTTCATTAACTCTGATAAACAAAATCTATGATTGCTTGCAAAAAGATGACCACCTCAAAATATTTAGGTTGCTTTCATTATTTTCCTTCTTTCTTCTGATCCACTACTCCAGAAAACATAAGAACTTACTTCAGTGCAATTCATAACTGCTGCTAAGAAGGGATATATTAAAACAAGGCCCTTTCCAAAATCGTTTTTCTCCTAAAAAGTGGAATATTTCTTTTACACTGAATATGGCAGCAAAATTAAAGGCAAAAGTTATGCTATATATTCCTGAA
This sequence comes from Procyon lotor, assembly GCA_028646535.1. Lineage (NCBI taxonomy): Eukaryota > Metazoa > Chordata > Mammalia > Carnivora > Procyonidae > Procyon > Procyon lotor. Next base: position 63,378,802 of record CM053609.1, read on the forward strand.
TATCACGGAATAAAACTGTTCTTAGATTCAGAGCTCACCCTGTAGTCAGTGGTTCCTAACATCTAATAATATCAGGGAAACATTTGATAACAGTCCTGACAAATCATGGAGGAGGATGTAGTGAAAGGGGTACACTTAGGCACATATGGTGAGAACTGCCCCCTATTCAGGATTTCTGGAAATTGATATGCTCCCAGATTGCCAAAATTGCAGGGTGTGATCTCCCTCTGGAGTCCAGGGAGTTTCCCCTGGGAGATCCTGGCGCTAGGACATATGTGTAAGGACACTTAGAGAGGAGAGGTTGAATGGACAAGAGTGATACAAGTTGTCTGATGGTCACAGGAAGTGAGACATTATCTATCTTTTAGTGGGTGGGGGCATTCTGCATGGAGAAACATTAGCAGATCATGGTCATGCAAATGGTTACCCAAGAGCACTGGCTTCTCCAGAACAAGATCTTAGTCACTAAAACTGTTAGAAATTGTGTTTTTACTCCTAGTGATGACTCTAAGCTGTATAATGACATGCTAAAAGAAAATTTATTAAACTAGCATTTAGGGGAGGTGGACTTAAATAAGCTAAAATATATTTAGAAGGGACTGTGTTTTTCAGTGTTTACCATTATTCCCAAACAGAAATACTGAAGGTTAAAAATAGTGCTATTCAAGATTCCTCAAGGATAAATCCAATTGTTTCCATTTAAAAAAAAAATGGCAGTTATTATTTTGGCAACCAAGCAGTGTTAAATTTAAATGAAAGTTATATATGTTTTTGTATATGTGTAAATGTGATTCACATATTACACATAGAGTAAGGGCTGCCACAAGAAATTTCACAGAAATCCAAATATTATTGTCATGAAATTCTATGGGAATGACAGTATTTCCAGAGACGTCTCATTCCCAGCAGAAAAGCGTATGAATAAAACAACAGAACCAGAAAAAGGAAAGGTCAAAGTGAACACAAAAAACTGTAAATAAAAGGACATACTATCCAAAAGCTAGGTATATAGAAAATACCATCAAAGAAGCAAACCTGGTCAGTTAGACTTTATTTTATCTGACAATAAAATAAAAGCTGCACTTTCTTGTTTTGCTCTGTTTCTCACTACTTCAATCACAATAGTCTTATGATATTTTAACTAAATATATATGTTTTTGTGTATATATGTGTATTTATATACACACATATAAATTTAAATGTACATATATATTTTTAAATATAGAATCTCACTGTTTTGAAGTTACAAAATATTAAAATTCATTTTCCTCTGAATGGTTGGAACACAAGCTACTCTGATTAAGTAAATGCTATATTTGGCTTAACTGAGATTTATTATATATAATGTGTGATGTATCCAACTTTTAAGACTGAATATGACAAACAAACAAACACAATACACTCATAGCCTAAATATCTTTAATCTCTTACTTTTTGGATAATTTAAAATATGTTTGTATGTCTTCTAATAACTAAGTTATTAGAATAATATCTTAAATTATATTTTAAATTAAATTATTAGTAATAAACATTGAATCAGAATGCTATTTAAGATTACAATTCTAATTAACAAAATGAAAATATCCCCATATTTGAAGCATGACTGTATTGTTTATCCTTATATTTGAAATTGGCCACTATACATATATTATGGCTATTCAGGAAGTGATTTCCTAACTTCAGATTTCTCAAGTCCAGTCCTTCATACTTTTCTTTCTGCCTTTGACTACTTATGCCCCCTCACAATTCTATCACAAAAGAATCAAGACCTTTTAAAAAGGAAACCAAAACATCAAAATACTATTTACAATTTATAATATACATTAGGGATACTATTTTCCTCATTTCATAAGATTTTATTTATTTATTTGTTTGTTTGTTTGTTTGTTTTAGGAAAAGGGAGGGACAGAGGGAGAAGGAGAGAGAGAATCTCAAGCTGACACAAGGCTCCATCTCACGACCCTGAGATCATGATATGAGCTGAAATCAAGGGTCGGATGCTCAATCTACTGAGCCACCCAGCCGCCCCATAGTCTTCATTTTTTAGACAAGAAAATTCAATTCTGGGAGTCCAGATGCACAAAGCAAGTGGTAGAGTCCTAAACTATCAGGACTGACTATAAAGACAATTATTTTGTTCTGTAAAATGAGCCAATAAACAATTTTATACTAACATGGAAGTTTAAAAGTCAGAAAAATTACTGTTTAAATTCATTAATTTAATTAATTAAATTAGTTAATTAAATTAAGTTTAAATTAAATGGGGTTCTCTAAGTAGTAGTAAAATATTTCTGGAACAGGGACCCTTCAAGGGACTTTGCATTCCTAGCAAGAATGGGTGAGGACCCAAACAACAGAGCTAAGACAGAGTAACCACAAAGGTGACAGCATGAATCAGGATTTGAACCCAGGCTCTTTGGCTCTAGAGTTCACACTTATAAGCACTATTCTAAGATATTCTACTGTTAGTCAGTTTAACCAATTATTAGAAATGGTACTGAAGTGGTTTATTAAAAAAAATTCTTTACACTACTGATTAAAATTATATTTGTGAACTCCCTGCTCTGAAAAAAACTAATTCTCTTCATACTATAGACTATTTATTGGCATTCAGTTATAATAGTTATCCAAACTAATGAGGAAAATTAGTTATGTAACATTAATAAAAATTTGCTAATTCAATCAAATGAAGTATTTATATAATGTGATACTTGCTATAAATAGAAATATCCTATATAATTTCAAAAATAAAGATATTTTAAAAAGAGAGACATAGTTTTACAATAGTGACTCCAAATGGTTTAATATTAATTAATAGATAAAAATGAGTTCTAATTATATTAATTGGCCAAATGTAAATGGTAATTATAAAGGTCTTGGAAGTGATTTATTCTCTTAATTAGACAAACATTTCCCTAAAATTATTAATCATATTATGAATTTTCTCTACAAGCTTATATAAGATAATTCACATGCAGAGAATGCAAGCTTACTTTATTGTGAATTGCTTTAAATTCTACATAAGAATTCAAATTAACATCTCCTTTTAGGTAACAACATAAATATGCATATAATACAGATTGGGAAAGATTTATAATCTTTTAGATCTCGGAAGAAAAAAACTCAATCAAAAATAGTATAATGATGCCCCTGGATAATTATAATGAAGTAATAACTGACCTTAGCCGTGTACTAAACTGTGACATCTTGAATTCAGTTGCCAATATAAACTACAATTACCAAATCACTTGGTGGTTTAGAAAATCAAACCATATTCTTTCCAGCTATTCTTCTAGCTTGGCATTACCTTCTAAATTTCAGGCTTACCCAGGTCTGCTGTGGTGTAGCAACTGCCTACATTTATTGACAAGCAAATATTTTCTGATCTGTTGCCACAAAGGAAGGATCACCCAAACTGGGAGGCCAGATTAAAATTGAAATCCTGTCAAATGTCCAATTCTCAGCATGACTTATTATTTCGTATTGTCATTTTCTGTACCCACAGAGTTAAGTCTTGTTAATTTCAGCACATTTAAAAGAATCCTAAATCATGGGTTTAAAACTAATGGGGCTGAACAGACATTTATTTATCCTGCAAAGCAGGCCAATAAACAATTTTATGTTTCCAAATGCTAATTTGGAAGTTTGAAAGTCAAAGAATATATTGCTAATTTTAAGTAAAATGGATTACTTCAAGTAGGCAGAAAAACAAACATGCACATGCAGAAAAAATATTCTCGCATGATCCATGTGATGCCCACTTTTACTGACAAGACATAATAGAAAGTAGAGAGCTTCAGTTCTTCAGTTGTCATGTAGATGAAAGGTGTTGGGGAGGATGAGAAAAAAGCATGGACATATCTGCATTGCCTCAGTTCTTTAGGTCTGAAACAAAATCCATGTCTAAAACCATTAGTTTGAGCTAATGGTCCAAAAGTTTGTCATGATTTACCTGGCACAGTGAACTGACCTGCAGTTTACACTTACATCTTTTTTAGTATGCACAACATATTAAGATTAAGAAAAAAAGACAGCAGGGGCGCCTGGGTGGCTCAGTGGGTTAAAGCCTCTGGCTTCGGCTCAGGTCATGATCTCAGGGTCCTGGGATCAAGCCCCACACTGGGCTCTCTCTCAGCAGGGAGCCTGCTTCCCCCTGTCCCTCTGCCTGCCTCTCTGCCTACTTGTGATCTCTCTCTCTCTCTGTCAAATAAATAAAGAAAATATTTTAAAAAAAGAAAAAGAAAAAGAGACAGCAAACATTGATTCCCTTAAATGGAGTTCTCAGAAAGCCGAGAATTTACCAAGTCAGACATATTTTCAGTCTTCATAAGGAAAGCTTTAATTTACAATCACTGTGAAACCCCATGATTCACTAAAATAGTACATTGTCAAAAGTACCAAACTATTGGGAAAAAGATGTTAATGTGATGATATTTCTAATTTTAGTCTATCCCTATATTACAGTCCTATAGCACCTTTCCTCCAAAGAGATCAGGATGTTTTATATTTAGAAAAAGACGGAAATGCAAATCAAAGTGAAATTTCCCCCAGAATTATGTTGAAAGATGAAGAGTCACAAAAAAGAGAGAGAGAGAGAGAAAGGGCATTAGAAAAAATAGAAGCATGAGCAATAGGAATCCATGCAGGTCCTGGCAAGTAGTCTGACTTAAGTGTTATGTTTCTATACTCTCTAAATTTAATAGCGATGAGAGACATAAGATACTGTTTAAGGGAGATCTCATGTTTGGTCCAATCTAATGTGTCTTCATGTAGCACCATAATTTGGCCATTTTTATCATCTCCCAGTATCATTATGGCTCATAATTTCCCTTGGAGAATTATAAAATAGTGAGGCTTGTTTTAGGAGTTTTATTTTTCACAGAAGATCTGGTATCCAATGACAGTGGTAAGGAGGGTCACTCACAGAATACTTGGCAGCCATTACAGCATATTTAAGAATTCACATATTTCTCAGAAGTTATGGGCTCTACAGCAGACCTTCATTATTTGGGTATGATAAGTGCTTTGTGATGTCAAAAGATGCCAGTGAAAACTTCTAATAATTCAAAAACACTTAAATTTCATTTTTACTTGTCTAGTGGTATCTATTTATCAACCTGGAATATAAATTAAGATGGCCTATGTTCAAATTATGCTACATTAACATACACTAATTACTACCTGAATTACCTTGGGCAAGTTATCAAACCTCCCTGTGCCCCAATTTCCTCATCTGTTCAAATGAGCATAAAATATATCCTATCTTATAGGCTGTTGTCGGGGATACTGTGTGGCACAAAGAAATAACTCAGTAAACTTTTGCATTAAATGAATAGAAGACATTTTTTGTTCTATCTACTAATAACAGTGAAGAAATTCAACTCACTGCCCCTTGACAATACTCTATGCCCTGTCTTTAGAGGCTTGAAGCTCATAGTTTGGAAACCACGACTATACTATAGGACCCTCCTTAAGGAGTTTTGGGATAAATCCTGACACTATAAAAGTTTATAGGGATATTTTCAGAGATAGTAAAGGGAGACAAGACATTACATTGGACAGATCTTGATTACTGCAGAGATGCTTTAACCTAGACCTATACAATATACAAATACAATAATGAAATAAAAATAAGCACAGTAACAGTGTCATTTTACTCAGCAAGTTTTGTAATACTTTGAAGGCACAGATTCATCTGACTGTCACAAAAGTAACAGCTGAACCTATGTTATGTTCTTTCAGAGGTCTGCAAAAATATTACTAACAAGAAGCTACGTACATTAAAATACTGAGAATTTTATCATTTTGATGCCTTAGGGTAACTAGAAAATTTTGACCACGTTTCTTGAAAGAACTGGGCAACACTGCCAGTGGCATAGAGAACTCCTTCATATGCTTCCTAGAGTCAGGGCTGAGAGCACTGAGCTACATGACAGTCTAGAAGCCCTGGGAACCCAATACAAGCCACTACGAATTGGGGTTTGGTCCTAAACTCTGCCCTAATCTAGCAGGAGGCTAATCTCACAGAGGACAAAAATATTAAGAGAGCCTCCAATTCATAACTCAACATAGTAAATCTATTTTTGAATTCTCATTGTAAATAGCAAAATCTTGATACTTGAAGATTTATCATTTTTATTTCTTAACTATGTTCATTCCAAGAAGTAAACCTGAACTGATTCAGAAAATTTGCTCCAAGGAAAGGTATCAAATTTGTTCAAACGGGTAAAGAACACTTAGGAATATTCAGGTGTCTGCTCACCTTCTATAAGTCCCGAATGAGCAGGAAGTTTTATGGCAAACAATTTTTAAGCCATATTTCTAAACATATACCTTCTGTTGGAAAATATAAATAATTAATTTTATTATCTTTACCGTCTCGTTGGATGCTGTGATTTAAAACCTGGACTACTTTGCTTTCTAGTTCAGAGTTTTCTTATTCTATTCATTTACACCCTCATCTCAAAGACTTTCCTGAGATTAAATGAACATTCCGAATCCTCTAACGGGTACTGTCAGGCTGGCTGCCCTCCCACATGCACAGTCAGCACTTTGAGACTAGCACTTTTCTTCATTGATTGATAAGTGACACCACTTTCCTGGGTTCATAGTCAGAGACATAGGAACAGACAGTCCGGCTACACCATGGAGCTTTACACACACACACACACACACACACACACACACACACACTCCAAATGAAGTTAGAGTTCTTTTTTTTAAAGTGGGGAAGCAATCTAATAAAAAATATAAAGCTATAAAATATTTTACATATCTAACAGTTTCATACACATAGAAACAACTGAGTTTTGTACCCTTGATTCTAGCAGCTGGTATCCACTCATTCATTCATTTACATAGTCAACAAATGAGTACTTACCAGGCACTGAGTTTTATGGATGCTCTAGGAGCTCCAAGTTCAATAATGGATGTTTCTAAAAGGGCAATAAAACATATTGTGTTGCTAAACAATGTGCTTGGAGTAGAGAGGTGTGAACAATTAGCTCCATCTGGGAAAGCTCTAGAAACTTCCTAAAAGAAGTGATATTTGTACTAATTTTTAGGAGATGAGCACAAGTTAGCCAGGTGAGGGCACAGTGTGCATAGAGACACTGAATTATGAAAATGCTCAGTGTGTCTAGGGTGTCTGAGCTGAACTCTGGCAGGAAAGAGTGAGGAACCTAAGTGGTCAGAAATGAGTCCAGAAAGGTAGAGGTCAATTTTGCACACTTCATGTACAAAACTACAAATTTAGATAATATCCTATAGATACCTAATAACCACTGGAGATTTTAAAATTTGGGAATGGTAACTTTAACTTTGATGTTTTAAAGGCACTAATTCTGGGTATTCTATGAAGAATGAATTGGGAGTGCAGAGTGAGACTCTGGAGAATGGATCCAACAACGTTAAATGAGATTGAGAAAGAAAAGCCTAGAACTCCCAAATAAGACAGTGGTGGAGAAGGTTTAGTCACATATGGAATGTTTTAAAGATATATGGTGCAAAACAATAAATCTTGTAACACTGAAAAAAAAATAAATAAAATTATTAAAAAAAAATAAAGATATTGTTCATATGACTACTGATTACCATTATAAAAAGATTTATTACTTAGCAGAATTAAAGATGTATGTAAAAACAAATGGGAGGTGGAGATTCTCGAAGATGGCGGAGGTGTAGGAGGCACAGAGAGCCCTGGGAATCAGAAGTCCAGCTAAAGAGGAGGAAATCACTCTAAAAGCCGGCAAACGCAACAGCAGAGAGA
>CM053609.1:63387069-63417376 GCA_028646535.1 Procyon lotor
ATATATATATATATAATAATAAAAAAAGCATTTATAATACCGCAAAATGGTCAATAAATTTAGCTATGATGTAAAAAAAAAAACAAACAAAAAAAACAAAAAACAAATGGGAAAGCCTCATATAGAAAGGCAACTTCTTTTTTTTTTTTTTAAGGCAACTTATTCTTGCTTTCTCTGTAACCTTACCTTTCATTTATTTCTAAATACACATCAATTAGATTTCTGTGCACAACATTATATTTTAACTATTTCAGGAATTTTCTAACCTCATGGGTACCTTACAGGCCTTTTCTATACCTTCCTGTGGCATTTGATGTGGTTGACCCTTTCCTCTTCTGGAACTCTGTCTTTCTTTGGCTTCCCTGTCATTGTCCTTTCAAGGATATTATCCTACTTCTCAGATAGCTTTTTCTCAAGGTTGCATGTGGCCTTCTCTTCATTATCTCCCCTCCTTAAATGCTGCTTTTCCCATGGTTCTGTTTCTTCCCCAATTCCATCTTAGTCCTCCAAGCTATTTCGCTCACTTCTTTGTTATTAATCATTATGTATCCATAATGATACATGATATCCATAATGATATCCATAATGATTGGTCCAATTAGACATTTATTCAACAAACATGTTCCTAGGATTTTGCAATAAATAAATCTAGCCTCTTTCTTCAAGGAATAAATTGCTGTTCACTTTAGAGAGAAATGGGAGAAGCTCAACAGCAGGATGGGATGGGATGTCAGAGACAAATTATGTTTTATGAGGGACAGGGATGAGTAGAAGTTAGTTAAGCAAAGGGATTCATTTCTGACAGAGGAAATATGGGAAAAGTAGAACTACTCTATGGCTTGAATTTTATCCTTTATCAGGATTTAGGATAGAGAGTAGCAAACAATGAGGTTGTAAAGAAGACAGAGTTCAGATGACACAGAGCCTTGGATGACTTATTAAGAAGCTTGATTTGTTTTATTTTATGGGTCATGAGGAGCCATTAAAGTGCTGATCACTCTAGCAGGTATGTGGAGGAATGATTAGAAGGGAACAATACTAGAGTGAGGGGTCAGTTAGGATGCTGCTGGTTGACAGTTAATATGACAGAAATAAAAGGCTCACTTAATAGATCCGTGGTAGTGGGATGGAGAGAAAGGGACAGTTCAAGAAGTATATAGCAGAAGAAACCAACAGCAAATAACAGTTAATTTGATAAGACATAAGGAAAATAGACCATCTGGGGAATCTGACAGGCCTCCTTAATAGTTTTACCATCAATAAAGAAATAAAATTTATTTATAGCATCATTGCGGGAGGGAGCAAGACAGACAATGAGTTCACTTCTGGACATGGTCCATTTTAGAAGCTGATAAGACACTCAGATAAAAAAAATCCAGCAGTTCAGTCATATGAGCTTAGAAATTCTAGAAATTCTGGTGTGGATGTAGAATTTACTAAGTTCTCTAAGTGCTCTGTGATATTTGCTCAATTTATTCCTCCTTACAATCTTATGAGATAAGTACTATTATTGCTGCCATTTTACAAAACCTCACCAAAACTCCCACAGATTGTAAATACTGGAACCAGGATTTGAATCCCTGTTTCTAGCATCCGTGTTCTTAACTACTTTACCATACTAGTTTTTACATACTTGCAGTAAATGAATTGATGAAAAGTAATGACATCAGTCAGGGAGAGTGTGTGAAGTGATAAAATCAGCAGGTCAAGGGCAGTGCTCTTATAAACACCTTAGCATATGTGGGACTGGATGTAGAAAGGAGAAGTCCAGAAAGAAGACAGAGACAGAGGGCCCAAAGACTCCAATGTCCTGGGAAGGAGTACATGGTTTCTCAATGAAGAAGGAGTCAGCAACGAGGCCAAAACTACATCCCTAGGTACATTGTGTATCATTAGCTCCAAATAAGTGATAAAGTTCTCTTGGGACCTATCCACCTTAATGCTTCTCAGGTATCTCAAACTCAACCTGCCTCTAGGCATCATATCATTATATCTCATACCCAGGTCAGGGTTTCCTAACTTCCACTGGAAACTCACGTTTTGGGGCTAATAATTATTTTTGTTGTGTAGGACTGTCCTGTATATAGTAAGATGTTTAGCAACAGCCAAGGCCTCTGTGGAGTACATGCTCATAGCACCCTTCCCCTGAGTTGCAACAACTCAAAATATTACCAGATACTGCTAAATACCCCTTGGAGCAAATAACACTCAGTTGAGAGCTATTGTTCCAGTCCCATCCAGATAACGTGTGGTTTTCTGAAAAAACAGTTTTGCACATACCATTCTCTGGAGTGGTCTTCTCCCTACTTTCCTGCCAAGGTGCTTTCTGCTCACTCACCAGTACCCAGGTTGAATGACTGTAACCCTCTCCTTGGTGCCATCACAGTACCCTGGTATGTAGTACTTTTATTCCACAAATGGCATCTTATTACAGTTAATTCTCTGAATTTGTTTTCCACAACGGGACTATTGCAAGTAACTCCTGGCCTGACACATAGAAGTTGTTCAATAATGTTTGCTTAAATAAATGAATAAAAGAAAATATGTGTATTTTTTTTTTTTACAAATGGACTATTAACACCTTCGATTAAAGTTTTACCACAAGAGGCTATCTTTTAGAAGCTAAGAATGCATTTCTGACTGATTCTTTTTTGTTATTTTTAGGGTATATTTTATTTTTCTATGTCAATTTACTCCAGCTTGAGCCAATATTAGTAACTACCCTTGCTATTTTAATGTCTTATTAAACTTACTAATAATCATAAATTACATTTAATAATCAGAATTATGTTAAATTTAACAATATAAGTAATATAAATGTATTATTTATTTTAATCACTTTTAAAATTATCAATTATTTTAATGGGATATTTTATATATATTTTACTATTTTAGAGAATGTGCATAGAAAATGTGCAGGATTTTCATCAATCTTTTCAGTGCTCTTAATATGTTTTATGTCTACATATCATTTTTTATCAGAGGACAACAGAACCAGTTCAACTGGGAAATCCCTACATGTCTTAGTATGGAAGGTATATGTGGTCACTCCCATTTTGTATTTGAAGAAATAAAATGCAATATTGTTTCCTAGAAATGTCCTGACAACCCTGATTAGCACTAGGAACACCTGTCAGAGACTTGTTGTCATGATACAAAGCCATTAGAAATACTAACTGGGATAACAACCCTTAGTGGATGGGGCCTCAACTCAATGGGAACACACTGAGAAGAATCACATGTGGAATTAGTTGTCAGAGAATTTCATCAGGTCTTAAATTCATACTGAGCTAATATAAAACTTCCTTCCCCTAATGGTCTCAATATTTTCTGTCTATGGTCATCACAGTATTCCATTAAGATTTGTGGTAAAAGTTAGAGAATCCAAAATGCTCTCAAGAGAAAGTCACCAAACTAAAATAACAAAAGGAAGTGCCTCTTATTAATAAGATATATGACTTCTTCATAATCCCTTTTGCAGTTTTAAGTCTGAGACCATCAATTCATCACGAGGGAACCTCACAAAAGCATTGAGTTTTAAGTCCAAAATTACAAAATTCTCAACAGATAATAAAATGGAATCTACTGGCAGTTACAGGAATATAGCAGTAAATAGTTCCTGGCACGCACTTTGTGACATGCAGATTGAGGCCAAATTCTTGGTTCAAATTTACCGGTAGACTGGGGGTTTCAAGGTGCCCATTAAATTAGCAAAATTTGAAAGACAAAGTACTTTCCAGTTGTGGGAATTATAAACCACTGGAATCCTTTTTAGAACAGTAATTTGGTATTGTAACATTAAAAATATGAATATACCTTAACCTAGTCTTTAGGTTCGTGGACCCTTGATGTGTGTAGGTGATGGGGGTTCGGGGGAGCTTCCTATATAACACCAAGCAATTCTGAGACATCAGCAGTGTGTTGAGAATTCAGCTCAATTCTGACACTATCTACTTGGAGATACTGTCAGATTCCACAGTATAAGGGCTCATCCCACAAGACACTCACCACCCCCCCACCCACCACAGCCCTACTTCAAATGCAAGACACAAACCCAAACGGTTGCCTGTGCTTCTGACAAGCTAGCTACACCTTCCAACTCAGAATGCCAATTGAAGTCTGGGTTGTTACCTATACTTTTGACCAAATGGTTAGTTTCCAACAACCTCCTCCTTGGGTTTGATTAATATGCTAGAGCCACTCACAGAACTCAGAGAAATATGTTACTTCCTAGGTCACCAGTTTATTATCACCATCTGAACAGTCAGATGGAAAAGGCATAAGGCAAAGTACGGGGAAAAGGTGAGGAGCTTCTATGCCCTCTCTAGGCATGTCATGTCTCCCCGCACCTCCATGTGTTCACCAACTGCAAAATTCTCCAAATCCCATCCTTTTAGGTTTCTAATGGAGGTTTCATTACATAGGAATGATTAATTAAATAATTGGCCATTGGTGATTGACTCAACCTCTTGCCCCTCTTCTCTCCCTAGATATTGTGTGGGGAGAGTGGGGGGGTAGATATGGATGTGGGTGTGGGGGTACTGAAAGTTTCAACCCTCTAATAATATGGTTGGTTCCCCGGCAACCAGCTCCCATCCTGGGATTACTTAAGGGCTTTCCAAAAGTCACCTCATTAACCTAACAAAAGACATCTTTATAGATCTTGTCACAGGAAATTCCAAGGGTTTTAGGAGCTCTGTCCAGAAATAGAGTCAAAGACCATATATATATTTCTCATTATAAATCACAACATCATGCCCAGCAATCTCACTAGTTACTTGTGATAGAAAAATGAAAAATCTTTCAGAAACAAAATCACCAATATGTATGGGCCTACAAACAATGATGTTTATCACAGCACTTTTTTTTGTAATGCCAAAAAATTAGAAACAATTTGAATGGTCATCCATGGGGAGTAAATGAATAAATTATGGTGTATCCATAATATTATCCGGTTATTAAAAAGAACAAAAGAATGCATTAAGTCTGTGTACTAATCAGGAATGTGTTCATGTTTTATGACTAAAGGGGAAAAGTGAAATTGTAGACCAATGTGTATATGTGATTTCATTTATTAAAAAAAGGGAAAAAGAAATAAAGGAAAAAAAAAAATTTCATATATTTGTATATGCATATGTGTGTGTATACACATGCAAATATGTATAAATATCTGCACAGACTTATATAAGCATAGAGATGGGTATGGAAGGAATCATAACTGTTCTCACTTTTACTAAGAGGAAGAGATGTAGACTTAAAGGGAAGAGATAGGGAGACTAAGAAGTTATTACATATATTCCTTATGTTATATACATATGTACACACATATGTATATATACTTGGACTTGTTACAATAAGCAAATATTACTTTCACAATTTGAAGAAGTTTATTAAATATCAAGATTTTTTAAAAATACAGTAACAAAAAAAATTTTTTTAAATAAAAATACAGTAACAATAACAAAAAATCACTTCCATCCCTGAGGTCAGCTAACACATATATAAAGAAAGGACTAAAATTATATATTTAGAAGTAGTAGAAAAACAATAAAAATTCAACCATAAGATAGTGGTAACTGTAGTGATGAGGTAGGAAAAAATTCTGTCTCAGCTTTTGTAATATCAGGATAATCTCCAAGAGAATCAAGAGAATGAATACTTAACTTAACTCAGGTTTTTATTTCAGATGCTCTTGGGCCAAATTTTTTACTACATTAAGGAAATACAATTTGAAAAGTTAAGCTGAAGTTAAGTCCACAGAGGTCAAGCTTTGGGCCAACGGTTATCAGCCTACAAGTGCTTACCACATAGTAAGTGAACTGTTTGAGTATACTGGAGACAGCAAAGTAGGAGTCTTGGTCCTTGGTCAAGGAATTTGTTACTTAGAACTAACAAAGGAAATAATTCTTGAGTGATACAGAACAGTAAGGATTCAAGAGCTAAATGTTGTGGTATGCACTTTTAATGCAATAGTGGAATCTACGAAGCCAGTGAAAACGATTCCAGAAAGTCACCTGAAAGAAGGACACCAGAGATAGTACAGATCAGCTGGAGGAGGGAGTCAGCAGGTCATCACAAAATAAAGAAAAGTGACTACTATAACAGGAAGTGAAAGTAGGCTGGAGTCAATGGAGTGACATTTGAAAAAAAGAGAAGACCAAGATCAAGGAGTAGAGAGAAATGTGTGAGGAGGAGAGGAACAGGTAGACTAGAAGATTAAAATGGTCTTAGAATGCCAGGTATAAGAGTTTAGGCTGGAGACAGAAAACAAGGAGGCTGTGAGGATTTTTTTTTAAGATTTTATTTATTTATTTGAGAGAGGGAGTGTATGTAAGCAGGAGGGAGAGGAAAAGGGAAAGAGAATCTGAAGCAGACTCAATGCAGAGACTGACATGGGCTTGATCTCAGCACCCCGAGATCATGACCCCCACCGAAACCAAGAGTCAGACACTCAACTGACTGAGCCACCTAGGTCCCCCAAGTCTGTAAAGATTTTTTGAGGAGAGCAATGTGCTGTGGAAGGAGGCTATGTCTGGCTACGTACATAACAGAGATGATGATGGGGAAGGCATGCTACTGAAACATTTCTAGAGGGGAAAGTAAAGGTTCAGTCTAGGTATACGCCACCTCAAACTAAGGTTTATAAAAAAAAAAACAAAAACAGATTGTGATCCCCTTGGAATTACCCACTCCTTTGTATTCTATAGCCTAGAACTGTACTATACATACAGGATATAATAAATGCATACATATGGGACATAATAAATGCATACTGATGAGGAAAATAGAAGTAAATACAGGAAATGGGATGAAATTTTAGGGAAAAATTAGAAGAAACTTGATTAGTGGATATAAGGAAAAAAGAAAAAGCTCTAGGGGCACCTGAGTGGCTCAGTGGGTTAAGCCTCTGCTTTCAGCTTAGGTCATGATCCCAGGGTCCTGGGTTCGAGCCCCGCATCGGGCTCTCCACTCAGCAGGGAGCCTGCTTCCCCCTCTCTTTGCCTACCTCTCTGCCCAATTGTGATCTCTCTCTGTGTCAAATAAATAAATAAAATCTTTAAAAAAAAAAAAGAAAAAGCTCTATTCAAATATGACTCCAAGTTTTCAAGCTTTCATGATGAAATAATAATCATAATACCATTGAATAAGAAAAGGAGGAGATATAAAGAAAATAGTTTTAAGGAAAATCCATTAAATTTTTACATCATAAGTCTAATTTTTCTAAGCAGCAATATGATCACTATCACTCTTCTAAGTAGCAACAATGATCAGTATCACTGGTGAAACACCCTAACCTCTTCTGACTTTAAAAACAAAGGGAAGATGTAGTTCTTTGAGAAAAGGCATCAGAGCTACTAGCTGCACACACACCACAGATGTGTCAATTCCACAAACATGACTTGAGAATGACTATGAACCAGGAACTACCCAGGTGCTTGAGATGGGAAGATAAGCAAGATGACATATTTGCCTTCAAGGTGCTTACTGTCTCAAGTGGGAGACGGACATCATTTGGTAGAGTGACTGTTTATTTAAGTGTTCTCAGAAGTGCTATGAGGTTCAATGGTGACGTAAGAAAAGAGCTGGGCATTGAGGGGAACTAAACAAAACATCTCACAGGAGATGTTATTTGAGCTTGATACTGGAGATACAGCTATATATCATACATATGGATATATGGAGATATAGATACTGGAGATATATAGACAGTTGAAGAAAAAAAAGAGAAGAAAAAGAATATTTACAAATGAGTGCACCCATGGTATTAGCTGCAAGCAAAGTTTCTAAAAAGTAGATGCCCCATATCTGCTACTGCAGGGCAGCATTTGCTGCCCTTTTTTGGTCCCACCTAACCCAAGACAGATAAAAAGAGTTCCCTAGGCATTTGTACAACAAAATTTTTAGTTGTCTGGAATGAAGCACGTGTCATTTGGGAGTTACAGTAAGCCATGTCCTGCCATTTAAAGTGAAGCACAGAAACATCCCAGAGAAAATAATAGATGTGCCCAGATATCAGAAAATGAGGTGGAAAAAATGAACCTCACAGTGCTTTGAGTGCTCAACTCCATGTATTATTGAGGCCAACCCCCATTCTGATCCTTGGCTTCCTTGGCCACTCCCGTTTACTTACAATAATCATTTTCTTTCTTTCTTTCTTTCTTTCTTTCTTTCTTTCTTTCTTTCTTTCTTTCTTTCTTTCTTTCTTTCTTTCTTTCTTTCTCTTTCTTTTTCTTTTATAATCTCTTTCTTGTTTTTTTTTTTGTTTCACTTAACTCAAATTTTGTTAGAAGTAAGGGAAGTCAACTATATAAATGCTTCCTACACTTAGCCAATTCAACTTTTTTTAGGGGGTGGGGAGGGCCAGACTGAGAGAGAAAATCTTCAATAGCCTTCACGTCCAGTGCAGAGCCCAATACAGGACTTGATCTCATGACCCTGAGATCTGACCTACACTAAAATCAAGAGTCGGACACTTGACTGACTGAGCCACTCAGGTGCCCTACCCTTGGGCAATTCTATTAGGTCAGTCCACATACATCACTTCACTGAATTCCTCTCAATATTCTCGGTAAGTGGATGTTATTATTCCTATTTTTAACTGAAGAAATTAAGACTTAGACTCATGCAGGGATACTAGCAACTAATTAGTGGTAGAACTGGAATTGTGGACCGGATCTTGTTCCAAGGCCATGTTTTCCTCACTACACAATATTGCATTCCAAAACCAAAACCAAAACAAAACAAAGAAAACTTGCCTGTATTAAAAGCTCACAGAGACACGAAAGGACTGTGGATGTTCTGAGGACCAGTACCCCTTCTGTGTAGCTGGGGAAAGGAACTCACAGGAAAAAGCTTTACAAAAAAGAAGTTCGAGAGTAGGTTAGGGTGAGCTCATGAAGAACCCGTCAAGCTAGGAATCTGAACCTGATTAAGTTACAATGGAGAGTATTAGCTCTTTTTCTGTTAAGCTTTTTTTAAAGCCAAGCAGAGATATTATCAGAATTTGTTTAAAAAAGACAATAATGGCAGCATTAAAGATAGCTTAGAAAAGAAAAAGATGGTTGAAAAACTCTTGTGATGATCTATGGGAGAGATGGTAAGGCTTGGTCTAAGGTAAAGGTGATAAGAGAGAGATAAGGTTAGATTACAGAGATACTTCAAATGATGTCCAGGACTCAGGGCCACTTGACAAATGGGGGAATTGAAGTTGATTCCATGGTGTTAGGCTTAGACACCAGACATAATGGAGATTCTTATGTCAGGGTAACTTTGAGGACAAGAAAATGGCAGAACTGGGGATAAATTCCAGAGCTCCCGATCATGTTTTAAAATGGATCCTCTGGGGGTGCCTGGGTGGCTTAGTCATTAAGCGTCTGCTTTCGGCTCAGGTTATGATCCCAGGGTCCTGGGATCGAGCCCTGCATGGGGCTCCCTGCTCAGCAGGAAGCCTGCTTCTCCCGCTACCATTCCTTCTGCTTATGTTCCCTCTCTCACCATGTTTCTCTCTGTCAAATAAATAAAATCTTAAAAAAAAAAAAAATGGATCCTCTGTACTGCTATCTGAATCATGTAGACATTGGATTCTATCTCACTGGGTTTAACTCTCTTACTAAGGCTCAAAAGACAAACACAGGGCATGTTATTTTGAGTATTTCCCAGTTACCAAATTTACTGAACTATGGGTATATACTATTTTAGGTCAAAATCTAATATTGATCACAGAATTTTAAATTTCTTCCTCGGCTGACTGCTTTGGATATAGATTCTTCAGAATGATGAAAGAGTTCTGTTTGGGAAACAAAAGCTGTTCAGAACTGAAATGGGGGGGAACCCTTTCCTTTTCGAATCCTGATGTATTATTCCCCAAGGCAGTCTCCTGAATGAATCTTTTTCCTTTGTTGTGTAAGAGCCTTCAAAAGCAGTGAAGAACATTCATTTTTCTACTTGATTTTGTTACTTTGCCAGGAATAGCACAGGGGTCCCTTTAGAGAATGAAACTAAGGGCACTAAAATGGTTGGAAATCACTGAAAACAGTAGCAGGTTTATTTGAGCAAAATCGGCGGGGTGGTGTAATATACATTTTTAAAAATGCATTTTCATTAAAATTAAAAATGAGCTTCCAAACAAACTCTGGAAAGGGCTCCAAATACAGCCTTACAAACCCAAAATGAAATCAATAAAAAAGAAACCAGCCAAGCAGCAAGTTGAGAAAACACCAATTAGAGATTTTAACAAACAGAGAAGCTCACTGTGGGGTACAGTTTTTAAATCAGAC
Source organism: Procyon lotor (assembly GCA_028646535.1). Lineage (NCBI taxonomy): Eukaryota > Metazoa > Chordata > Mammalia > Carnivora > Procyonidae > Procyon > Procyon lotor. Next base: position 63,397,347 of record CM053609.1, read on the forward strand.
AAGAGAAATTTGGGCTTTTTTCTCCACCTCAGCACTGCTCTACTGTGCTCTCCCTGGAAATGAAATTGATGGGATTCAGAATGCACCCCAGGAAGAAACCACAAACAGGCGGGTGCTTTCGGCATTCTATCTGAGCAGATGAAAGCAAATATTATTCTGATAGCTTTTCATTTTGCCCTCTGAGGAGCTTTGCATTATTATCCATGACTAGGGATTTTAATAGTCAAACTACCACAAATTTGTCAAACACTCAATTAATTTCTGCCTGGTTTCAGAGTGCAGCTTCCATCCATGGAGGTTAACTCAGGTCTCTGTAGCCAAGGAATTTTTTGAAGCAAATTATTTTGTAATAGCCTGTCTCCACCGACATGCCTCCATAGATGATCTTACACTGAACAGGCAGACAGGTAAGGCTCATCTTCAACCCACCTCCCACCCCAGCTATTAAGCCTGGCTAGACACTCCTGGATGTAGTTCTGTGTCTAGCAGTGCCCAATCTTCCACTTCTCCCTGGCTGGTTCCCCTTGGGGTTTATTTGCCCCTTTGTATTAAAACCATCCTATCTTATTCTCTGATGCTCAGGGATAAAGTTTTGTGCTTCTTTCCAGGTGACACAATACAGACTTCCATGAAAAACTACCCTGTCAGCGCTCAGGAGTCCAATACTTTTGTTTCATCAATTCCAGGTAACAGGAAGTTCTCACAAAACCTGAAGAATAATAAGCAATTTCTAGGACACATGGGTGGCTCAGTCAGTTAAGCATCTGCCTTCAGCTCAGGTCATGATCTCAGGGTCCTGGGATCAAGTCCTACATTGGGCTAATGGCTCAGTGGGGAGCCTACTTCTTCCTCTGCCTCCCTCCCCATCTGCTTGTGCTCGCTCTTTTGCTCTCTCTCTCTCAAATAAATAAAATCTTTAAAAAAAGCAATTTCTATGTGTTGATTATTTTATTTGGTTATTTCTACTTGTACATGCATATATGTAGGCATATATATGGGTGTGTATGTATGTGCATAGAGATGTATGTATATGTGTAAGCATATGTGTGGATATGTAAATGCACACACATATACATGTATGTGTGTGTGTGTGTTGTGTATAAATGTATCCATTTCCCCTAAACCCTAAAGCTGTTTTGTCTGAAGATATAGTTTTAGGTTCCTATACAAGAGCTATTAATTAAAGAAACATCTCCCATATTTTTCCTTCTAGCCATTTGCTTTAAGCCAAAGCTCATAATCCTCAGTGATATGGTAGGTTATAAAGTTTATTTGTCCAAGGCCCACCAATCTAAGACTGTAACTTGTGAGATACATTCAGAATCCTGCCATTTTCATTACTTCCACTGGCATCACCCCCATTGTTTTCTTTCCTAATCATTTTCCTTGCTTCTACTCTTGTCTCCATCTGTCTGTTCTCAACACAGCATATAGAGTTATCTTTTTCAAAAGCAGCTCACATCACATCACTCAGGCTTTCCAATGGCTCCTTATCTCCCTCAGGATAAAAAGCAAAGTCCCTGAATTGTCTACCAGGCTCTAAATGATCTTGTCCCCTCCTGTCTCTGGCCTACCCACAACCTACTCTCCCGTAGCTCACCCATCTCCATCAGCATTGACATCTTACTGACACTCTTCCCCCTAAAGCCTTCCCTCTTCCTAGAATGGTCTTTCCTTAGAATGCAATGTGCTTGTTAATTTCCTCAATTTCAAGTCTTTGCTTTAGTAAGGCTTACTTTGGCTATTCTACTTCATATGGAACTTGCCCACAAGTACCCCACCACCACCAAACCCCTCCCCCCAAAAACAAATTATCCTCTTTCCTGGCCTTTCCAATTTTTGCTTTTTTCTATAGCACTTACCAACTTGCATTCAATCTAATTTAGCTATTTCTTATTTCACTGTCTATCTCCCTTGCCAAAATGTAAGTTCTCTCAAGGTGGGGAATCTTTGTCTAACAATGTTGGTCAATCCCTAAATAGGAGCTTGTACATAGTGGATAACCAATAAATATTTGCTGAAAGAATGTCCACCGTCCAATTAATTCAGAATTGTGGAATGTATTTTCTATTTCTAATAAATGATGCAGGTGTATATGTGTGCATATCATTTTAATTATGAGTTTCTTAATTGAGCATGTGAGGAATAAGATTATTATTTTTATTTTTTGGTGGGATATGGTTAAAGAAATGTCAGAATATTTAAAAAATGAAGGTTTTAATTGGTTGCATACCCTGGTTCAGTAAACAATATTTAAGAAGCACCTGCCCTCTGTTATGTATTCTAGGTTTGAAGTTGAAAAGCCATGTCTCAGAAATATCATGTTGGGTAGAGAAGACTACTTGGAAATAAATGAAAGAACACAACATGGGTTGATAAGTGAATTGGCAGAATCATACACAAGGAGTAGAAGTGAAAGCAAGAGAGTGATTCAGCAAAAAGTTAGACAATGCTGAGGTTAAAACATGATCCCCGTACCTTCAAGTAACTTAGACCTGAAAACCTAAGTGAAGGTCTGAGATTTTGTTTATCTTGTAAGGAAGATCTGAATGCAGGGGCTCCTGAGCCACTCGATTCTTTGAGTGTTCCAGTTTCATTTAGGCCAGCTTTGGACAAAAGCACATGGGCAGCTCAGAGCTAACACAACAGGTGAGGAAGGGAACCACAGGTGAAGGAGGGGAGGAGCAGAAACAAAAGAGAAACAACCCTCTTGCCTTTCATATGATGCCATATGAAGGCTATACAGTGTAGACATCAGCACTGACCAGCACCCCATGCTCTTCCTGTAATCTATGAGTAAAACAGAGAGCAAGGGTCCACTGGTAGTTATATAAGAGAGAGTAAAAGCTCCTTCTTGCCTTAGGATTAAAGAGCCCCAGCCCACTGTAAGAGCTAGCACAGAGAAAACTAACACAATCAAGTCTATCATTCAAATGTCAATGTGGACCAAAAGATGAGCATAAATTGTGTCTATTTATTTATTTATTAACTTAGTTCTGGGTTAAGTTTTGTGCTTGAGTTAAGTTTCTATGGAAATTCTTACTCCATGCTGTTATGAAGAGACAACTCTGTTTCAGCAGGCTTTGGATTCCGGTCCAGGCTCCAGCCTGTCTCAAAATCCAAACAGAATCCTAAAATCTGTTCCTGCCTCTACCAGAACTTGCTGTATTTTCTTTGCCTCCTGCTACCACACAGTTGGATGGACACCAAGTATAGAAAATTTCAGCCTCAAAGGAACATTTTAAGAAAGTTATGAGCCAGACTCAATTATTTGTGTAAGAATCATGTCTGAAATAATATTACGGTAATATACCTTGAACACAACTTAAAATAACTCTCAGTTTATACCCCAGGTGCAAATGGACTTGCAGGGCTAGTTTTGCCACTCATTAGCTATTTTGCTTTGTGCCTTAGTTTTCCTATCTACAAAATGGGGATAATGATGAAAGGGCCATCACAGAGACTTGAATGACCTCTATGTACTGTACAGTGCTAAGCATGGTACCTGACTCCTAACTAATGCTCCACAGATCAGGCATAATTGTTGTCATAGTGATTTTAATTTTCAACATCAACTCTTAGTGTATATGTTTTGTGAGTTTTCCAACAGTACACTGGCATCTGAGCATTCTTTTAATTTTCCATACACAAAGTGAATCCAGGGATTACCACCACTTCTGCTGTATGGCTGTCCACTCTCCCTGGAGGGGAGAGCAGTAGGAAAAAAATGACAATGACAATTCTTTTAACAGGAGTTTCCTTAACAAAAGGGTAAGGTGAAATGTTTATTGATAAATCTCAGCCTCATCTTAACATGAGAATGTTATCTGCAGAAGCTGATTAAAGGATTGTAAAAGGGAAATCATTTAAGATTTTTTATGCCTTAATATAGTATAGGCAGTATACAGATTTAGGAATAACAGTTTTATTTACTAATTAAAAAAAATCCATTCATTTTGTACACACTGCACGCCTTTCTTTCCCCTTTCCTTTCCCCCTCATTAATAGATTTAGAACTGACAGTGCTTTCACTTCTAAGTATAAAGAATCATTTTCTTCTGAACATAGAGACAACTATGAAATCAAAGTTTAAAATATAGTCCTCTTCTAACAGTGATTCAGATTTCCATTAAACCTCCTCCCACCTCTCAAATTAAAGTTTGAAAAGCAGAGCTCAGAAATAAACTGACAGGCACTAGTACTTCGTTCATTTCCAGCAAGGAAGCACCAATTTGATTCCTACCATAACAATTTTTGCTGTTGCCAGTGCATCAAATTTTTTTAACACAGCTTCTCAAGTGATAGAAATCATCCCGTCACTTTGTTTCATAAAATTGACACCCTGGGGAAATGCAAAATAGGGTAAGAACTTAAGCGAAGCTGCTCCTCCAACCCCTGCAAGGTATTCCTGAAATTCTCTTTTCCTCTTCAGCTAATGTCATCAAGTCCCAATTGCTTGTTGTTCTTTTCTCCTTGTTCTGCTCATGTGCTACAACATCCCTTGGCTTGCCTCAGCAAGGGAGTTGGTGTTTTAAAAAGTGTTACTCCTAGATCGGGATTCTATTGCAGGCTGATTTGAATGCAGTGACAAAGAAAAAAAAGAAACTTGATGAAATTATTTCACACACAGAGCAATAAACATATGGAATAAATTACTACAGAAGATGATTCAAAGAGTTTAAGAAACACCTGGATTTGTTTCTGGAGGCAGTGGATTAGAGTGATGGGAAGGCACACTCACCAAGCAAAGTGTTAAGGCTCCACCTCTTATTGAAATGGCACCTCTTGCACTTAGCAGGCGCACCAGCTACAGAGCAAGTCTATTTTAAGGGACAGATTTCTCAAATACCCTGGAAACAAGTCAGACTGAATCACAGGAGCTACCTTCCTAATGGGTTTGGCCTCTGGCTTTAAGGAAAGAGAATGAATGACGGAAAGTTCTTCTCAAACCAGAAAGAGAGGAAGACTATCTGAATATTCAGGAACTAAAATTGAGCAATTTCTTGAGATCTGGCCCAGGCCTACCATGTCAGTCACATCTCTGACCTCCTTCCACCGCCTCCCTCCCTACACTCCAGGCACGGTCTGAATTTACAGAAACAGACATCTCCCCAGGTGCATGAGTATATCACCATCTCCTCTCCCAATTCTCTTACCCTCGTCCTTCAGTCCGGAGGTCACCCTTCCTGTGATGTCTATAGTCATGTCTTCCTTGGTATTCCCACACCACACATACAAAATGTCTTTATGTGCTTACTTTATTAACCTCTATTTCCTCAGCACTTCTCAAAGTGCCTGGCTCATCAAAGATGTTTAGTATTTTAAAAAATTTACATTGCTTCCCTTTGTCCCAGAAAGGATTTAAAGTGCTTGATAAAAATAATATAGCTATGGGCCCCCCCGGGCGGCTTGGTACAGCATGTGACTCTCCATCTTGGGGTTGTGAGTTTGAGCCCCACACTGGGTACAGAGATTACTTGCAAAGAAAATCTTAAAAAAAAAAAAAAAAAAAAGCTAACATCACCATATCTTTACAAGTGCCCAGCACTGTGAAAATACTTCACATGTTTTAACTACTTTAATCCTCATAAGAGCCCTGTGGATAAATGAATTTATCATGTAGTTCATAAATTATCCCTACTTTGTAACTGAGGAAATGGAGGTGTGGAGATGTTAACTAACTTGCCCAAGGTCAGCTGGCTAGTGAAAACAAACTTGGAACAGGCTTCAGCCAGCTGGTTCCAGAGCTGTACACTTGGCCATGACTCTGTTACCTGAATGCCTAACATAGCAGAGAAACAAAAATAGGAGAAGGTGATAAATAAACAGTTGAGGTCATAAAATGGAGTTCTTAATTAGGCTAATGAAAAATGCATATAATGAAGCCCTATAGAGTTTATGGTCAAAAGCATGGACTATGAAGCCAGCTGCCTGAGCTCAAATCATAGCTCTGACACTTAATAGGTATAAGTGATCATAAGTAAGTTGCATAGATGAAATGTGCCTCAGTTTCCTTAACTGTGAAGTACTGATATGTAATGAAATACACAACGTACAAATGGTATCACCACCTAACTGTAATAGTAAATTTACACATTAAAAAACTATAAAAAATAAAGCCTTACACGTATCATACTGGTTTTCAGCAACCAATTAAAAAAAAGAAAAGGTAAACTTAATCGATCGATTACTCAAATAAAAATACATCTGTTACTTAGGAGAAAATTCTTGATATCAAAACCTAAAATAAAATTTCTTTGATAGTGTTCACACAAGATGATGGTGTGTTAGATCATGCTTGTATTCACCACCTACATGTAAACCTACTCAGTAGTAGATCCAGGTGCTCATAACAGAAAGAATGTTCACAAGACAAATATTTTGTAAACCTATAAGTGACTATCCCAGATTATGCCCATTGAATTTACATATCCAAGTGAACTATACACATCTACCCCTTCAGTGAATATTTGCTGAGCCTCTACTTTGTATCCCATGCTGTTCTGGGCCCTATTGACTTAATGGTAAGCCACAAAGGACTAAAGCCTCTCCCCCTCATTGATGTTAAGTTCAAATGAACAGACAAATAATAAATAAATAAACAACGTTAGGCAGTGTTAAAAACCAAAAAGTAAAATAAAGCAGATTAAGAAAATAAATAATAAGGGAAGGGGAGGGGACCTTTCTTTTAAATAATAGGATCAGGAAACACCTCTCTGAGCTGGTGGTATCAAAACAGGGACCTGAATCAAGAAACATACCAGAGAGAGAGGTCTATTTTTTCCCCCTAATTATTCCATCCTGGAAACCAGATGAAATGTTGTCAACTGCTTGTCTAACTTCAGGTCAATAAGATCAAGGATTCTTTGATGATTTATTCTGTAAATCTCTCTTACTCCCCAAGGGTGAAGCCAGATGTACATTATTTGTATTCCTTTATTTGTATTAAGTACAAATTTCCTTTGGAGGTTTGAATATAAGCAAATGAAGAAAATGAGTGGGACAAATTTCATACATACCAATCTAGGAACAGTCTGAGAGTGATGTGATTAATTTAGTCTAACAAAAACCCAAAAAGCCTACACTGGAACCATCAAAAAGACCAGAGTGAGAAACAGAATTAGATACCTTAGAAGTGAACTATATGAAGTTATTTCAAAAATGTTGAAGGTGGTTTTCAAATAATGAGAGAGATTGTTCGGGGCCTGTTGGTTACGAAGCGTGTTCTTAAGAGAGTCTAACTTTGGGAAATGAAGTATTTCAACTGAACCTATGGTAACAGTTATTATATTCAATTCATTGAAATAAGGAGACACTCTGGACCCACATGTTTGTCATACTGGTGAATTTTGACCATCTCACACTTGAGGATAAAAGTTTGACCAATGGATCAAAGCTAAAATAATGTTAATATATTAGTGCATGTGTTTGCAACATGTAGTCTAGATTAATTCTCCTTTTCAGAAGAGTCATTCATTCTTTTTTTATTTCCTCCCACCTTGTACTTTGTCGAGCAATCAGCTATTTTCTAACACTGTACACTAAGACAAGGAACTTCTTCCTATATTATGACTCAATGATTGTCAGATATCAGATTGATTTTAAGAAACTGAAGTTTTAGCCTTTAAATAGTTACTTTCCCTCTTATAGACATAATCCCTGATATCTGACAAATTTGTGTTATTTGTGACCACTCTAAGTGAAGTTAGCAATACACCGCATGCCACTACTTTCATGTAAAAGGGATGCCATCATACATTTTTAGGTGCTAGTGCCTCGGCCTTCCATTCTTTTGATACTAGTTGTTTTCCTGTTCAATCTAAATTGCAAACAGAATGTTCTGTGGTGAAGGGGAACAAAAAGCAGAGTCATTTATTTTGTTCCTCACAATGGTGATGCCCTATGAGATTTCGTCATTGGAAGGGTGGGGCCTTCGGTATTAAAAGGCTCTGAGATAAAAATACAAATGGAATAAAAAGCAGAGAAGGGGGGAAGCCTCTACTAGCTGACAACCTGGACTAAAACTACATGGATTAAGTGTGTGTCTATTTCTCTGCTAAAATACATACTAGAACCTTGACAGTTTCTTTGCAAAGTTAGCGCATGTGCTTAATTTAGACTCCTTGTTTCAGCATCCAAGAAGCTACCATATAAGGGTGGGGTAGGGAGGCAAAATAGGTGTTGAAATCATATGATGTCACATAGACTCCAGCACAGCAAAGAGACCAAAGCTGTGTGAGTGCTGTTGCTTATGTTCTATATAGTGCTTTTCTTATTTATAAAGCTGAAACATACATTCTATTGCTCTTGTTCTTAGGTTATCAGACAGCCATAATTTCCGGTCTTTTGTTTGAAATGAAGGCCTGCCTGGAAAAATTGAGGGTGCTGCCAGGCTTACTAAAAGACATTTTTTTGTAGCACACAGTATTTTTTACTCCACTACCCCACCCCTCAACTCTTGGGTGTAGGGGGAGGGGCACAAGATTTGAGAGAGAGACATAAATTACAAAACTGAAAACACATTAAAGCAATTTATGGACAGAATCTTGTCAAATGTTCTCTTAGCCGTAAAAACACTGACATGCACTAGTGTACAGTAATGTGCATCTAAGCATACCTCAAAGACTATGTTCCCAGAGTAAAATTACTTGTGAAATACAAGCTATGTTGAATTCCTCCTGTAGAAGGAAAACGAAAGTTAAAATGCAGGTTACAGATCTGGAAGACTAAAGTAGGCAATCAAAATCAAACTTCTACACCAGATTCATCTGACATGATTTCAAAATAAACTAAGTTCAGTAAACCTGTTGGCAGAGCAGTATCATTTGTCAAGCGATTAACAGAGGCACAATCTGTAATTACGAATTGCTGAAAGCAGGCTTAATGAGAGAATGACTCACTCACGTTTTGGGGTGAAGGGGGAGGGGTCTCAGAAACTGTAATTTGATTTACAAAACTCTAAATAGCTAATGGCAGGTAACTCTTGCCAACTAACCAGCCAACTCTTGCAAGCTCATTAACGGAACTCCATGGTCTCACTGAAGGATAAACCATATGGAGGTGTCACTAAAAGCTGGAGATGAGAGACTGTAATTCACGTTCAGTCCTTCTGTGAGTCGGTCATATGGGCACTGATTTGAGCCTTTGTTTATCTGACATGACCTATTCTTAAGAAAGAAGAGAAAATAAATTTTTAGGGGGTTATTGGTTTTTTTCCCCCTACTGCCTCATACTGCAGTGTTCAAGTAATTATTAAACATCTTTATTCTACAATAGTTTCTCCAGCTTCCCTTATCTTTGTCACATTTTAGTTCCAGCAAAAACAATTATTCAATAGCATTACACAAGTGCCTAATTCACTGCTTCAGTGCTGATCTTAGAGGGTTGTTAAGTTGCTATTCTACGATTTCCCTAGTGATTGCAAACCTGTGACTATAAGACCATTTTTAACTCTTTATTCACATGGACCCTGTGAATGCTTGAGGGAACATAATGTGTGGCAACACTCTTTTACAAGGCATCATTTTGTAAGGGGCTCTGTTTATGTAGTCCCTCTAAACCTGGGTTCCATAGTAGTGTGTGTGTATATATGCACTGCAGTTTTCACTCCATATCCATCTGGTCCAACAATCTCTAAAGAAATTATCAAAGTAATACATGGACAAAGTTTTTAAAATAGTACAGAAGGCTATTTAATGATAAGCAAGTCCCCTAGTACATTTTTCTCTATCTTTAGTCCTATTCCCCAGAGACAGTTTTAACCATTTATGTATAGAATCTTTCATGGCTCTAAATAATAAACTTTAATGACCAATTTTTGATGTATTAAACTGTGCCATCAGCTAGTGTTTCTGGCCAGGATAGATGAAGATTTAGCTCAATTACACCTCCTTCCCCATCACTGTCAGTTTCTGTTTTAAATTTCTGTAGTATTTTTAAATTTTCAAATAATATAATCAAATATTTGTTTATTATATACAGTGTACATAAACATATATCTTGTTTATTTAATATCAAATATTATTTCATTAGTTTTAAATTGTATTTACTACCTCACTTTTTAAAAAAGGGAACATTAGCACATTATTCTCCCCCAATTTTTCCTTCCTTGCTGGTCCATCTCTAACGATATTCTTAATTTCTGTCACCAAGATTCATGTCATTTGCATTCTGTTTTATAACCATAACTAAGATTTTTTTCCCTTTTTCTATAGGTCAAAACCAGAAGTTGTTAATCAGCATTGGCATCATATGGTTTCATAAATATTGCTTTTTGTTTTTTTTTAATTTTTTTTATTAACATATAATGTATTATTTGCCCCAGGGTACATGTCTGTGAATCATCAGGCTTACACATTGCGCAGCACTTATCATAGCACATCGCTCCTCAATAAATGTTGTTTACACATGTACTTTTGTTTCATTTCCTTTCTCATGGTTTGATGATATGGTTTTACCACTAAAAATAGAATGTTCCTTAGAGTCATATTTGATAGTCTTTTCTTACATTACTCCAATTGTTCAAACTCAAATTTTCTTTAGTTTGTTGTATATTTGGACTATGAGTCTTTGGTTCCATTTTCTTTCTATGTGCTTCTAGAGTTTCTAATTGAATATATATAATACTACCCAACTCCATAATAAATCTATCCCATTTATTTTTCTTCTTGACATCATTATTCTTAGCCTCCTTCTGATAGTCTTACCATATATAAATTGCTTTCTAGACATAGTATAGAGGTTAGTTCTATTCTTTCTTGAACCCAGTGCTTTCCACTTCCTTGTTTTTCTCCAAATGGATACATACAATTGAATTTTGAAGTTACCTTGGATTTGAAAATGGTTTAATTTTGCTTTCATGTTGGTTGCCCATTTGATTAGGTGAAAAGTCTAAGAATTAAAAGCAACTCTCTCTAAACTTCAGAGGTTTTAACATCTATTAGCAGGTGTTGTCATGAGAATTTGGTATCAGCCTAAAATTACTAATCCTTTGTAGGCAATTTGTAATCCTCTTCACCTCTTATTTTGAGTTTAATAATTTCTCTTTGTCTTTAGTGTTCTAGACTTTAATAATCATGTGTCCTGCTATGTGGGTTTCTGTTGTTGTTCAGTTCTTATTTACGTGTGTGTGTGTTTGTGTGCATACTCGCATTCCTGAGCCACTCTCTGTCATTGCTTTGGATAGATGAAGGAAATTTTAAATGATGGTGGTTGTCTCATCCTTCTTACTCTACTAAGTAAGAACTTCTTACTAAAAGTAAACATGCTTTTAGCATTTTCACCATTCATCACAATTTTTACTGTTGAATTTAAATATACAACTCATAATTTTTTTTAATCAAAGTGCTCTTTTGAAAGAAGTTTTAGGGGATGCCTGAGTGGCTCAGAGGGTTAAGCCTCTGCCTTTGGCTCAGGCCATGATCCTAGAGTCCTGGGATATGGCCCTCATAAGGGCTTTCTGCTCAGCAGGGAGCCTGCTTCCCCTTCTCTGCCTGCCTCTCTGCCTACTTTCATGGCTCATTAAAATGAGCCATGGCTCTCTTCTATGGCTCTCTCTCTCTGTCAAATAAGTAAAGAAAATATTTAAAAAAAGAAAAAAGAAAGAAGTTTTAGGATTAAAACGCAAATTCTTTTTTTTTTTTTTAAGTCAGCAGACAGTGGAGACCTCTTTCTTTTTTGGCATATATTGGGGTAATCCTGGCATAAATTGAGGTGATCCTATGACATCTTCTTTGATGCACTGAAAACTAGTATAAATATATTTCGTAGTATAGAATTGTAGTTGTAATTTAATACTTTCTGGTAACGAAGTAATTTAAAATAGTATTGTGTGCTTTTATGTGCTAGCAATGACTTTGATATTATAATATGCTACCTTCAGTTCATTCAGAAAGAGTTGCAAATGTCATGTGTTCTGAAACATTTTACAGGCAGGGATGATAATCATCTCATCTTTGAAAATAAGAAAGTAAAGAATTCACCTATAAAATTATCTACGTCTTGTGCTTTTTTTAAAAAAAGAAATAGTACATATGATGGCTTATATAGTTATTGACTTCTTCAGATTTTCTACATTCATAATCTTTAATATGTCATATTTTTCTAGATGGTTTTCTATTTCACCTACATGTTTGAATTTACTATCATAGAGTTTTATTTTGCATAATAATCTTTTCTGTGGCTTTGATAATATCTCATTTAAAATTTTTTGAAATGTGTATTTCTCTCTTTAAACTTTCTTGCTTTGCCTAACTAAAGTCGTTCTATGTTATTTCCAAACCAATTGTTGAATATATTTATCAATTCTGCTTTTTAGTTTGTTACTTTTGTTTTTTTCTATATTAATTTTTTCTTAATATTCCTATCTACATGTTTTGATATCTAAAATCTTAAAATTTTAACTTATGTTCTTCCTTTGTCTAATGAAAACATTTAAGTTTGTTAATTTTTTTTTAAGATTTTATTTATCTATTTGACAGAGAGAGAGATCACAAGTAGGCAGAGAGGCAGGCACAAAGAGAGGGGGAAGTAGGCTCCCCATCAAGCAGAGAGCCCGACGCAGGACTCAGTACCAGGACTCCAAGATCATGACCTGGGCCAAAGGCAGAGGCTTTGCCCCACTGAGCCACCCAGGCGCCCCTTAAGGTTGTCAATTTACCTCTGCTTACAGCTTTAGTTGTATTTAATTAGTTCTGATATGTAGTTTCCTCATTTTCCTTATTTTTGAAATATTCACTTTGTAATACTAATTGATCGACTGATGCAAGGACTACAATAAGATCTGTTGATTTCTAAATTGACCTTAATTTAAACTTTTGTTATTACTCTGCAATCTCCTTCTTATTTATTTATTTATTTATCTATTTGACAGAGAGAGAGAGAGAGAGAGAGAGAGAGAGAGAGAGAGAGAGATCACAAGTAGGCAGAGAGGCAGGCAGAGAGAGAGGGGAAAGCAGGCTCCCTGCTGAGCAGAGAGCCCAATGCGGGGTTTGATCCCAGGACCCTAAGATCATGACCTGAGCTGAAGGCAGAGGCTTTAACCCACTGAGCCACCCAGGCGCCCCTACAATCTCCTTCTTCATACTTCTTAAAAATGTGGTCATTTATCCTTGACCTTTTAACATATTAAAATTATCTTTGTGGCTTAATATATGATTATTATAATAAAAATTATGGGTACCTGAAAAAAGTATTTTTTTCTGTCATAGTAAATTATATTCATATATAACTTATTAATTATGTTCTATATTCTATGCCTAATTTATCTAAGATATACACATGTATGCATACCTAATGGTATCTTCTAAAAATGTTTTCCCACTTATTGATACATTTAAAAATATTTTATTGATAGACAATTTGGAATGCAGATATGAATGCTGTTATATATTCATTGTAGATTATACCTTTTTGAAACCTTATTGTCCCATTTAGTATTTTTTTCTTAAATTATTGTTTTTCCTAATATTAATATAACCTCACCTTCTTTGTATTTTTCTTAAATATTTTTACTCATCAATTACTTGTAATTTTACTGCATTACCTTATTTTGGGTGTAGATTATACAACATGTAGTAGAATTTAGAATTTATTTTTTAATCTAACCTAAGAGTTACAACCATTTTGTGGGGGATATGAATATATATTTATTGCCATTACTGATATGTTTGTTCATAACAGTCATTTTATTCTAATTTTTTCTTGAAGGTTTCATTGTGATTTCATTTTATGTCTATTTGTCCATCTTTCATTCAACAAATATCTATTAAGTACTTTCAGCATAATAAGAAATTCTTTACACACTAATGAAACAACTGTGAACAAGTCAGACAGCATCACTATGATCACGGAACCCACCTTCCCAGAGAAGTGTCTACGGCAATGAATATGCATCATAAGCAGTGCATAATGACAGGTAAGTCTGCTTGTGGATGGTGGGCACACCAAGCAACCGCTTTGGCAGAGAGGGTTGCAAGAGAAGTTTTCTGCAGAGGTAACAACTAAGCTAAATGCTCAAGGATGAGTAAAAGTCTGAGGACAGAGAGCAGAGGAAACTTTGAGTTCAGTAGTGAAAAAAATATATTCAAAGACCTAAAGGTCAGAGTACCTATTATTTGGGGGAATTAAAATAATTCAGAATGAAAGGTAGCATTCAAGAGGTACATGAATGGCAATAAGATAAAGACTGAGGAATTTCATGTTCAGACCTATTGACATTCAAGGGTGTGTGTGTGTGTGCACACGTGCATGTGTGCACATGCGCATGCATAGACACAAGTCCTGTGGCTCTGGATAGATATCTAGATTTCTATACATGAAACAACTGAATCTCTGTGGATATTATTCACCCAGAAAGATGTGGAGATCAAGAAGAGATGAGGTCCTAGAAGAGGACACCAAGACTTGAAGGGACAGGAAGCAAGGTAAGAGTAATCAAAAGAAGATTGATTTGAATGATATCATACCAGAAAGGTGTGGTCATGTGTCATCATGATAGCTCTTCAAAAAGGATGGATGAATCTGAAGTTTCAAGTGTTTCCACATGTAATATATCTTATTTGATAGACAACTGTAAGTTGAGATACCTATCTAGCTTCCTATTTGCTTTTAACTCCACACAAGTTACCAAGTATGGCTCTACCTGTGCTGGTTCCTAGGACTTACGCCCACCAAAAAATCTTATATTATACTGAAGTCCCCCACACTGCAGGTTTTTCGCCATTTCGCCTCTGTGAAAACCCTGAGACCTTCCTGTCTGGATGCTTTGAATATTTTGGTCTGTGGTTGTCAAAGGCATAATTTTTAGCCCTGCTAAGTCTATCAATGGCCTGCCCTTGCCATAAGCCTCTGCTTCTTAACAGGGGTCACTTTAAGTCTTCTGCTTAAGTAGCATCTTAACTGATGCTCTGCTGCTTTCTGAAGGAATGGAGAGTCAGCTGAGTTGAGTTAAGCTGAGGGTTAGTCTCTCATCTCTTCCTTTATAGTGTCTTCTGTGCCAGAAGAAATACACCAAAATTTCTAGTGTATAGTCACACTCTGCTTGTTTCTAATAAGGTACACATTTTAAAAATTTCATTCCCTAGATTATTTCCATGAGAATATGTAAAAGGGATTATTAGAACTAGTATTGCTATTTTACATGGAGGTCTTCAACTATTTTATTGTATGAAAACCTGACAGGTTCAAGTTAAGACTTGAAAAAAGTTAATAAAATGGCCTAATTAATACCATGGGAAATAATTAAAATATATTTACTAAAAACTAATGAAACAAAATAATGTTCTAGAATTAAATTTAAGTTGCTCCTCACAAAGCTAGAGTAAACAATGGGATGGCTCTTAATCACTTTCAGATCCATTCCTTTGCTTATTTTCTTTTTGGGATCCTTACATGCTCTTCTTTGGTGTTTTACATAATTCCTATATAGGCTTTGCTACATCATATTTGTTTTTTCCCCCCTCAAAGTGTGTTTATTTCTTTTCTTTTCTTTTTTTTTGAGATACAATTGATATGTAACATTATATTAGTTAGATGTAAAACATAATATTTCATATTTAGCTTTTATATTAGCTGTAGAAATATTTTAATCTAATTGTAGTAATCTAATTCACAATTAAGCTTACAAGGATTTTAAATTATACTTACAAAGATTTTTATTCTTTTCTAGTTTTTTATCTTACAAGACATTCACTATAGCTCCCCATCTCTCTGGCTTCTTTAATAAACTTGGCATTTGGTAGGAATCTTAACAGAATCTAGGTTAAGAACAACCCTTAAAATATCTACCAATAAGTCTATGAAATTGTCTCAAGTTATTAAACATTCTTCCTATTGATGTTAAGATTTCAGTGTTCCATTGCTAACCAGGTAGGTGAGGTTACTATATTTGTATAGTAACAGTGGTACCCCCTTAGAAAAGCCTTTCCTGACCATCTTATCTGAGTAAACACCCTCTTATTTTCTAATCATTCCACAATGTTTATTTTCTTCAAGGAACTTAGCATTATTTGTAATTATTGAGTGCTTTTTCTTTTGTCTATCTTTTTGTTTGTTTTTCTCACTAGCCTTTAAGTTTTACAGGTACAAAATAGTGTCTTCTTGGAGCTCAACCACAGGCTACATAATACACTAGTAGAATACCTTGATGTTTAATATGTATTTGTTCAGTAAATAAATGAATAAATCATTACATTGAGTATAATGGCACATGTTGGAGATGACAAATGTCTATTACATATTTATCTAGTTTTCAATCAATTTTAAAAATGTATTAAGCAACTATAGCTGTATATGATATTCAGTAGATACTATCAAAAGAAAAATACCTATGGAATAAAATAAGATATGCATGCTAAGAGATAATGTCTTAGTTGGGAGATAAGTGGGAATCTTATGTTTAGATTTAGATGGAATTAATTGTTAAGTTGATAAAAACTTTTTCAGTTTGCGATATATAGATGTATCAGTTCACGCACTAAGATACTCAAATAGTTTCAAATCTAGCTAAAAATATACTCTTCATAATTTTATTATCCTTTTGAATAGAAAATAAGTCACAAATATACTCATGAATGAGGAGCTAATTATGAAAAAAAACCAATGTGCTGCAGTAAAATGGCCATGATTTAATGCTAGTCACTTGCTCTTTCTTCAATCCATCTATGCATCAACCCTCCAGTTATCTATTTAATAAACTATTAAAATATTAAATTAAATTAAATTAAATTTAAAATTAAATTAAATTAAAGTAAACTATTTAATAAACTATATCAACTATTTACTAAATACAGCCATACTTTATACTGTTTGTTCGCTGGGTTTGAATAGATAAACTGCCACATACTAATGATGTGCGCTGGGCAACACTGCTTAATATCCTCAACATCCTCAGCCACACAATTATTATTCAGGATTGTAAGGAAGAGAGATAATACCACTAAAGTACAGTGCCCAACACTCAAAGGCGATGAGAATATGGGACCAATTATTAATTTTAAAGAATGACTTTTATTCTATGATTACATTATAGAAACTATATTTGAAGCGTTCCAAAACTGAAATGTTTGCAATTTTAAAAATTCATCTACAGAGCCAGTATTTAAAAACTAATAACATCAGAATTTGATGACCAGAGAACTGAAAGTTTATAATTCTGATGATAATTCACATCAGGAACCTTAAATATCATATATGTCTAAGCTATTTTTAATACAAAGGCATATATTAAAATAATAATATTGAATAAGAAATGTACAGAAGAAACAAAGCTAGTTTTCTCCATCTCTGGTTGGACTGCCAGAAAATGGAAAAGTTTTACCTCGTTAGAGGAGATTTTGCCTTTTGCTGTCACTTTCTGAGCTGTTCATTTTTCCTATTACTTAAAATTTGGTTACTCCTGTTTTGTACTTATTTCCAGCATTTTATGGAAGCAATCTACAAAAGGCATATAACCTGAATAGGGCATTGAAGAAAGTTTGTCTATATGTACAGCTCCTTTCAAGTATACAAATAATTAAAACGCAGCATATATTTTTGCCATTCAAAACTATGTATTATTTCCCTCTGGAGTAGCCAAATGAACTGTGAAACAAATTTTCCTTCCTTTTAAAAAACTTGCAATTTCATTCTGAAATATTTCCAACAATAAGAAAACTACTGAAAGTTATACAACAGATATCTATACTAACTTTTTGCCATATCTGTGATACCCACTTGAGCTCTTTTTTTAAAATAAAAAAAGGAGATAAAGGGACACAAAAAGTTACAGCCCCCTCTCCCCCATTCTCTTCCCTTATCCCTCCATAAGAGATAAACATTGTCTTAAAACTGATCACTCCAAGACATTTAAAAAATATGTTCTGTACATATACGTATTTCTAAATCATATAGTCTAAGGTTTTTTAATATTATTCATAAGTGGTATCAATCTGAATTTACAATTTCCTTACTTCCATTGCACTGTTTTTTGCTTGTATGCTAATTTAACATTGCACTGTACAGGGGAATTCACATCTGTGCATATTCCTATGCACAGATAAAGTTCATTCATCTAAACTTGCAGATTTTACTATATGCATAAATTTAGGGCAATAAGGCTGTTTCTATTCCATGACTTTATTTATTTTTAAAGATTTTATTTATTTATTTGAGGTAGACAGGGATAGAGAGAAAACACAAGCAGGGAGTGGGGTAGAAGGAGAGGCAGAAGGAGAAGATCTCCCGTTGAGCAGGGAGCCTGATGTGGGGCTAGATCCTATGACCCCTGGGATCATGACCTGAGTAGAAGGCAGATGGTTAACTGACTGAGCCACTTAGGTGCCCCTCTATCATTTACATATAGGGCTGCAATGAACAACACTGGATTTGTCTTTACATACATCTGTAGGAGTTTCTTAAAAGAAGACACTTAGTATTAGTTGGTGGGTCTAGAGTCTGTACATCTTAGACTATGTCAATTTGCATTTCCATCATAGACATAAGAGATCCATTTTCCATTTTCCTCATATCTTCCAAATAATTCATGTGGTAGGATATTAATTGTGAATGATCTTTTACTTTCACCTGACTAAACACTTTCCTAAAAACTGGTGAGGTATAGCAAATTCTTATGGTTTTGCCATATTCTATGCTGATTCTGTGAATTTTCCGATGTTTGGGGTTTTTTGTGTGTGTGTTTCTTTTTAAGATTTTATTTATTTAAAATAAATAAATAAATAAATAAATAAAATAAAATTTATTTATTTATTTATTTGACAGAGAAAGAGATAGATCACAAGTAGGCAGAGGCAGGAAGAGAGGGAGGGGGAGGCAGGCTCCCTGTTGAGCAGAGAGCCTGATTCGAGGCTCGAGGCTCGATCCCAGGACCCTGAGATCATGACCTGAGCCGAAGGCAGAGGCTTTAACCCACTGAGCCATCCAGGTGCCCCTGATGTCTGTTTTTCAACTGGATTGTTCTTTTTAATTTCTAAGAATTTTTGTTGTTGTTGTTGGACATAACACATGGTCAAACATATGTATTAAAAATATAACTCTCAGTTTGTGGCTAGTCTTTTCACTTTTATTATGATGGCCTTGCCATATAGAAGTTACTTAATTTTAAAATGAAATTGTTTCTTTTCTTTTATGATTTTTGGGGTTTTTTGTGGCTTATGTAAGATAATTCTTGCCAATCCCAAGATTCAAAATAAAATAGCTCATTCTCTCCCCAAACCAGGCAAAAACCCCACCAAAAAGGAGGATTTCAGACCAATCTCCCTGATGAATATGGATGCCAAGATTCTCAACAAGATCCTAGCTAATAGGATCCAAGAGCACATTAAAAAGATTATTCATCATGACCAGGGAGGATTTATCCTGGGGATGCAAGGGCGGTTCAACATTCACAAATCAATCAATGTGATAGAACAAATCAATAAGAGAAAAGAACCACATGGTCCTCTCAATTGATGCAGAAAAAGCATTTGACAAAATTCAGCATCCATTCCTGATTAAAATTCTTCAAAGTATAAGGATAGAAGGAACATTCCTCAACATCATAAAGTCTACCTATGAAAAGCCCACAGCAAATGTCATTCTCAACGGGGAAAAGCTGACAGCCTTCCCTTTGAGATCAGGAACACGACAAGGATGCCTACTCTCACCACTCTTGTTCAACATAATGCTAGAAGTCCTAGTCCTAGTCCTGATTTCAATCAGACAACAAAAAGAAATAAAAGGTATTCAAATTGGCAATGAAGAAGTCAAACTCTCTCTCTTCACAGAGACATGATACTTTATATGGAAAACCCGAAAGACTCCATCCCCAAACTACTAGAACTCATACAGCAATTCAGGAATGTGGCAGGATACAAAATCAATGCACAAAAATCAGTTGCTTTCCTATACACTAACAATGAAAATATGGAAAGGGAAATTAGAGAATCGATTCCATTACTGTAGCACCAAGAACCATAAGATACCTGGGAATAAACCTAACCAAAGAGGTAAAGGATCTGTACTCGAGGAACTACAGAAGGCTCATGAAAGAAATT
>CM053609.1:63417876-63453682 GCA_028646535.1 Procyon lotor
TAAAAATAGAGCTACACTATGACCCTGCCATCGCACTACTGGGTATTTACCCCAAAGAAGCAGATGCAATACAAAGAAGGGCCTATGTACCCCAATGTTCATAGCAGCAATGGCCATAATCGCCAAACTGTGGAAAAAACCAAAATGCCCTTCAACAGATGAATGGATAAAGAAGATATGGTTCATATATACAATGGAATATTATGCCTCCATGAGAAAGGACGAATATCCAACTTTTGTATCAACATGGACGGGACTGGAAGAGATTATGCGGAGTGAAATAAGTCAAGTGGAAAGAGCCAATTATCTAATGGTCTCACTTACATGCTGAGCATAAGGGAAAACATGGAGGGCATTGTGAGAAGGAAGGGAAGGGTGAATGGGGAGAAATCAGAGGGGGTGATGAACTATGAGAGACTGGACTACGAGCAAAAAACTGAGGGTTTTGGAGGGGACAGGATAGGGGTTTGAGCGAGCCTGGTGGTGGGTATTGAGGAGGGCACGTATTGCATGGAGCGCTGGGTGTGGTGCATGAATAATTAATCTTGTAACACTGAAAAAATAAACATATTTGGGAATAAAATAAAATAGCTCATTCTCATTTCAATTCTTAGCAGAAAATAGATTCCCTCATTTGACTGGACTGTTTAAATTTTATTTCTCTCTCTCATTTTCCATTATTTAATAATTCCTTTGAATTATTTAGTAATTTTCTAAAGTGCTTTAAAGTAATTTGTATGAAACATTTGATATAAAATAAAACTGTCCTGTTTTCAATGACAATAAGTTGAATATAATCATTTGCTTCTGGACTCCATACAAGTTTTTAATTTTGTATATAAATTGTCTAAATGCAACTCAGCTATATTAATGACTATATCATAAAGCATTTCTTTATTAAGATTTAATAAGTGTTTGTAGAATAATAAAGAACTTTTGTTGACATTTTGTTACCATATATGTAAAATATCTGGCAATTATAGACATTTCAGAGTATATCTAAAAAGTTTACCTTGAGCAAAGCAAAACATTTGAAAATATTTTAATTAAGATTTGGAAAGTGTGGTGCCCATGAGAATGACAAAAACTGGATAGAACACATAGAGCTATACAAATGTCCCCAAATAACCTAATTAATTACTCTTATTATAATTAATAAGATTACACCCACATCCTTCTTTGGAATATCATGAGATTTATAACAGGACAATTTGTTAAGTGTGTAGATCTATTGAGTCCCTGGACCCAATTCCAACATGTGGGGTCAGGGCCTCCCACACAACACCAAGCTATTGACACCCTAAGCATTCAACCTATTTTTTTTATTAACATATAATGTATTATTTGCACCAGGGGTACATATCTGTGAATCATCAGGCTTACACATTTCACAGCACTCACCATAGCACGTACCCTTCCCAATGTCCATAACGCAGCCACCCTATCCCTACTCCCCTACCCCCCCAGCAACCCTCAGTTTGTTTCATGAGTTCAGGAGTCTCTTAGAATTCAACCTATTTCTGACACTAGAGATAGCATCAGATTCCACAGGTTAAGTGCATAGTTCCATAGGATTGGCAACACCCTCCCACATTACTTCAGACCCCAGTTGCTTGCCTCTGTTGCTATCTGTACTTCTGACTGACTGGTTATAAAGCAGAGGTTCCCACAACCTACTCCTCAGATTCAATTAATTTCTAGAGTGCCTCAGAGATTTCAGGAAAATATTTACTTACTAGATCACCAGTTTATTCTTCAAGGATATAACTCAGGAGTAGTCAGATGGAAGATATGTGTAGGGCAAGGTATGTGGAAAGGGTATGGAGTTTCCATGCCCTCTCTAGGTGTGTCACCCCTCTAGCACCTTCATGTGTTCACCAACCTAAAAGCTCTCCAGGGCGCCTGGGTCACTCAGTGGGTTAAAGCCTCTGTCCTCAGCTCAGGTCATGATCTCAGGGTCCTGGAATTGAGCCCAGGGCTCTCTGCTCAGCAGGGAGCCTGCTTCCCCTACCCCCTCTCTCTGCCTGCCTCTGCCTACTTGAGATCTCTCTCCCTCTGTCAAATAAATAAATAAAATCTTTTTTAAAAATAAATAAATAAAAGCTCTCCAACCTGTCCTCTGGGGTTTTATGGAGGCTTCATTACATAGGATTGATGAAATTATTGGTCACTGGCAATTGATTCAACCTCCAGGCTCTCTCTCCTCCCAGGGGGTGGGGGATAGAACTGAAAGTTCCAACACTCCAATAACATGTTCTCCTGGCAACCAGCCCCTCATCTTTAGGTGGGGTTCAAAAGTCACCTCATTAACTTAACAAAAACACCTTTATAACTCTTATCACAGGAAATTCCAAGGGTTTTATGAACTGTGAGTCAGGAACCTTGGACATAAGCCAAACACATATCAATACACATAAATCCACAATATCACAGTAGAGACAAAACAGGTGATCTTAGTGTGAAAATATGAAACATATCTTCTCTGGTATGCTAATATGTATTGCTAAAAACAAAACAGTCCTAAAATCGAGTTGCTTATGCTAAGCTCCACATAACCAAATCAAGACTTCACTTAATGACACTTCGGCTCTCCTAGAAATGGAATCTTAAACCAGTGAAGGGGCTAAGGGTAGGCAACACCAAGATGGGCCATTTTGGCATGAAGATTATTTTGAGTTAAAAGCAATCAAAACCCAGCAGAATCAGGAAAATTTCTTTACCTCTCTTTCAACTGCCTAAAAAGAATTTAGATAGAGGACCTACTCCAGGAAGAGAACTATCTCCATAGGTAACTACATTGTACTATGAACTAGGCATGGTAGACAGCAAGGAACGTAGCAAGGCCTGCTTGATGATGTCCTCTATATCCCGTTGTTTCTGGGTGGTCCAACAAACATTCACCAAGCATTTACCTTTTTTCATCTTCCTGTGGATTGTATTCCTTCCCTTTAAAGTCCCCGACCCATATCCCCTACTCTCCTTAGTTCAAGATGCCATATATAGTATACCTCATTTTGCCTATCTTAGGAATTTCCATGTCTATGTGGATTCCCTATAGGTACAAAACTAAACTTGATTTTCTATTAATCTGTTTTATGATTCTTAGTCCAGCTAAAAGACCTTGAAGGGCAGAAGATATTCTTCCTATCAGGAATTAACTGATCAGTGCTAGTGAAGTCATAGGTTGCCTGATAGACCACTGCCATCCTCTAAAGGAAAGTGACCCTGCAACAACCAGCCCACTTTTTTGGTCCAGTATAACTTCCTTATTTCTGCTCCCTTCTAACTATAAAAGTCTTACATTTTGTACATCTCCTCAAAGCTCCTTTCTATCTGCCAAATTGGATGCTGATCAATTTCTGAATCATTGAATAAAGCCAATAAGATCTTTAAACTCTACTCAGTTGAATTTTGTTTTCTAACAATATTATTCATTCATAAAAAAGCTCTTTAGAACAGAATCTGCAATGTAAGAATTTTTCTCTTCAACTTGAGATTTAGAACTTACCAAGAATAAATTTGATCAAATGTATGTGGTTTACTCCAAGTAAAGGAAGTCCAGAATACACATTTTCTGCTGAGAGTCCTTCTCTTTTTTAAAATCTATTATTCACATCTTACTCTTTTGAATGAGATTGATGATGACCACTAAAATGAACTCTGATTATAGTTGTAAATACAGTGGCAAGATATAGAATGTTCTACTTAAAATATTTTCTGAAATTTAGCAGTGAAATGATACATTTACTAGGTATTATTTACATTGTTAAACTCTAACAGTTCTTCAACATTTGAATAACTAAATAATGATACGGTTTGCCATATGTTTCCATTTAATGAAGCCTTGTATTGATACTTAAATGCTTCATTAAGTCATAAGCTGCCAAAATAAGTAGTTTTTCTCTTGTCATAAATGTGACATGGTTTAACTAAGAAGTCTTGTCATTTTAAAAATTAAGAATGCTTTTATTCTGCATATGTTATAAGCAACATCTCAATATTTCAGGTTTAGATACAAAACACTTTTAGAAGGCTGACATTGTAGTTTGGGAATTTTTATGCACAATTTTCTTGTCAGTAGAAGGTTGTATGAGTTGTTAAAACTATCATTTCATCATAAACTAAACAAAGTTTATATGCAATTTTCAAAAGCTTCTTGAAGTGACACCTGTTTCATTAATAATAATAAGCTAAAAAAATCCTAGTCTAAGCTGTAAACACCAAATAAAAAACTGTAATTTCACCAAAATCATATTTTTTCAAGACAGCAAGTTACCCTGAAAATGACAAGTTCAGAAAATGAGGAGTTCAGATATTCTGAAAACACATGTGGCTTGGAACAGTAATATCAGATTTTGCCTTTCTACCTTTTCAATGAAATACCTAAGACTGACTTGATATAATCAAAATGCTTAATTGGTACGTAAGGTCTAACTGGTGTTTATCTTGAGCAAAAATAAAGCTTTTAGATCTTGATATATTATTTTCTAGGAGAATGGTTTGGATGAGAGGAAGTTCAGGAATGAATAAATGATTATTGTAAGGTTGATTCATTAGATATGACTGCTCTTAAAGAAAACCAAAGGACAGTTGATTATATATAACAATGGACAAAGCAGTGTGTTTTTGTAAACCTTGGTTTGCAAAAGAAATGAGGCACTGCTATGTTTCTATACTTGAGCATTAACACATTTGTATTATAACAAATATATTTGAATATAGAAATATATAGAATATATATACAAAATATATATAGAAAAGGTTACTTGAGTGGCGCCTGGGTGGCTCAGTATGCTAAGTGTCCAACTCTGCTTTCGGCTCAGGTCATGACCTCAGGAGTGTAGGACGGAGCTCTGCATCAGGCTCTGTGCTCAGCTCAGAGTCTGCTTGTCCCTCTCTCTCTGCTCCTCCTCTCTCCCTCCCACTGCTACCCCTCTTCTCACAGGCACACACAAGTGCATGCTCTCTCTCTCTCTCTCTCTCAAACAAATAAAATTAATAAATAGCTTTTAAAAATACAATGGAATATTACTCAGCCATCAGAAAGGACAAATATCTACCATTTACATGAATGTATACAAATCAAAACAGGACATCAAACAACCAACACAACAGTCACAATATATAACCCAAATAAAACATACTTACAATTTAAATTTAGCCCTAAAGTCCACTGATTTTTAACCCCTGTCACAGAGGTTTCCAATTAACACTACCAGAAATTAATAAAAAATTTATCATTATAATGCTATATCCAGTGCTCTTTTCAACATACTATTCATTTACATTATATTAAATAATTTTCATTTTTCCTACTTTTTTCTCTGAAAACTGAAACTAAAAAAACTGAAAACTGAAACTGAAAAAAAAACTGAAAAAACTGAAAACTGAAACTGAAAAAAGTTTCCTCTCTTTTCATACCCCAGCAACTATAAAAATAAATGACAAACAATGGTGGAAAAAAAAGCAACATTCTTTTGAATAGATAGTAACATGTTTCTCAGTAAGAGTCAAATAGCATTCTTATGAAAAAAATCACAGAATGGTATTTCAAGTACTTCAGTTTCTTTGTTTCATTTGTAGAAACTGAAGGAGGTTTGTCAGCAAACCCACTTAAGACAGTAAATTCTGAATCTGGCTGTCCATTAGATCCATTAGAATTACCTGTTTTAAAACTATGGCTCCACCTTCGTTGATTCCAGTTCAGTAGGTAGGAAGTAATTTCTAGAATATGTACTTTAAGATGTTGTTAGATAATTCTAATTTAGAACCACTGGTCTAAGGCCTTAGTTATTCACAAGGTGGTCTACCCACAAGCTACCTCACAGTTTAGAAATGCATAATCTAGGGCTTTCACCATATAATTTACTGAATCAGAATCTAATTTTCACAAGGTTTCCAGGTGATTCATGTGAAAATTAAAGTGTCAGGTACTCTGGATTAAAAATCAAGAAACCCTTTTGGAGCTAGATAGCCTCTTACTAGGACTATAAATAAGACTTGCTCTTGTTAGATTCCAAAGGTGACCAGAGACTGACTAAAAAGGACTAAAAGAGACCGAAGTCTTGAGATTGACACTTACCCCAGAATGCTGATGCATTAGTGTACAATGAGAAATGACACCTGTCACAAGGTCCCAATTATTCAAATCACTATAGCTAACATCTTCTCTTCCAATGTAGACAACTATATGAGAAGCCAAATCATAGTCAGAAGAATCTTAGAGTATCTCACCCAAAGTTATTAAACGAGGATAGCTAGAGGAACTTTTCTAATGTAGCCACTGAATGAGAATAATTCTTCCAATGAAAATTCCTCTTCTGGACATTGTAAATCGTGTAGCAGCAAAGTTCTCCACCTATCCTCCCTTGTCTGTGTTCTCTTCCATTTATCTTCTGTGGATATTTTCATTTCTATGTCTTTACTTTATAATTTAATACTCTTTTCTGGATTATATTTATCCAGAAAAAGATGTTAAAGATGCTTACAATTTACTGACTGCTTCTCAACTGTCAGGCATTATTTCATTTAATATTATTATTCCCAGTTTTTGGTTGAGAAAATAAAAAAAATAGAGATAAGTAAATTGCCCATTTTTCACAGCTAGTAGGTGATGGGGGTCAGCATTTAAGCACAGGCTTTTCTGAGTCTAAGCCCATAAAGCATACTTAGCTTGGGGCAAACTCTTGTATTTACCAAGTGTAGAATTACCCCAGATCATCTGATTGAAAGAAACACTTATTTTGCATTATACATTTAACTCAGTGCTTTGGGGGCTGGTCACATTTCATCTGGGTGTTGTTTCTATAGTTTAAATTATACTTTTCATCATTCCAGTATTTTGGGGAAATTCTTCTGTGTAGTTCCCAAGTACTAACAATTATTATCTTTTCCAAGGTTATTAATTGCTTACAAAATATTTGTTTAGTAATGTTTTAGGTTGGATGAAGACATAGTTAAAGAATCTCAATAATTGGGCAAAATGAAAAGAATGCGATTAAGTTACTTCAGATTTATTTTTATTACTCTCTCCTTTGTGCTATTGAGTTTAGCAATGAGGTATTTTAAAGAAGAGATCAGTGATGGATAATTAACTATTCTCTATTTCTTGATTCTGGGGTTTAAAAAATATGTTCTCAGCAACACAAATATTAATTAGATGCTAATTAATAATTTCACCCATGAAACATTTACAAAACAAATATGCAAATCCTCATAAACCAACTTGCACTCTAGTGATGATTAGGCTATCATTATATTCAGGAGCAATTCTGATGAATGCTTAAGATTTTAAGAGTATGACCTAATGCTAATATAGTGAAAACTTAAAACATTTTTTCCTGTTTTTGTTTCTCTCTGTAGTTCATAAAGATAACAATACATTTCTAAGACTCATATTTAAACCACCTCTATACATTATGATTTCATCTAATCTTTAAAATTGTGTTACCAATTTGATTTATGTCAATGGTTCTTTACATTTTTGGTTCATGAACTGCTTCCAGAACATAATGAAAGTTGTAAACCATTCAACAATAAGTTATGTACTGTCCATGTGACAAAATTTTCTGCACAATACAGTTAGTTCGGAAGCTTCTCTAAACTTATACATGGATTTCACATATATAGCCTCTGATATAGAAGGCAATTAGGACATCAGTTCTAGTCTTAGTTTTACCACTAACGAGATATGTGATCATCAATTTACATTATATCTTAGGGTGTATGATTCTTTTTTTTTTTAAAGGGTATATGATTCTTGATCCATAAAATTAGAGAGCTGATTGTTAAGGTACCTCTCGAACTCTAAGAAAATGAATACTAAATTTACTCCTAAATGTGGATATAGTGATTGCTTTTTTTAAAAAATAAATTTATCAACTTAGATTCCAGATGAATATTATCTTTTAAAGTGCTCACCTTGGGAGGCTGTTTAGGGATAATGAAACATCATTCAAAAGAGGAAACAGTGCTCAAAATATTTTAAAAATCATCTTTTGTAGTTGCCAGCCACAGAAGCATTTTACAATCCAGTATCATGAAAACACTTTGTAGAGAGATTGCTAAGCACTGCTGGGATTCTCTGAATCACCACTAAAAATCAGGAAGCTCCAGAAAACTGATGCTGGGCAAGATTCCCAATACTGTCTCAATAATAAAGATGTGTCCAAGACAGAATATGGACCCACAAATTTGATATCACTCACAGGAGAAATCTGGATTGTATTATAAGCACAGAGTTTCTAAACAATCATATGCTAGTAGTCAGAGGACTATTAAATTTTAGTTAATTCCTGTTCTATTGCAGGCATTCAACTAGATGCTCTTCACTTACTTCCTCAAACCACTATAACTGCTATTAATGGGAAAACCCTTTATTAATGGGAATTATTCTTATTCCCATTTTGCAGACAAGAAAACTGAAGCTCAAAAAGATTAAATAAATTGTTAAGGTTTAGTTTTTTCCATTTGAAAGATCACTATAGGGAATAGTGGAAGAAGATGTATCCTGCATGGTAAGACAAGAAAATTATGAGCCTCATTTTGGATATGTTGTTAAGACATCCAAACATTTCCAAATAACTATGGGATATCCTATGTGGGATGTGTTGACATACACGGCTGTGATGGCTATTGTTTTTGTCTAGTCAACCTCTTCTCCTTCTCCTGGTAACAGAGCCTACTTTTCTGCTTATTGGGTAAGAACACAATTATTTGAAACAACAACAAAAAATCACTCATGTTCCTACCCCCAAATATTGGTGCAAAAATAGATATTGACCCAGGCAGAACCAGTCAGGTTCTTCCTCACTAATTTTTCTGCTGTAGCCATGAGGAAAAGAGTACCCTTTCCCTACTTTATCATTGAAGCAATTAAGTCACCATCACAGAACTGGCAGTAGCCATGTCTCCACTCTATGAAAAAAGTCAGAAAATGAAGATGACTACCATAAAGGTCCCACTGTAAATCCCAAAAGTCCCCCCAAATTTATGTGATTCTGGAGGTATTCCTTTGAGTCTTTGCTGTGCTTCAGTTTTTTCCAATAAATTCCCTTTGTTGTTTAAGTCAATTTGCACTCTGCTTCTATCACTTGCAGTCAAAAGTGTCCTAACTAAACACTAAACTCTAGAGTTTCTTCCATTTCCAAGTGGAGGTTAGCTAGATGATTTCCAACAACACACTGGCTCCTTGCCTTCAGCTGACTAAACTCTAAGTCATTTCATTGTTTTCAAAATCCAAACTCACCCTCCAGGGAAATAGTTTGACACTAACCAGCTATTCCAGGAAAGAGGAGGTCTTTTTTTTTTTTTTTTTTAATTTGTTCAGGCTGGGCCTTTTATTCCTCTGACTTATTCATCTTTATTTAAAAGCAAAACACAGATAACGTAATTGGAATAACTATAGTATACCAGATGACTACATTCAAGGGGTAACATTCATTTCAATTGATTGATTTGCTATCTTGTTGATTAAACTCAATTTAAAACTGAAGATTCTGAAACCAATATTATCCTATATGTTAACTAACTAGAATTTAAATAAAAACTTGAAACAAAAAAATTTAAATATAAAATTGAAGAGGGGTGCCTGGGTGGCTCAGTTGGTTAAAGCCTCTCCCTTTGGCTCAGGTCATGATCTCAGGGTCCTGGGATTGAGCTCCGCATAGGCTCTCTACTCAGTGGGGAGCCTGCTTCCTCCTCTCTCTGCCTCTCTCTCTGCCTGCTTGTGATCTCTCTCTCCTCTTTCTCTGTCAAATAAATAAATAAAATCTTAAAAAATAAATAAATAAAATTGAAGGAAAAAAAGACACATAAATCGGACAACACATTAGGTGCATTTTATATTTTCTTCTCTTCCATCCTTCTTTCTGTGTATGTATGTGCAAGTATGTATCTGTGAGTGTTTATAAGTATGTAGGTATGTATATAATTTTTACGTTTTTCTTACTTTAGGTTTACACTCTTTCACTTTAAGTTTGTAAGTATTTAACCTTCAAGCATCTTTCTAGAAATCACTCAACTAACTATCCCTATTTAAAACTTTTCAAGTTCAAATTATTCCTAGATTAAAAATATTTTTCTAATTTCTTCTCTTTAGTTACGGAAAAGTCTTTATTCTACTGTATACATTAAACTTTGGAACAGATTTTTTTAATTGTGATAGAAGTTTAACATTGTCAGCTTTATCACTCATACTTTGATAAAAATATCCTTGGTGTTTTTCACACCTCTAAAATTTCCCTTAATATGCTTTAATTTCATTATGAGACTCTTCTGTCATCAACTCTATTTCATGACCACTCTGTCTTAGATACTAACCATATCAACAGGTTCTAATTATCCTTGGTAACACTTGTTTCTTTGCCTTCCAGGGACACTGCCATAATGTGGGTGGAGTGCATTTTGCTTACAATGCATCTCAACTTCCCGACTGTCAGGCATGTTGCATCTACTTATCTATCAATCTCCACTTTATTTGAATTACAGACGGTTTGCATTTGAAAAACAGAAAGTACTATATATAAAATACTTTTTGCTCACTATGAGCATTAAACCATCTCTATAGCATAAACAAGAAATTACTGGATGGGATTGGGTTTAAAAAGAATCAAGAGTGAGATTGTGAGCACAAGGGGCTAACAGTTAAGAGAAAAAAAATAACAGAAAAGTAACAGCATTCTCAGAGGCATATCTAGCCTAGATCTCTGCCTTTTGGAATGAAAAATAATTTATAGGCTCCTTATTCCTTAGCTAATAAAAGTCAAACTTAAGTAAGGTACCGAGTCACTGACTTTTAAGTAAGGTACCGAGTCAATGACTTCCTTTCTTGTTCAATCTCCCACTGAACCCAGTCTCAAACTCCTTAAACATGCTTTAAGTTTTCTTTCCTGTTTATCTTTGTTAATGTGGTTCCATTTTCCAGAAAAATTTCACTCTGCCAAACTGCCTGACTTCAGAAATATCTACAAGTTTACTTTTAGAGTATTTTTATACTTTCTCTATATTCAAACATGCTTTCCTTAGATTAAAAAACAAGAATGAAATGGAGAGTAAGCAAGAGAAGTGAAATTTTAACACTAGTAACACTTGGTGTCTTTCTTACTGAGTTAGATACGTTCTGCTTTGTAGCAGAAGTTGGTATATAAGCCTTATCTCATATCATAGGGTCTATTCATTATTTTCTTTTTTCCAAAGACATTTGAGATAACGTATAAGTGACTTTTAAAAATTTTATCTTATTTTCAGTTATTTATTTATTTATTTTACTAAATAGATGAGAGCCTTTCGGGGGATGTATAGAGATGAAAGCCCAAATCTTATCCCTGCTGGGTCGGTGGGTCAGGGGACCCCAGAGGAGACAAGAAAATGGCGGCTGGTTCTCCACCTTGTCTTCTCTGCCAAACCCATCCACCATCCTACCTCAGGGAAACTGGCGGGACTTTTTGCCATGTCACCTCCAAGAAAACAGCTAATCCTATACCATATAAGGCCAAGTATAGGCACCCTCCCTCATGCCCATAAAAACCCACTTGTACCCTCCCTGGGCACGACTTCCCAGCCTCACTCCCTTGCCAGCCTTGGAACCTCCCCTGAGAGCGCTTCTATTAAAGCTTGCCTCCATTCTACTCACCTGGCTCCTCTTTTCCACCACCAATTCAAACCTCTCAATCCCTCCTTTTCCATTGAAATTATCCAGAGTAATAACATGGGAGAAAATAGAGGAAGAGGATTGTCATAGATGGGAAAGGATACTATCTATATGACCCAAATATTCCTAAGAAATTCTTTCAGATCTAATAATACATGTGGGTCTAGTTAAATTGTGGTTATCAAGGACATTTAAGACCTCTCCTTGCTAAAATTTATCTGGTTCATTAGACAAACAGAAAAGGCTGCCTTAAGAAAAAGAAAACAAATCTACTGATGAGGAGGAACAGGATTGCGGGCAATAGGGGGTTGGATTATTCCATCTGGAAGCTTTGCTTCCCAAATCAGCTCTTATAAAATCAGCACTAAAGCAGACCTGTGTTCACACAGCAGGTATCTGTATCATAAAACCAGCAAAGGGATACGTACAAGCATACCTCTAGCTTATTGTAATGTATACAGACAGGTAGGGCTTAGAAATGAGAGTGGGGATGGGCCTCTGGGTGGCACAGTTAGGCGTCCACTTGGTTTTGGCTCAGGTCATGATCTACTGGGTCCTGAGATTGAGCCTACATGGGGCTTTGTGCTCAGAGGGAAGTCTGCTTAGGTTACTCTCTGCCTCTTGCTTGGTTCTCTCTTTCTCAGATAAATAAATCTTAAGAAAAAAGAAGAAGAAGAAGAAGTGAGGGTGGGCACTAAGGCAGACCGAGACCACACTATTTAGGGAAATATTTTTTGCTGCTATGTATCAGTAGCATGTCAAAGATTTTCTTCAATACCTATACATCAGTTACCCAAAGAGAAAGGAGTGTTGTGAATAACAAAAACAGAAAGGATCCTGTGAAAAGCCACTTAGTGGCCCTGTTTTGGAGGGCCAGGCCAAATATAAATATGGGTAAAAATAAGGATATGGAGCAGACTCATCATTATTATCAATGAGAAAAACAGAAGGTACATACTGAAGAGCCCTGCTGGTAATGACCACTTTTGTACTGCTTGGTGGTTGTAGATTGGCTTCCAAGGTAGCAGACTTGGTCATGCCAATTATGTCATGCAGATCAAGTGAAAATATTTCCACTGGCCATGAGGGTAATAAAGGAAACTGCTCCTACTTTATCTATATCAAACATCAAGACTGTACAGATTTCTACTCTAATAGAAGTGAGTAAACAAAAACAATAAACAATTTGATGCCTATACCAAAAATCTGCAAAATATGTGAAGGTAAACATAGTGGTCTGGTTGTAGTAGGAAAATATCTTCTAAAAATACTTAGTACAGGAAGGAAAAACATTTGGTATTAAAAATTTGGCTTTATGAAAAAAAAAAGCTATAAAACATATCCCTCGGAAATAAGATAAAGTTGAGAGAATAAGGAAATAGTGAAGTAAACTACACACTTGCATCTCCTGTAGCCATACATTCTTTGTAGCTCTACTTTGCATTTCTTTCTCTATCTTCCTTCATTCTCACCTTCACTCAGCCATTTACTTTCAGGGAAGCTAATTCTATCCTTGAGTACAGGCATGTGGCCGATCCTTCAGGCCTAGCTTTACCAAAGCAATTTTATGTCCAGGATATAGATGCTGTTTTGGGTGGGCTTAGGGCTGGTTTCATAGGGAGTAGGTAACCCCGTGCAGTTACACGGTGTCCCTGTATTCAGGAGGGACTTGCACTAGGCTTACTGCTCTGTTGTTGCCATCTTAAAATTTTTAATTCTATGTTTGAACTTGTGTTTTGCAAGTCAAGTCAATGAGACAATGAAGCATGTGTGGGAGCAGAGGAGGACCTGCCCCAAGAGTGGCTGCCACTAGTCGAATATAGCATTTGCAGTGGCTTATGAGCTGAGCACAGAATGCCATTGCCCCATGATGTGTGGGAGTTCAGCAAGTCTCAAAGTTAGTACAAGGTGTTTTCTATCTACAACTGGGTGAGAACATTGACAGCCCCAAGAGGCCATCCTTTCCATTAAACCAGACCTTGCTCCAAACAGAAAGATGGCAGAGGAGTTCTAAGAAATGATTAAATAACCCATTATTTCTTTTCTCACTCATGTAACTTCTCTTACTAGCGAAACACTTACATTAAAATGATGATACAGAAAAAGAAATTAGAAATATAGAACAAGTCTTTCAGTCCCTTTCTTTCTTCCTTATGAAAACACTGAAGGTACAGTGACGGTACAGTGTATAGAGAGAGAGAGAGCAAGGGAAAAAAAAAATAGAGAGAGAGAAAAAAAACAAAAAAAACAACCAACCAAGAAACAGACTCTTAACTGTAGAGAACAAACTGATGGTTACCAGGAGGGATGTAGGTAAGGGGATCAGCAGTGGGTAATGTATGGACGTGCTGAATCACTACATTGTACACCTGAAACTAATATAACACTGTATGTTAACTATACTGGAATTAAAATAAAGTTTTAAAAGATTAAAAAAAGAACTAAAACAAAAACATTGGTTTTGTGCAAGTTTTGACAGTACTGGTAAGAATAAAATATGTGCGCAAATACCACCTATAAATTATGCAGCTTTGGTGATTCTGCATGAGTTAAATACTGCTCTATTTGCATTTAAGACTGGCATTGTGCAATATAATGATGAACGGTAACAATGCTTACTAATAATTTACAGTTTTTTTGTTTACTTAGAATCACATTCAATAGCAAATATAAATCACTGTAACAAATCAAGTAAAAACTACAGGAAGATGAAAAAGCTTTATATTTTACCACACTTAATAGCATTTTTAAAGACTTTTGAGCTCTTCATTTTCATTTTGCACTGAGCCCCACAATTTACATAGCCGTATTTGGTAGGGAAGCATATAATCTAATTTGGGACAAGAAGATTGTAGGTGATGTCTGCTAAGAGCCACAAGGATAAATGTTTCTTTGCCTTCTGAGTGTTTCTAGAAGGGACACAACTTTTCTCTCCTTGGACATATAGCTGTAGAAATATTGGGAAGTACTGAGACCCTAATTAGGATTTACCTTTGGATGAAAGTTACACTATTGGAGGGTAGGAAAGAAACAAGGCTCTTGAGTCTTCCAATAACACCAATAAATATCTGTTGAATGGAAGACTAAATGAAGTCAATAGATCTTAAAAAGTCCGAGTAGGGTTTTTTAAAATATAATTTGTTAACTGCTATTGTATAAGACTTAGAAGAAAAGAGAGCTAGATATGTTAGAGATAATTTAAATACAGAACTATGAAAAAAATTAGAAAATATTGTGCAGAAGATAAAATGGTATAACAGAATCAGAAACTGCATTAAAATAATAAATAGAAAAATCCACAAGCTGGACAAAGCAAGTCAATAATGCAAACAAACTTGAAGTGCTATCTGCAGATACAGAGAATGGCAAAAGTTTAAAACAATGAGAGAAGGTTGATACAAAAGGTAGGTAACAGTTATCCAACATATTTATGATATGTTTTCTAACAATAATCTAAAGTGTTCTAAGTGCAAGAAAGATCCAAATCCTCTCAAAAGAATTAATCAAGTTATCAGCAAAATTAGTAAAATAGGTTAGCACTTGAAATAACCTGGTGATATTTTACACTTCAAGAATAAAGAAATAATGTACAAGCTTCAAAGCAGAGAAAAACAGATTATCTTCAAAAGAAGTAAAATCCAGCTACTCAGATTTCCCTCGCCAATAGTAAATGTCAGAAAACAGTGGAGCAATATAAAAATAGTCTTGAGGAAAAGAGTTATGGTTCAAGATTCCTAAACCCAGCCAAGTTATGATTAGTATGTGAAGTCAACACAAACATACACTTCCATATATAAGACTAAGAAAGCTCTCTATCCATAGACTTCCTAAAAAATATTTTTCAAAAATGCAGTTGAGCCGACCTAACAATGAATCAATATAACCAGTGTCCCCAAGTCCTTTAAACTTTAGAATTACCTTTCCTATTAATGCCCAACTATATATTTTTGGAGATTCAACCCAAAGAATGAGGAGGGAAGATAATGTTCTTCCAAATATTTCTTAGGATCCAAAGGATCTGTTTTATTAACTTACTCCCTTTGAAGTGTAGCTCTTGTGATCTCTTTATCACAATAACTACATGGTATCCCTGATTTTGGCAATCTGATTTATTTCAAAATAAGAATACAATTTTTTTTATTTCCCAAGCTTTTGACAGCATAAGATTATTACTCAAATGTAGTGACTAATAAAACTTATTAAGGACTTAAGGGCTTCATAAAAGAATGACAACACAAAAAAGAAAACCTAACTGAAATAAGTCAGAGAAAGTCAATTATCATATGGCTTCACTTATTTGTGGAACATAAAATATAGCATAGAAGACATTAGGAGAAGGGGGAAAAAAGGGAGAGAAATCAGAATGGGAGATGAACCATGGGAGACTATGGACACTGGAAAACAAATGGAAGGTTTTAGAAGGGAGGGGGTGAGGGGATGGATGAGACTGGTGATGGGTATTAAGGAGGGCACATATTGGATGGAGTGGTGGGTGTTATACGCAAACAATGACTTTTGGAATACTACATCAAAAACTAATGATGTACTGTATGGTGACTAACATGACGCAATAAAAAAAAGAAAGAAAACCTGCAATCCACATAGCTATCTGTTCCTAAATTCCATTGTCCAGTCCCCATAGGATCTGTGTCCCAGGCCTACCCCTATGTTGCTGGGAATCTTCTCATCACAAATATTAGCCTAAAATCTGTTCTTACTCTGCAAGTCCTAAGGCTCAGCCCCTCTCTCACTTTATATTTTATCTAGAAAACCAAAATATCAGTTAACAATAATGTCAGTACCTAAGGACATCTACTCTTAGTGTTTATTATTCATTCATTCAATCATAAAACTATTTTTATTTTTATTTTTCAAACTTTCCCTTTAAAAATAGTCTTTTATCTTCCACAGCCTTCTTTTGGCCTAGATAGTGAATCAATATTTTCCCCCCAAACAGTCAAAGTGTCCTTACCAAGTAAGTATATTTGTATTGTATTTAGAACTTTAGAAATAACACACACACACACACACACACCACACACACACACACACACCCTACAGGTTCCTAATTTGATTTTCTTTACTGAGCTCAAAGTTACCTGTAGAATTCTTTGTTGTAGCTCATGTTCAAAACACCTCTGCTTTTACAGTCTTCCAAGATAGTACATAAAAATAAATAAACAAATAACCAAACCTATCTGGAATTCTACTCTACTTGGGCAATGTTATCCAAAGAAGATATTTCTTCCCTACCCTAATAAACTATAGGAATAAAGCCTCTTCTTTATCATCCATTATAAAGAATTCAAAAAATTTATAGTATTTCAACTATTTTTGTCATTATAAATAATGTTGGCACAAAGAAATTATTTTATTTTATTTCTTTGCATTGATAAATATAGAACACAGATTTAAGTTTGTAGTTTTAAAACTGCTAGGAAAAAGGATATATATTTTTCAGTAGAGAAAAACAAAGGAAGCATGATCCTTATTAGCAAATACAGAAACACAAAGAGACCATCATAAACATAAAGGACAAGATGGCATATCAGCTATAACAAAAATCTTCGGAATAGGGTAAAAATTAAAACCCACTTCTGGCCTATTTGTGACGATTATGCTAATATTCAGTAACAGACCAAAAAAACAAAACAAAACAAAACAAAAAAAACCCTGAAGAAAAACAAGTAGAAAACTTTTTTAGAAAACTAAACTAAACTCATTTAGAAAACGACCTAAACTGCAATGTATCCACATTAGGAAATATGTAGCAGTTCAAAAGAATCTGATTAGGTTACATATTCTATGCATTCAAACATGGAATGTTCTTCAAGATATAGTAAATTAAAAATCAAAGTATGATATCTATGACATACTTTCACTTATTTAAAACAAAACAAGACTGTATTTCATATGTACAAATATATATAAGCAAATGTATAGAGAGTTCATATCCCACTCAGAGAGATGATAGATGTTATGTCTAAAGAGGGGAATAGAACTAAGTGGAATTCAAGGGGACTTTCATTGGATATGTATTGTTTTTATGTTTTTACAGAGAGAATTTATTTGCCTCTTATATTTAAACTTAGAAATACATTAAAAATTTTTAAATAGGAACAATAATGCTTTTTACTGCTTGGATTAGAAGACTCATTATTTTAAAATGTTATTGTTTCTTCCAAATTAATTTATAAGTTAATGCTATTCCAATCCAAATGGTAACATGATTTTTTGTTTTACATTTACATTCTTTTTTTTTATGGTTAAAAATGTCTGTAAATTATGCTCATTGACCCTTGACTCTGGAGAGAGGACTTGATAATGAATTCTAACTTGGAACTTGAAGCTTAGTATTACCCCAATAGGAAATCTTCCTTTCATGTTGAAACAATAGCTGCCCCTGTGACAAATGGAGGAGGTGGCTTTTTCTCAAACTATCTATTGTTAGAGATGGAACTTTGTTCTAAGCGAGCATCTTTATCTCTATGGTACAAATTCTGTGCCTTTCATCAGTAGGTGGTTTGTTTTGTTTTTTAATTCTGTCTGTATTGTTCTCAACAATTCAAAGGGTATATTTTCTCTCCCCACATCAATTTTTCATCTCTATTTTCATTTACAGGCAAAGGAATATATTTTATCCCCCTCAGTAATTTTCTGGATATAAAGCAATAAAGTATATTCTCTCACTTAGTACTTTTAAGAAATATAGGCAACATAATTGAATCAAAAGAGATTTGGTGAAAAAAGCAGTAGGCCTTACCTTTCTGTTAAAGAAGTAGAATGACCGTTTGACTAATGAACTGGGGAGAACTGATCCTGTGTCATGGTATCCAGGGAACATTAAGAAGCATATTAGGAAGCAGACATGGGTTCAGATCCAAGATGGCAATGTAGGAACATCCTGAACCTACCTTCTTCCAGGAACACATCTACAGCAACATATGGAAAAATTTCCTCTAAAGAGAAAAAAAAAAAAAAAAAGACAGGAAAGGCTGAGAAACAATCTTGCCATAATTAGATTTTATCTATCTATCTATCTATCTATCTATCTATCTATCAGAGAGAGAGAATGAGAGTAAGCATAAGCAGGGGGAATGGCAGGCAGAGGGAGAAGACTCCCCGCTGAGCAAGGAGTCTGATGGAGGACTCTATCCCAGGACCCTGGGATCATGACCAGAGCTGAAGGCAGACGCTTAATCAAATGTGCCACCCAGATGCCCCAAGTATGGTGTTTATTAAACATAAATTAGCAGGCTGAAAAATTTCTATTTCATTTGCTGAGAGATTTTCTTGTGGCTTTTAATCAGTAATGAATGAGACATTTTTGTCAAACACTTTTAAGATTCTTCTTTTAAGATAATCACATGATTTTCCTCTTTTAATGTACTATAGTAAATTACATTAATTGATTTTCAAATCAATTATACCAACCCGATTTTCCTAAGATAAACTCACTGGATTATGTATAATTCTTTATGTATATTGTCAGATTCCATTTCCTAAGATTTTTATAAAAAGTTGTGTTCATATTCATGAAGAACAATGTAATGTAGTCTTTTTTCTTGTATTTTTCTGTTTTTGGAATAAGCCTAACGCTCCCTGTGGAATGAGTTGGAAAGTATTTATTCCTTTTCAATTTTCTGGAAGAATTTGTTTAGAATTGATTTCTTCCTTGGTAGATTTAAAAAGTAAAGCCATTTGGGCTTGAGCCTTTATTTTCTCTCTCTCTCTTTTTTTTTTGAAGGGTTTTATCCACAAATTTAATTTTTAAAAATAGATATATCTATTAGGGCAATCTAAAGCAATTTATCTATTTCATACAACTTCTAAAATTAGCATAAAGTTGTTCATTTTATTTTATTATTGTTCTAATATCTATAGTTATATTTGTCACTTTTCTCATTCCTGATAATTGGTAATCTCCATTTCTCTATCTTATTTTTTTCGGGGATTTTAATGCTTATGATTTTATTAATCATCTCAAAGAAGCAACTTTCAATCTCATAAGTTTTTCTTTGTGTCTTTTCTATTTTCTGTTTCATTCACATCATCTTTTAGTTTTCTCATTTTCTTTCATTTGCTTATTCGGAGTTTAATTTGCTCTTCATTTTCTAGTTTCAAAAGATGGGATTGAGGTCATTGTTTTTAGACCACTGTTTTTTCTTCTGAGAATTATTTTACCTATATCCCACCAGTTTTGACAGGTTGTGTTTCTTTTCATTTAGATCAAACATTTTAGAATTTTCCTTTGACCAATGAGTTATTTAGAAGTTTTTAGTTTTCAAATATTTGAGGATTTTCCAGATATCTTTTTTGTATTGATTTCTAATTTGGTAACACTGTGGTCACAGAACAAACTTCATATCATTTGATTCCTCTTAAATGTAATGAAACTTATTTTATGGCCCAGAATATGAACTGAGTCAAAGTTCTACATGTATTTGAAAAAGTTCTGTTGTTGAGTGTATTGTTCTATATGCACCAGCTAGTTCTGGTTGGTTGATAGCATATTTCTGGTTGGTTGATTAAGTCTTTATACTTGTTGATTTTTTTCCTACTTATCTCAATTATTGAGAGAGACCTATTATGTTTATGACTATAAATCGGATTTGTCTATTTCTGTTTCCACATCCATTAATTTTGGCTTCATGCATTCTGAAGCTGTTTTAGATATGTACACTAAGGATTCTTACATTGTGTAAGTGAATCAATCACTTATCATTATTCCTCTCTTTACTCTTGCTCCTATCCATGTTCTGACATCTACCTTGGCTGATGTTAAGGTTTCCTTTAACTTAAGGAAAACACCTAAGGTTTCCTTTGTTTAGTGACAGCATAGTATGTATATTTCCACCCTTTTACTTTTTGTCTACATGTATCTTCATATTTAAAGTGAACTGTAGATTCACAGTAAGCATGTAAGTGTCTTTTAGGGTGGGGGCCTAGGCAAATATGTGTGGAGTGCCTCCCAGTTTTTTAAAATCATGGTAAATTAAAGGGAAAATGGTTGTTTTATTGATTCCTTCATCCTCTGGGCCAGTAGGGGATAGATAACCAAACACACTATAACCCAAAAAAGGTGCATGGGTTAAAAATTCTTAAATCAAGAAACCATATGATTTCCATCTTAAATTATGAGAAGCCTATTATTTTCATTTCCTGAAACAAAGAAATCTGGAGGCAAGGTTGTCAGGGAGAGGTAATAGAAACTGTGGATGGAGTCTTTTGTTTTGACCCCTACAAGAGTCAGTAGGTTTTTATTTTTGGGTTTTTTTTTTCCCCTCTATTTGGACTAGATAATAAATATTTTAGGCTTTGCAGGCCATGCAGTCTGTGTAGCAAGACTCTCAATTCTGCAACTGTAATGTAAAATAATCCATAAATAACACCTACAGGAATGAGCTTAGCTGTGTTTCAATTAAACTTTTCTTACGGTCACTGAAATTCAAATTTCACAAAATTTTCACATGCCACAAAATATTAATCTTGTTTTGGCTTTTTTTTAATCTTTTAAGTATAGTACTCACTCTTAGCTCAAAAAGGTGGTGGGTCAGATTTGCCATAGGCCAGAGTTTGTGGACTCTTGCACTAGAATGGCAAGTTAATAGCTTCATATAATGATAAGGAATGACCATGGCTGGAGGATTACAGGTAGAGTCAGAATCAGAGATAAAGGAAGATTATGACAAGATGGCTGTGAAGATAGGGAGATGACATGGAAAGGAATGCAGTCAAAGGGAAGAATTCTTTGCAAATACATAGTTTTCCTTATAAAACAGTGACTCAGAGTATCACATATGTCTCCATGGCACTATACTTTTCTTGGCTCCCAGAGGTCTCAAACTCTGCTCAGAGAAACACTATCTCGTGTGCTCAAGAGATCCTCTAGACCACCCTTTGTGATCTACAGATCAAATATCATAGTTGGCTTCATATTTTCTTTCAGCAACCTCTTAGGTACAGAAATCAACTAGAGATAGTTCTTCTAAAAGCTATGAATCTTAGCTCTCAAAATATGGCAAGGATCGTTCTTTTTTCCCAGAAGACTTACATGTTTAACATCACACTTAAAAAAAATTTTAAAGTCAGACAGCAAAGCAGAATTTTCTTTTAAATATCAATTTAAATGTTTCTATCTAAGCCCTCAATTCCTATGTACTCTTCTTTACCTTGCTATCATTTGGCATTAAGGGAAACTAAAGAAGAAAAAAAGAGTTGAAGAAAAGAGATTTGGAGTGTTGTATCTAGCAGGTGGCAGAGTAGAAATAGGGACCAAAATTACCACATCATTCTCTATCTTTGCCCCCCACTCATAGCCCCTAATTTTGTCTCATGATAAAGTCTAGTACATTAAAATAAAGATGGAATGCTTTGGCCTTTAGGTTTGATGGGACAACATGTTCAGGTTTTTCAAATTAACAGCTAAACTCATGGCCCTAGAGGTTTTTAAAAATTATTAAATCATTTTTTTAGAAACACTATAACTTTATTTAAATTTCTGTGTGTGCTGTGTGATATTTCTGGTTCTCTTTCACACTTAAAGCTCTCATTGAGAATAAAGCAGTTTTCTACATTAAACTGTAACATGATTTGGCATTTCTATATCCTGTAGGAGAGTGAAACACTACCTGCTTTAAATTGTGATTTCTAGGAGGATTTCTGGATATAGTAAAGCCTCAGATACCAGAAAAAATAAAGATTTTGAAATTACCTTGCCAAGACTAAGATTCATATGAGTATTTTTACTCAACACCAAATAAAGGTACCATTTCTAATCCAAGAACTTCACTCTGCTGTCTTCTAGCACATTGACATTTTCCACAGGCATTTCTTGTTTTACTTGATGTATTTTTTCTAGTTTTTCTTAATATGATATATGAGAATTTTGGTTGCTAAGTAGTGATACCAAAAATTTAAAATTATGATTAAATTGTAGCTGATCAGCACACTGTCAAAGGTGACTTACTATTTTCAAAGTTTTAGTGTACTTGACTCTGATTAAAAAGTAATCTAAATAAAATTTCAAGAACAATTCAGATAATTTTTTTAAGTTGTACAATGAAGCAGTGCTCTGAATGTAATAGTAAACAGAACTTTTCCAATACTGCAAGAGATCTCCATTGCCTTCCATGTGCAGCTGGAAAAAGAATAGTTTTGGTCAAAGATTTAATTTTCCTAAAACTAAAACATGCTGAAGGATAGTACGATTTCTCTAAGTACTAAGTTTATTTAATTATTTTGAGGTATTTTGTATATTTAATTCAAGTCCAAATTAAAGTAATTCATCCCAT
This sequence comes from Procyon lotor, assembly GCA_028646535.1. Classification (NCBI taxonomy): domain Eukaryota; kingdom Metazoa; phylum Chordata; class Mammalia; order Carnivora; family Procyonidae; genus Procyon; species Procyon lotor. The sequence continues at coordinate 63,440,821 of CM053609.1, forward strand.
TGTTTTTTCAATCGAATGAGGTCAAATTACATCTTTCTTTTTTTTTTTTTTTTTAGAGAGAGAGAGAGAGAGAGAGAACACAAGTAGGCAGAGAGGCAGGCAGAGGCAGAGGGTAAAGCAGGCTGCCTGCTGAGCAAGGAGCCCGATGCGGGACTCGATCCCAGAACCCTGGGATCATGACCTGAGCCAAAGGCAGCTGCCTAACCAACTGAGCCACCCAGGCGTCCCAAATTACATCTTTCATAATTATTTTATATTTATAGGTTATTCTACAATTACTTACTTGGTTTCAAAACAGAAAACATGGTAACATAGACATGATTACTATGAAAAGAAGATTTTTAAATATTTGATTTCACAAATTCATGAGAAGGCAAAATTTTCATTTTGTTTTGGTTTTCCTTTGCTTCACTTAAAGTTTTCCAAATTATGCCAAAAATAGTTTCTGATATTTTAATAAATGTCATTTCTGATATTTCAGCAATATCTGTGGTGTAATTTTTACTTTGCTCTACATTTTTTCCCTGAAACATAAGCAAGAGGAATTCTCACTTTATGAGTAACATATACTTTACCCAGTGAAACACTCAACTGAAGGATGCTGCTAAAGCAATAGCTTTGAAAGTTTAGAAGAAAATGATTAGAAACGGATATGAGCAAAACTAACAATATCAGAGTAATAAATTAGGATAAAATAACCAGATCTATCCATGCTTATTCTGCAGAACATCATCTCTTAACATTTACAAAAACACTCAAGCTCTATTCTTGGATTAAGTGACCTGTCTGCATTTTACCACTTGTTTAGAATGGCCCATTGGTTATATCATTTTCCCAGTGTGATTAGACTAAAACCCCCAAATCCAGGCTCAATAACAGCCCTGTTATTCCTCTATATCCCATAATCCTAAAAGGAAACACAGAGGTAAAGGTTACAAGAGTGTTTTCTCTGCCACACCATGAAATCTGTCCTACTTGCAAGTGAAAAGGCTCCTGTAGGACCCTTTCTTGCCATCAAGAATCCAAATTAGCAACAGCTTGCAATGATAATCAGTTCATTTCAGTGTACTCAAAATGGGCTCATTATTATTAATTTTTGCCAACTCCCAAGCAATTCATGAACCATTTTTAGATTTTCAAAAAGCAGTTCATGAATCAGACAAAAAAAATTTAAAAGGAACCCATCCCACAATGAGATGATGACTCAGAGTCCTTTGCTGTAGCTGTGTCAACTGCCGAGCATCTGAAATCTGATGAGGATGGGGCTGATGGAGAAAAGGCCATGATGAGCATGAAACAATGTGTTGAATTTACATGTTAAAACTTCTTGTTGGTTTTGGCAATTTTTGCTGAGGATTATTGAGAAATCCATAACATCTGGATGTGGGGGAGAAGCTCCACTAAAATGATGAAGTTTATATTGGTCGACAAGACTATAAATGGAAAAGAAAGTAGTTTCTTAACACAGCTGTTTCCAATTTTGTTAACATTTTAGGCCAAATTCATTTGGAAAAAAAAAGAAATAACATAAAACTCTAATGCTTGAGATATACTTTACAAGTCTGATTTAATGTACACATGCTGAAGACATTCTTGACTCAAACTAACATATCCAGAAGATGGACAAATGAACCAGTGGTCTAAGTCTAGGCCCAAAACCTGCCTTTGAAATGGACACTGACTGGCAAGCCATTTTGTGCAGAAATTTGGATTTCAAAGTCAAATAATCCCTTTAGGTTAATTTGTTTTTAAGGGAAATAAAACCATCAGATTCCTGGCACTGTCTTATGTTTCAATACATATCATATCTTTCATGTCTTAAAATAACTGAATGGACAGATCATTAATTGAATTTCAAATGAATTAGATATTCCCATTCTTCCCACTGACTGGGAGACTTCTTATTCATCACTTATTCTTTCTACACTTTATTTTCCCCCTCTGTGAGATTAAAATTATATAAGAAGACAAATAAAATACATGCAAACATATTTGCTTGTGTTCTTGAAAGGAAAACAGCATAAGACAAATAATATATATATATACACAAATGTACATATTCCTATACACACAAATATATTTATTTAAATTAATGCTTTCTTTGGCTTCCAAATTTTCATTTTCCTATTATTAGTTTTCTGACATCTCTTTTCTCATATGTTAGCAGAAAAACTATGGTAAACATTGAAAAGTCCTCTATTCCATTTTCTCTTTGCCTTTTATTTCCTTCTTTTCCTTTCCTTTCACTTTTCCTCTATTGCAGCCTTCAAACACCTTTTCAGTTTCTTACAAAAAGAACAAAAGCAAAATAGAAAGCTCAAAGACAAATAGGCTTTCCTATGATTTTCACTTATGAATTTGTGAAGTCATTATGCAGTTGAATAAAATGGGAGCAGCATCTTTGTAAAATGTTCTATTAACTTGTTGATTCTTTTTGGCTAGAGATGACTCTTAAATATTGATGACAATTATAATCTACTTTCTATGCTTTTTTTTTTTTTTTGAGAATTCAAGATTTGGTAGCGGCATGAACATACCAGTATCAGATAGATTTGTTAATTCTCCTTGACATAAGTAAAGTCTGGGATAGCAAGATGTTTTAAAGATCATCAACAATATGATCAATACGGATTGCCAAAATCAATTCTGGAGTCTGACTCTGCCTGCTGTGAGCAGTTGTCACAATGTTCTTTGAGAAAATTGGCAAGAAATGATAAGGATTCTGTCAACAGACACCCATCAATAGAAAATAATCCCCTGAAGAAATATTGCACTCTTTTTGCCTTTTCCTTACAAACAGGTCATAAATAAGGAAAGTCTGACTGAATCCTATAATTAATCAGGTTGATATAAAAGATCTTATATATGATCTTTGTTATAAATAGATTAAAAACATTAAGTGGGAAAATGTATTTCTCAATTTACAGTATACTTAAGAACTCAGAAGCAGTATCTACTATATGAAATGTATCTGAAGTCTCCATAAGTAATTCTTTTAATTCAGTGAGATCCCTTCTATAGGTATGAAGTTTAACAATTTAGGTAGCTTGTTGATTGACTTTGGGGAGTATCATTTTTTCTTGAATTTCATAGGTTTACCACTGGTTTCACTGTTTTTTTTTAATTTTTCAGTTGAGACCTAAGGATCCTAGGAGTTTATGAGTGTCTCCAGTATACCTGTGAATTTCCTAAACTGAATAAAATTTGTGTGTGTGTGTGTGTTTACATATTTATACTGCTTACGGAGACAGAAATCCTCTAACAACTGGCTGACATACCAAGGCATCTATGAATTTTTTTTAAAGGAAGGAAGAAGAGAGGAAAGGAATGAAGGAAAAAACAACAGAAAACAGTTATCTGGAACAAAATGATTTTTTAAAAATTGTAACTTAACCCCACCTAGGCATTTATTTATTTAAAAAATAAATATTTATTGAGTGCCTATTATGTGCCATCACTGAACTATAACAATAACAAAAAGCTCCACACTTAAAGAGTTTATATCAAGTGATGGGAGAAAGACAATAAAGTATGTCAAGTTTTATGTGATGCAAGTCTAACATATAACCCTCCAATAACTTTATCCATTTTGTAATGATGGTATTGGGAAACAGTATAAAATTGTTATACACATAAAGAGGCTTTCTTTTTTTAGCAAATACTTTTTAATATCCTCTAGCAATTCTATAACGATAGAATCAATGCCTTGTTTTAAAGACTTGCCTCTTTTCCTGGGCACTTCTGACATCTGAGCCAGATAGCTCTATTCTGAGGAGCTGTCCTAAGTATTGGTTTAGCGGCAGTCCTCATCTGTACCCACTAGATGCCAGTAGCGTCCCCATCCCCAGTTGTTACAGCTAAAAGTGTCTCTAGAAATCGCCAAATGTCCCCTGGGGGACAAAAATCATTCCTGTTGAGAACCATTACTCTGAAGTATGCACTGTCAATAGGTCAAGCCAATGGCATGGTATGTAGTGATAAATGCAATGTTTTAATTGTCATGGAGAATGTCACATGTCTCAGAGAATTCAATCTTGAAGGAATCAAATCTGGAATCCATCAGTCTACAAAACATATACTAAAAATACATACCTTGTCCTTGAAGGAAGTTTTTTTCTCTCTTTCCCATTTTCTTTTTCTTCCTATTTGCTTACTTAATTTTTGCCTGGTTTTCTTCCACACCTACGTTCAATGTCATAGGCATTCTCTTAAACAAAATTGGCTTTGTAACAGTAAAATCTGGCTGTTTAAAATGTAACTAATATTGTAGATACTTACCTAAAGAAGGATTTGTAAGTAGTATCTAGAAATGCAAGAAAATAGCTAAAGGAGTAAAACTTAAATAAAGATGGATATAGATTTGTTGATATTTTTCTTTGAAGATTAAAATTTCTAGTTATTTTGGAAATTATGAGCATATCAATATCAGCCTCCTTTGACTGTCACTGTCACCCTTGTAATGGAAACACCTCACTTTCACTTCCAGAAAAAAAACAAAAAAAAAATGATGCAGTGTTAAAATGAGTAGAGGAAAATGAAGAGAGACCATTTAAGTAAAAATAAATTACTGGGAATGCATCAAGATAAACGTTTCAGCACAGCGAAGAAAACCATCAACAAACCAAAAAGGCAATCTATGGAATAGAAGATACTGCAAATGACATATCTGACAAAGGGTCAGAATCCAAATATATAAAGAACTTACAAAACTCAATACCCCAAAACAAATAATCCAATTAAAAAATGGGCAGAAGAAATGAACAGATATTTCTCCAAAGAAGACATCTATATGGCCAACAGACACATGAAAAGATGCTCAAAATCACTCATTAACAGGGAAATACAAATCAAAACTACAGTGAGATATCACCTGACACCTATCAGAATGGCTAAGATCAACAACACAAGAAACAACAGGTGTTGGTGAGGATGTGGAGAAAGGGGAACCCTCTTACACTGTTGGTAGGAATACAAACTGGTGCAGCCACTGTGGAAAACAGTATGGAGTTTCCTCAAAAAGTTAAAAATAGAACTACCATATGACCCAGCAATCACATTACTATGTATTTACCCAAAGTATACAAAAATACTAATTTAAAGGGATACATCCCCCCCTGATGTTTACAGTGCATTATCTACAATAGCCAAGTTATGGAAACAGCCCAAGTGCCCATGGACTGATGAATAGGTAAAGAAAATGTGGAGGACACACACACACACACACACACACACACACACACACACACACGAGGAACACTACTCAGCCATAAAAAAAAAAGAAATCTTGCCATTTGCAATGACATGGATGAAGCTAGAGTATTATGCTAAGCAAAATAAGAAAACAAATAAGCAAAGGGAAAAAAGAGAGAGAGAAAGAGAGGCAAACCAAGAAACTGACTCTTAACTATAGTGAACAAACTGATGGTTACCAGGGGGGAGGTGGATAGGAAGGATGGGTAAAATAGGTGACAGGGATTAGGGAGGGCACTTGCTGTGATGAGCACTGGGTGATATATGCAGGTGTTGAATCATTATATTGTACACCTGGAACTAACATTACACTGTATGTTAACTAACTGGAATTTAAATAAAAACTTGAAGCAAAGCCAAACAAAACAAAAGAGATCATATCGTTTACATGGGTGACAATGAAGATACACTTTTGAAAAAGAAATGTTAAAATAAGGATAGAGGCAAGGAAAAGAAAGAAGGTAGGCAAAACAGAAGATGAGGAAAAACTAGATGTAAAATAGGAATAGTTAAGGAAGAAAGTAAATGGAAATGATTTTTTTTTAAAAGGAGGAATAAATGTAAGCCTATGCTAATAAAGAATATAAAACTATTCACAGAAGAAAAATGAATTTCTAAAGTAGTATGCTACATAAATTTACTACTGGCTTCCATTCTGATTTGCAAATAGATATTTAGAAATTGACCCTAGAAGGACACTCAAAACACAAATAAGACTGACATTAAACAGGGCCGTGATTCTTTTCTGATCCAGGCAAAGCCTGCCCAGCTCCTCAAACTAAATGACAGTCTTTATAGACTCTGTCTATAGTCTAATCTATCAGTACCTTCCCACGCACATTCAAATACCTTGTCAGACCTGTTCACCATCCAGAAGAATTGATTCACTCTCTTTTTAAACTTGTTATTGTTCTTTAGAGTTAAATTCACTTTTTTAAGCAGCCATATGACATTTTTTTACTCATGAATTCTTATTGCAGATTCATAACCCAGGTCTTCTCCTTTTATTTTGTAACCTGTATACTCCTTATATACTGACCATACAAAATTAGGTTTAGATTCCAAATGCAGGTTTTATAATTACCTATATCAGATTGAGTACATTACTCAAGGCTGTTCAGTTATTCTGTTCAGACTTTGCCAATCAAGGTATTAGCAATTCATCCTGATTTTACATAACCTGCAAATTTGAATAGGGTGGTAGGCACAATTTTTTTTGCCCAACAGTCCTTCTCTCCTCTTGCTATAAAAGTCTGTCTCCCAATGTTGATAGAGGTTGAAAGAAATACTCATCTTCCCTTCTAAGTACTCATTAGCCTTCTTTGCCAAAGGTCAGAGACATGTCATTTAATCCTGGCCAATGGAGTTTGACCATTGGATGGCTCCTAAGGTCTTTGTGGAAAGGGTTTTGCTCCATAAACATTCAATAGGTATGTTTGTGCCTGCATATGATGCCTGGAACTGCTACAGCTGTCTTGCAACCAGAAGGGGAGACAACACTGATAGACTGAAGGTAGAAGCATGGAAAGAGAAAAGCCTGGAGCCCAGAGAATTCCAACTCATATAATACCTATGTCTTCTATATTTTCATCCATGCTTTCTTTGTATTTATTTTTCAAAATATTAATTTTGATTTAGGGACATAAGCATATTTAGAGCTGGCTCTTTTGAAGACTTTACCCATCTTAAGTTTCAGATCCCTTTATTCAGGCTCTTCTACATTTTCAATTAATTCCATCACTTCTTATCTATGACTCATCCTGGAGCTATGGAGTTTCGTCAAAGTAAGAGAAACATGCAGAGAAATAATATTTGAAACCAAAGTGTATGGAGACAGTATCTGGAGGAAACAAGAGAAAGTCTACACTGATAGCTCTAGAAATTCCTATTTTTACTGGGTGTAAACAATTAAATAGTGAAGTAGACTAAAGGAGCATCTGAGACGAAGGAGGACAGAAAAGATGGTGCCATACGGTTAACAGGAAGTAGGCAACCGTCAGAAAGAAGAGTTAATAGATTGCTGGACTGGGACTTTCAATGTCCATTTTGGCCTCACTCTTTTCAGTATGGCTAGGGATTTAAAATCTGTATTTCCTAAATTTCCTGGCAACTGAGCTTCTGGATGTGAATTGCATTCTATTAGATGCTCTCATACAATATCTAAAAGGCAAAAGAGAGAGGTCATCTTCCTGTAACTAGTGGCGGTTAAGCAGTGGGCAGATCCCATATTCCAGTGTCTAGTTGCCAGCCTTGCCAGTGGGTGGTCTTTGCAGCAGTGGCAGTGGCAGGAGCAGCAGGAGCAGCTGCAGATTCCTGACATCTGCATCACAGCAGCATGACTTTCAAAGCAATGATGCAGAGGCAGCCTCCTGAATTCTACTCCACCAGAACTTCTAACAAGTTTGAAGCATTTAATTCCCTAGAAGAAATTCTTTTCAGTTTAAAATATCTAAAGTGATACAGAAATATAGGCAACATGGTCAAATGACACTGAAGGGTTAAGACCATAACTATTAAGAAAACTCTGAATGCCAACTAAATATCTAGAGAGCATTTCAGCACACTAATGAGAGTACAGACACAGTTATCAGGAATTAAAGAATGTAATTCAGAGAAATGTTACAAGTTAGAAAAAACAAACTTGAACTTGGATAAAAAAGACTTGTGCCACAACCTGGGCTGAGGCATATCCTAACCAAGGGACATAAATAAGGTCATTAAATCTCTCTCCCTCCCTTCACCCTGAACTCTTGGCTCTACTTATCTCTGAAGATTTCTCTCTCTCTCTCTCTCTCTCTCTCTCGATAGGTGAGAGGCTTCTGACAACCCTAAATTCACAATATCCCAGCAGCCATTCATGAACTGCACAGAAAAACTCTGATTCACCTTAGTTGGTTCACCTGCCCACTCCTGGATTAATCTGTTTTCAAAAGGGATTTGTGTGTCACTTTTCAGGTTATGTCAGGTGTTCTCCTCTTTGGAAGCTTAGCCAAAACCAAAACATATACAGGGGAACAAATTTCTGCAAAGAGAGGGAAATTCTATTACCATATGAATGAGAGAAAGGATGATGCTGGAATAAAAACCAAGAGAAGTCTTTAAAAGGAATAAGGGAGTAGGGGAAGAAAGAAAACACTAATGTCTTGACTGAGATTAAGGCCATTATAGCATGTAGAAGATATTAAGAAACCTGATATGTGTATAGGCTGGGAGAAAGAAGCATTTCAGAGTAAGGAATGTCATTTTTTAATGGAAGGAAAACGAAATATTTGCTCAAAGTTTCTAAGTGGTTGGGGAGTGGAGGGAGCTAATTTGAAAAGTAAAGCAAAGAACTTGCTCACCTAAAATATATCTATGAATTGTCATAGATCATAGATCACTTTGGATATATATAGATATAGATACATCTGAATGGTCTAGAAACACTTTGAGAAGGGGGAAAAAGCTGAAAGCTTCTTTATTATTCTTAAAAGAAAACAAGATCTTTTGCTGAGATTTAGGCTTTAGTCGGTCAGATTAGAAACTTAGGGAAAGAGGAAGAGGTTTGACTTTTACTTTCATTTAGACACTTTGTTGTTTTCAATATCTAGGATGATCACATAGTACACTTATTAAAAACAAATAAGGACGGGGCGGCCTGAGGGGCTCAGCGCTAAGCCTCTGCCTTCAGCTTAGGTCATGGTCTCCAGGTCCTGGGATCCAGCTACCTAACTTGGGAGCCTGCTTCTCCCTTTGCCTCTCCCCGCACTTGTGCTCTCTCTTTCTCTCTCAAATAAATAAATACAATCTTTAAAACAACAACAATAACAAATAATGAAGGAACCAGATTAGAAAGTGAAGCAAATCCGAGTAATGATAAGAAATAATGGGTGACTGTTTCAGTGAAAATCACAGCACAGCGTTACTTAAGTCACAGGACAACTCAAGGACTCTTGCTTCTAGCATTGCCTTGATGATTCAGAGAGAGTTCAAGAAATAGATGCCATTGGAAATGAGTGCGGTTGTTAAAGGAAAAACCGGGTTTTAATTGGGGAAAAGAGGCTGGAAGGCAAGCGAGAAAAGTCAAGGATAGACACGCATTAAACCAGGAGTGTAAACTGGTGGCCCATATAGTGTATGCTCATTTTGATGCTTTTATCCCGGCCTTGCATTTCCTTATTGATCAAAATTTCAATGACTCTATTTTTTCCCTCAGTTCTGCCACCTACCTGGTCTCTGAATGCACTATAGAGCTGTCTTGCAATTTTTCGAGTCCGATATTTTTACGGTAAGCATTTCTGCCGCTAGCGTGCCTGCCGCAAAACTAATTCGCCGTAAGGCAATTTTGCCGTAAAAGACAAAATTACGAAAAATCAAAGACGGACAAACATTAAACAGGATCTGGTGAAACATACAAAGTGAGTAACAAAATTATACAGGTTTTATTGCGAAATACAAAATATTTGAATACTTTTAAACTGTGAGTAGGTTCATGGCAATATTGTGCAAAGAACTGATTTTATTTTGTGGATTTTACCTAAAAACTTGTCTTCACAATCTTTCGTTCATAGTCTTACATTGTTTCGTTTTTGTGGGTTTTTGTTTGTTTTGGTTTTTGCCTGTTAATTCTTCTTGCTCAGCACCGCACTGTTTCTTTTTTGGTAAAGTATCTTCCTTTCTTCAGGGAGGATGCATGTTTATAACTGAGCTTTGCATTCCTTCCTAAAAGCTTTCCACACTGTTGTTTGTTATTGGCATATTGTCACATGTCCATTGACAGACGTTTCAAAGTTCTATGAGAAACCTGAGTTCGAAACTCTGCCCCACTGTACAGATCATTAGGAAGGCTAAGATTCATATAATATGAAAATGGGAGTACTACACCAATGGAGAAATGAAGCCAACTGTCAATCAGTTGAAACCAACAAATTGTCAACCGAAACTGTCAATTAGTAATTATTATTTTTTATCTTTTACAACAAAATCACCTTATGGACAGCTAGTAATGCAGCAAAAAATGCTTGTAGCAAGATACAGTTTTCGTTACCTCATTCAGGCTCACAACAATTCTATGCTCTTAATAGATGTTCTCATTTACAGATGAGCATTACTGGATAGAGGGATGGACCCAGTAAGCAAAATGGTTGTCCAAGATCTCTTAATGTTGTCTCCTAATTCTTTGCTTTCCATTTAGAACCTATGCTATGTGGATGGTGAGGGAGCATAAGGTCTGAACTAAAAATTTAGCTTTAATATGTCTTCTTTCTCTCTTTTCTCTAGAATCTAAGGTATGATCTCAAAGAACTCTGAACTTGGATTCAGGTTATCTGAATCCTTAAATTGTATTCCTAGAAATCTGTGCTACAAATTGTGAAAAATAAAACAAGTCTTATGAGTAAAGATAACTTTTTTAAAGGTTTTATTTATTTATTTGACAGAGAGACAGAGATCACAAGTAGGCAGAGCAGCAGGCAGAGGGAGAGGGAGAAGCAAGCTCTCTGCCAAGCAGGGAGCCCGACACGGGGCTCGATCCCAGGACCCTGGGATTATGACATGAGCAGAAGGCAGCTGCTTAACTGACTGAGCCACCCAGGCCTCCCATGAGTAAAGACAATTAAAGCAACATTATTTATAAAGGAACAGAATTAGAAGAAATTAAAATTTCCAGCCATAAGGGAATGGATAAGCAAACAGTAATAAGAAGACACCATGGAGCCATTAGAAATGTTTATGGAGACATAAAAGATTAAGTAATATAGTAAGTGAATAAAGCAAGGTATGTTACATATGTGGTACAATGTACAATTAACAGTATGTAAATGAATGCATTTATTTAAAATGAAATTAAAATGGTGGCAACACTTTTGCTTAGGTTATGGTACAACTGGTTCAGCTTCCCCTTTCAACTTTTCTATTTTGTCAACATTTTTAAAATAAAAATAATAAATACAAATAATAGTCATTAAATAAAAATAATTCTCAGAGTTTAGAAGAATGCCAACTACCAGAAAAAGTACCTGAGACTTAATATAAGCTTTTAAAAATGAGCTAGATGAAAGAGAGCAAAAGCTATGTAGAAAAAAATACACATACAAAGGTCTCAAAATGGAGTTACTGAGAAGGATAACAGGGTCAGTTAGGAAGAGGGGTAAAAATGTGTTTTTCAAAGGAAACAAGTATATTTATTGTTTTCTTCAAATTTAATATTCTACTACTAGATATTGAGTCCCTTATTGCCATTCAAATAGAGAATAAGTTACCCAAAAAGAGGTGTCAAAGAATTTGACTTTTCTTTCTCTCCTTTATTCCATCTGACTATTGGTATTGACCTAACTGCCAGAAAGAAGCACACTGCAAGGAAGATCTTACAGTTCTATGAGTTAAGATTAAATTAAATTAAGATTTATAAAGTTCTTAGAAAACAGTCTGGCACAGAATAAGCACTATTTAAGCACTTGTTATAAAAATACTTTATTTTGGAGTACACTGCCATATTGCATTAAAAAATCTTTAAAAAAACTTCTCAATCCCTGAGTACCAGAAAGTAACTTGGAAATATTAGACATTTTTTTCTAATGTTTCAGACCAACCACTAAAAACAAACAAACAAACAAACAATACGTAAGTATGAAGCAAATTTAACTTTTTTACTTTGCTTCATTAGACTCAAAAGAATGAAAATCGGTATATTCCAATTTGGATTTTAAAAAAAAGAGAGAGAGAGAGAAGGCACACTATCTTTAAAGCTACTGTAAATTACCAGCTTAATAAATTACAAGGAATGTGTGTAGCTATTTATTCTTCTGTTCAGGAAAAAAATATAGTTACCATGGCAACTACTAAATCTCATAATGTATGTGCTACCTCTGTGATATGATCACTTTTTATTATACAGATATGAGTAATATATCATCTGGGCTCTGGTATTAAATGTTTTGAAATGCTTTAAAACACACACATTGCTGATATACATAGTCCCTATTTTTGACTCCCTTAGCTCTCTGACATTAAACACACTTTAAATTTTAACATTTTTGTGTTTCAGATATATTCTAAATGTATAACCACAAATATCAAGTCTCTGAGAATTGTATAATTGGAGTCAACCCCTCAAATTTTTCAATGATTTGTAATTGGCTTTCCATGAACACCATAGAAACGAATAAAAGGAAGATTTTTCCTAAAGAATTTTAAATGGAGGTCCATCTTGTAAAAGAAATTAAACCTTCTATAAGAAAATAAAATACTTCTTGTATTTTCTTAAAACAAAGAAAAATAACAATTTGTATTAGAAATTGACAAGAGTGGTACCTGGGTGGCTCATTCAGTTAAGTGACTGACTCTTGATTTTGGCTCAGGTTATGATCTCAGGGTTGTGAGATCAAGCCCCACCAGGGATGCCTGGGTGGCTCAGTCTGTTAAGCATCTGCCTTTAGCTCAGGTCATGATCCAAGAGTCCTAGGATTGACTCCTTAGCAGGCTCCCTGCTCAGTAGGGAGTCTGCTTCTCTCTCTCTCTCCCTCTGTCCTTCCCCCTGCTTGTGCTCTCTCTCTGTCTCTCAAATAAATAAATAAAATCTTAAAAAAAAAAAAAAAAAAAAGCCCCATGATGGGTTCCCTGCTGGGCATGGAGC
>CM053609.1:63459309-63475686 GCA_028646535.1 Procyon lotor
CAGTACACGTGGACAGATGGTAACTGCTAGCTGAGTTGCCAAAGGGGACCATGAAAGGTACTGGGCATTTGCACTAAAGACTCTCTCTCCTTTTGGAGTCTCTTCTGAATTGTTGCTTAAGAGTGAATCCATGAACCTTTGGGAATTTGACAAGTAGATGAAAGGGTTGGCATTCTTTCAGGAAAACTCAGAAGGCTTTTGAAAATGATCCCTAAAATATGCAAAAGTCACAGATACCTAGAGGTGCAAAACCGACCTCACGGTGGCCCACAGCAAAATTTGAGAGTTTATCTCAATAAACCACTGGGGGTTCTCTCTAACACATAAGTTTTTGGTTTCTTTAGTCCCTCAAATTTATCATGCAAACCTGACAAAGAAGATGAGGGGCTGGAAAACTTCTCAGAGCAGATATTTTCAGGGAGCTAACACAGAGAAACAATAATATGAGGGGTGCCTGGGTGGCTCAGTTGGTTAAGCATCTGCCTTCTGCTCAGGTCATGATCCCAGCCAGAGTCTGGCTCCCTGATCAGTGGGGAGCCTGCTTCTCTCTCTCCCTCGGCCTGCTGCTCCCCCTGCTTGTGCATTCTCTCTCTCTTTCAAATAAATAAATAAAATCTTAAAAAAAAAATCCAATAATATGAATTATAATGATACTGTGGAATATTTAACTTTGGGTAATATATTTCGATGCTTAAGGTTTCAGAAAGAATTAATTTCTAAAAGTGTTAGCAAGGAGCTCAAAATGTAGCTTGCTACATAGGATTTTTGGAAATCAAATGCCTAAGCTTAAGAGGTAATCTGCAAAACTACAGTTTCATTTTTAAATAGCATAATTCTTTCCAACAAAGATGGTGAGAGCAATTGCTTTTTACGTCACTTTTACAAGTAAAGGATGACATGGTATACCATATGTAAATAATATATTATTTAATCTTAAAGTAAATTATCTTGTAAATTAGAATAAGACAATTCATCGTTCCCATTTTACAAAGACACAGCTGAACATATAAAGAAAGAAACTGTAATGAAAGTAAATCCAAAATGGAGGGTGTCATGCTAGGAATGTGGTATCCATGACTTATTATTTTCTGACCAGTTGGTTGTTTCATGGCTACATGTGTAATAGCTAAATCAAACCGGCCAGTAGGTTTAAAAAACTCAGCTTTTTTATGTACATAATCACAAATCTCATAGTGATAGAAATTTAAAATATTGGTGTCTTCCATTTTCATAGCTATCTTCATATAGCAGTCACTGAACTGCTTGCTGTCAATAAGAAGGTCTTAATGAATTTTGAGTGTTAAATAAAAGAGAGTAAGTTTCTAAAATGAGCCACACGTGTATATACGCCTTCCCTTGGCAGCTTTCGGGGTCACTTTAGAATTTGCTTCGCCAAATTAATTATCGATGTAATAGGTGATGAACTTTTATAATATGCTTAATATTACTTAACTTTTAAAATATATTTTACATTGGGGGGCACCTGGGTGGCTCAGTAGGTTAAAGCCTCTGCCTTCGGCTCAGGTCATGATCTCAGGGTCCTGGGATCGAGCCCCGCATCGGGCTCTCTGCTCAGCGGGGAGCCTGCTTCCTCCTCTTTCTCTCTGCCTGCCTCTCTGCCTACTTGTGATCTCCCTCTCTCTGTCAAATAAATAAATAAAATCTTTAAAATAAAAAAAAATAAATAAAATAAAAATAAAATATATTTTATATTGGAACAAATAAGAACATTTAACCCATATTTTTGTAATGTGACCCCAAGATTCCCATGAAAAACTGTTTTGACAAATTATGTATTTATTTTTAAAAAGATTTTATTTATTTATTTAACGGGGGCGGGGGATCACAAGTAGGCAGAGAGGCAAGCAGAGAGAAAGCAGGAAGCAGGCTCGCTGCTGAGCAGAAAGCCAGCCGTGAGGCTTGATCCCAGGACCCTGACATTATGACATGAGCTGAAGGTAGAGGCTTTAACCCACTGAGCCACCCGGGCACCCGTTTTGACAAATTAAAAAAAATAATTCTTTTTTACTTTTGCCCAAATATATTTGGGCTCATTATCCATATAAAATATAATAAATTCTTTTTTTAAAAAAAAGATTTTATTTATTTATTTGACAGAGAGAACACAAGTAGGCAGAGAGGCAGGCAGAGAGAGAGGGAGAAGCAGGCTCCCCAATGAGCAGAGAGGCTGATGCGGGGCTGGATCCCAGAACCCTGAGATCATGACCTGAGCCGAAGGCAGAGGCTTTCACCCAGTGAGCCACCCAGGCGCCCCAAAATGTAATAAATTCTTAAGTATATCTTAAAATGCCTGTCTTAATTCCTTTTTCTTTTTCTTCATTAACCTACAAGAGTGAACATCCATTACCCTAGTGAGAAAACTCTATATTTAAATTTCAGAATGCTACATAAACAATGACCTTCCCCCTCCAAAAAAACAAAACAAAACAAAAAAAAAACCTCAGTGGAATTAGAATAGTTAATAGTTCAATTTTTCAACTGTACTGAAGTAAATTCTATTTAAGATGTATTTCTGAGCAATCGATAAAGCTGTTTCCAAATAAAACATTCATTTGGAGATAGAGAAGACATTAAAGATCAGTTTGTTTGTTTTACATAAGCAGTTTTTTTTTTTAAATTTCCATGCAAAATAGTGCAAACACAAATGTTTCTACTGAAAGTAGATGATAGAATATTGACTGACACTGTTTTGTAGCTAGATATTTGTGCTATTATAATTAAAAGATCTAAATCTTTATTTGGGGAAAAATTCATTGAGAGTGTAATCAATCAACCAATATTTATTGACCATCTGTTATAGTCTTAATACTGAACAAGTGTTTTTTTTGGCTTGAGGATGGAGAGATACTGAAGGAATAGAGAATATGGGGTCTGTTTTTAAGAGAAGTAAAAACCTAGGTTTTTATTTGCAACCCTATATAAACTGATATTCAACTCTTTAAAACCATTTTCAAGAAAGCACAATCCCTCTCAGAATAAAAGAGAAACCAAAAGAGCTAGAACACCAAAGATTTAGGAGGTGTTCTGAATAGTTAATAAATATTATGATCTATCTGAGATGTGATTAAAACCAAGTGTACGAAGGGTCTACATTCACTGAAGTGGTCGTTGTCACATTGCCTCAAAATGGTAATTCACCTTTGAAAATAACTCTCCATTAGGAAAAGTATAGTCAGCTACTTAGATATGGTTACGCAACTCTTTCTTTCAATGCTAAAAGCAGTACCGCAGTTCCTGTTTTTCTTTTCAGCGAAAGGAGGTGAAAATTTGACAGCTCAAAATGAAGCAAAAACTCAAGATAAAACAGACACCATTTTGTGCCCACTCAGTCTTCTTTCCAGGGTCATACATGTGTAAGTAGCTGTTTGTTTATAGTCAAGACCTTCTGTGGGTAAATCTGGCAGAATATCAAAGACATTTAGCATAGATATTTCATTTTCAATGCATGTGTCTATTTTTTCCCCTGTTGATGAACCAAATATAACATATGCAGATGATTTTTAGGAATTTATTTTAAATCATAAGTATTTCTTTTTTTTTTTCTTTTTCTGACTGTTCACAGTAGCTAGAAACAAGTATTTGCTTACCACTTCCCTCCCATCATAATATTGAATGGTTAGATGAAATGAAACACAAAGTTTTTAATGTTTCCTTCCTCTAATATGTCTATGTATTTATTAATCAATTAATTAATAATATATCTATCAATTTATCTACTAACCATCTATTAATCATCTATTTATAGATGGCATAGTGTTTAAGAATATGGGCTTTGAAATTCCATTAAACCTGACTTTGAAGTCAGTGTCTAAGTTGTTAAAAACTGAATGGCTTTAGTTACATTAATTAATTAATTACCTTTCCTAGTCTAATTATCTTAGCAGTTAAACCAGGCAGTGGAAATATTTATTTCATTAAGGAAGTGAATGATTATGAAGATTAAATGAGATAACTCATGCAAAGGGCTTAGCACATTGCTTGGCATATAGTAAATGTTCAATAAAATTTAAGAATTATTCTTATGTTTTAATAAAAATAATCATTTTCAGAATAATAGGTCATAAACATGATGTAGAGATCAAAGATCTTCGTTTAATATCCTTAGTACTATTTCACTTACTTATGAGAAAAATCTATGATTTTGATTAACTCTAGGCAAAACCAAGAGGTAGTAAATTTTTCCTTGGTGTTTCAGTTTCCCATTTCTGGTATTTTCATAATAATGATGCTGTTTTGTTTTTTTTTCTTTTCCTAATCAGAATAACATATTTTCCTAGTGTTCTTTTCCTCCAGTAGAAAAATATTTGTACTTATAGTTTATTAAGACATAAAGTCAATACATTATCTCCCTGTAACATAATTTGGTAGAGGTTTTTGTTTGTGTTGTTTTTGTTTTGAAATGCTGCCTTTACCCAGTTGGAAGCCCGAGCTAGAAGACAGTCAGTTCATTTAAGCAACTAATTAACAACCTCCCTTCTGGGGCTCTCACACACCGGGACCACTCTGCAGGACCATTAATTGCCCCAGGGCCAGGGAACAGATAAGTAAGGGAGAGATCCTATGCTCCAGAAGTCAGCAAATTGCTAAAATTAGCCAATCTAGTGGGAACCTGAATAGATTAGAGAGATAGATAGGCAGAGAGACGCACATCCAGACAGTAGTACATGGAAGTAACATCTTCTACAGAGGACAGGGGTTATTTGTTTCTTGTTCACAGAAAGAGGGGTAGAGTGGTTTCTGCATGTGCATGGAAATAGTAACATGAATAAAGATGGAGTGGTGTTACATGTGCAATGGAGGGTCTATATCTGGAGGGTGCAGTGTGAGACTAAGATGGACAGGTAGCGTGAGATCATACATGGGTTTATTAATTGGGCTGATTTGTTTTTATTTTATCCTCATGTAGACCAGTTCTCAGCTGGAGGTGATTTTGTCCCTCAGGGGACACCTGGTAATATCTGGAGACAAATATCTTGGGAATAGATGCCACTATAGCTAGTGAGAAGCCGAGGATGCTGCTAAATATCCTATGATGAACAGGACAGCATCCTCACCACCAAAAAAAAAAAGATTTTCCAGCCAAAATGTCAATTGTCCAAGATTGAAATCCTGGACTCTACCAGTGGTCTCCAAAATGAGATGCTTGCACCTGACAGGTGATGCAAGATAGCACATTAAGGTGCAAAAAGCAAATATTAGTATTTTATAGTTATTTTATCTCATTTAAAGAAATTTTTGAAAGTATGTTTTGTAGCATGCAAAGTCTATATTTATAGTATAGAACTAGTAAATTATCTATATGTACATTTGTAGTAGTACTTGTTCAACATTTTTTACTAGTGGAGTGCATAGCCCCCAAATTTGTAGATCCCTGCTGTCAAAAATAGGAAATCTTTAAATTTACATGGGTAGGTTATAGAAAATTAAATGTGCTCGTAATGTGAAGAAAGAATGAAGACAAAGATTGGAAGCATGGTTCCAATCTTCCAAAGATTGGAAGAATTAGGCACCTATTGCAATAGTCTAGGCAAGAAACGAAAAGTGTGTGATTTAAGACATTGTCACTGGAGATTACATAAGGAGATCATTTAAGATACATTTTTTGGTAGTAGAAACTAAGGTTTCCAACTTAGACATGTTCATTGTTCTTTCTGCCTCATATTCTAGTTGATAATATGCAGTCTCTCATGAGAAAATGTGAGAAAATCCAGTGGATATCTTTTATTTGAGAGAAGTATATAAAAAGTATGTTTGGATCATTATCATTTTGATTTTGTAGTCCCTCTGGAAATTCAGGTAAATAGTCAGATGAAGATTTGGAGGTTACTTTATCTGCTTCATAAAGGTAAAGTTGAAAGGATGGTTTTGAGGAGGTGACTACAAAAAAACTTTACCTTCATAAAGGTAAAGTTGAAAGGATGGTTTTGAGGAGGTGACTACAAAAGACTACTATTATTGTTAGTAATATACTTGAAATGCTGTGAATTCTCTTGTTTATATAGTTTTCTTTAATTCTCCTCACAGTAACCAACAGAAAGAAAGATTTTGGATTAATGCAGAGCTGAGTATTGAAAGGATTGGTGGAATAAAAATATAAGGTTTAGAAAGGAAGATTGCAGTAGAAAAAGATTAATAGACATGATTTCAGGCTATAGCAGGTAGGAGGGAAAGTGAAAAGAGATTACTTTAATTGAGTAAAGAGAATATGGAAGGTTTGTGGACAAGGCCTTGGTCATGGTGAAGAGTAGGTCCAGTTGGATTCATAGAATGGGAAAAATGGAACATTTAAGGATTGTGGTCTAAGATACAATTTTTGAGTTTACAAAATTTACTTTTAAAAATTATTTCCATAGGACTACATAGAAGACTCTCATATATATCAACATACACACACAAAAATAGCTTATGAAAGAAATTTGGAAAATAAACCACTACTTACAAAGAATGAGTAGAAAAAATAATGAAATGAAAGAGATGTAATGTTTGGTCTTAATAAATGTCATCTTCTCCTAAATTTTCCTCTTCCAACACAGTTTAAGTAGTATGAAGTATGTTTCATCTGGCCTTCCAGATCTCTCAGTATATAAAAAAAAAATTCTTTAAGACGAATCCTGCAACTGTATTTTCTCAAATAGAGATAGAATAAAAGAGAGGAATGGGGGGAGAGAGAGAAATTCATCATAGACACATTTGCTGAAAAAGTCTGGCAGATGAACAAAACATGATTTTTTGAGAGGTTCTGTAATGGATAGTTCTTTTTCTCACTTATGTACTTATGTGAAACTAGGAAAGATAGTAAAGTGCAAAAAAAAAAAATCTACCAACTGAAAAAAAATTACAAAATCTTAACAGCTTTGACTGTAGTGACTTATAGTTAAGTTATCCAAATGCACTTAAGGCTGCCTTTTTATTTCCTTTCATTTTGACACCATAATATAATGTTTCATTTCTCAAAATCAGGATGCGAATCAGGTAGATAGAGTTAAATTGATAAATTCTACATCTGTGATTTTCTCTTCAGCAGTAAAAATAATGTCATATCTTAAGGTCAAAGATTATTAACCACAAAACATTAAAACTGCCGAGTTTAAAATATTTGTTCTATCTCCTAGAGGAAGAGTCCAAAAAGCACATTTGAAAATTTCACATTTTCTTCCCACACAGTCGTTGGGCTACAGTTTTATTTTTAAGGCATAATTAAACAAATATGCCCACTTTAAGGAGATTTTATAAACCATTCAATTCAGTTTAGATTAACAAGACATTGAAATCCATAATAAAATATGTTGTTGAACTCTTGTTACACTTAGTAATTTCTTCATAGCTTTTTGCATGTTTGACGTATTTCCCTCACATTATTTTGGAAGGGGAAGTATGGTAAAATGGTTTTTGATGCTAACAAATGCAGTGAAATCCTTCTAGTTACCCAAGATGGCATATCGAAAACATGTTTTCTTAATAATGTCTACATGTAATCATTTAGAAATTGTAGAAACTCTAGTGAGGCACATCGCTATCATCAGAATAGAAAGTTTGCAGTATCCTATCATCCACCGAGTTTATTCTTTTAGTGTTGCTCCCCCAAATCGCTACCCACAATTTACTTTCAGGGCTATGTTCCCTAAACTATTTTTATGATTGTCAAGGACAAGTTGTTCTGATATTCAAACTGTGCTGTTTTCACATTGCTCCATTGAGAAGAGGTTTCCTAGGGACTAAGGAATCTGTTTGTTTTATTAGATTCCTTGTGTTTGTGGTGTTTCTTGTAATGAGATGATCAGTTTACAGCTAGGATTATGATAAGAGTCCAGAGCCTTCTTGTTGGGATAAAGGTGACCTCTTCATGACGGACAAAATCCCTCAGTGTCTCTGACATGCTCTCTGACTATAAACAAAATAGAGAATAAGACTGTGAGGGGGTGGAAATGAAGAACTCTGGAGCATTCATCCCACCTCTGGCGCTATCCTATGAGGGTGACTCTTACACGGCAGCCCCAGAGTAACCTGGATGCCTGTACTGGATTATTAATCCTTATTTTCAAACCAAAATTGAAACCAAGAAATTAAAGCTAGACCAAACAAATTATAATCCAGTTAGATTCTGATATAACAGCCCAAAGGACAAAGCAAAGGATTTTCCTTAACAGATTAGAAATATTGAAATGCAGTTTTTGCACAGGAAAAAGGAAGGAAATCAGAAAGGTTCTCAGAGATTTCTAGATTTCTAGGTTGAGAGTGGGAGAGACTTTGCACTTTTTTTACATGGGTGAAATACAGTATAACTTGTTAGACTTTAGAACCTGAGTGTGGAAGGCCGTGGCAAGAAGTGTTGCAAATGGTACCCTCAAACAGCCACTCTTCAGGGTCCTAATCAGGGGGAGTTTGATGGATACTTGGGAAATATTGCTTTACAGTTTATCTTTTCCCCCTCTCCCTTATTTTTTATTTTTTTTATTTTTAAAGATTTTATTTGTTTATCTGACAGAGAGAGAGATCACAAGTAGGCAGAGAGGCAGGCAGAGAGAGGAGGGGGAAGCAAGCTCCCCGCTGAGCAGAGAGCCCGATGCGGGGCTCAATCCCAGGACCCTAAGATCATGACCTGAGCCAAAGGCAGAAGCTTTAACCCACTGAGCCACCCAGGCACCCCTCCCCTCTCCCTTATATATAAATCAAAAAGCACTATGAGATACATATGAAATGATGAACAAGCACTGTTTAGTTAGCAAAACAAATGTGTGGCCTTCAAGAGTTATACTAGATTTAAGAACAGTAGAGTTGAATGAACCAGTCATCTTGGCTGGCTCCTAAAATAGGAAACTAAACACATGACTGAATCTCTGAAAATGCTCAATTCAAGATGTGGTTTGGTAAAAGACTTGGCCTTTTTAATTGTAGGAAAGCATTTAAATCTTAATCTGTAAATGAAGGAAAAAAGAAAGAAGGACTCTATGGAGAATATGCAAGAAGAGCATCACACATAAATGCTAAATAATAGCAGTATTAGTGCCAAATACTACATTTTTTTTAATGAATTAGTTTAATGTCAAGATTGAATCATTTCAAACACTCATAAAACATGACTTTACTAGTCACTATCAAATGTGGCCCAGTCCAGGGGAAGCCGTATGTCTCCTCAGTTCCCAGACCAGCATTATACAGATTTCTGAAAGTGCTTTCTATGAATGTCCATGAGCAGATAAATAGCACTCAACAAACAACATTTGCAGAGATTTTGTGGCCTCATTTTCTTCACTCTTGCTTCATACTCCTATACTCTCTGTAGTAGCAGGGAGTATAACCAGCTCAGTGCTTATAACAGTGCTAAAGAACAGAGAGTAGCTCTCTAATTTAAAGTCATGAAATGGGGACACATGAGTGGCTCATTAGGTTAAGCGTGGCCTTTGGCTCGGGTCATGGTCCTGGGATCCAGCCCCATGTTTGGCTTCCTGCTCAGCGAGGAGTCTGCTTCTCCTTCTCCCTCTGAACTTTCCTCCTGCTTGTGCTTTCTCTCTCGCTCACTCTCTCTGATACATAAAAAACTTTAAAAAAATAAATAAATAAAGTAATAAAACCTAGTATGCATAGAGCAACATTTTAGCTGCTTTTTTTTTCTTTTTTTTTTTTTTTTTAAAGATTTTATTTATTTATTTGACAGGGAGGAGAGAGATCACAAGTAGGCAGAGAGGCAGGCAGGCAGAGAGAGAGAAGGAGAAGCAGGCTCCCCGCAGAGCAGAGAGCCCGATGTGGGGCTCGATCCCAGGACCCTGAGATCATGACCTGAGCCGAAGGCAGAGGCTTTAACCTGCTGAGCCACCCAGGCGCCCCGTGCTTTTTTTTTTTTCTTTTAAAAAGGGTTTTTTTTAACTCCCAGACTAAGGAATTTGGACACCTGAGTTCTTTTGCTTTTGGACTCATCTAGGAGATGTTTTATATCTATTGCTTAAACATCTTAAACAATTTTTTTCCTAAACTCATATGAATGCTAAGAGGAAGTTTATTATTGTTTCTAATGTGTCAGAGAAAATGTTGTATATTAATAACTGATGTCTGACCATGCATGAGAGGCCCTTTTTATCTTCTATGGTATAAAAACTAGGACTGTGCTACATGGAAAAGGTAAATTGCTCCTCATTTTGTTTCTGAGAATTGTTTGCAAGAGGTTTAGATCCTTTGGGAAAGCCTACTAAATGGAAAAAAAAAAAAAAAGAGGAAATAGTCTGTCATTTAGATCTAGCATCCCTGAACACAAATTCTATGATATGGTTAGATCTAGCATCCCTGAACACAAATTCTATGATATGGTCAAGTTCAGTTTCCACTTCCACAAAGCTATGGATAGCAATATATATTTCTGTTAGTAAAACAGTATATGTGAAGGCACTTGGTAATAGCTTGAGCCATAAAAAAAATCACAAGTTCTGAAGAACAAAATGGTCAAATATCAGCAAATTCATATGGTTGCTAGCACATGGCAAAGACTAAAATTTGATGAGATGAAAATCCATATTTTCTCTTTTCTTCTTTTGCCTTTTGTTTTCTTCTCAAAATTTTGCATATGAAGTATTTGCATATTTGAATATAAAATATTCCTTTAAAACTCCTTATCTTTCCACTAAGTGTAATATCTGGGTAAAGCATACCTCTCTGACTACATGTAGAAGTATAACAATGACTAAATAAGTCACCTACAGTTTGTCTCTTATCCAAACTCACTGAGATGGATCCACCGATATTCGTGCTGGCTAATATTTTCTAATAATCTGCAGAGTTTTTTTTCTCCTTTTGTTATGTTTGGAAAATATGAGCATTAGATAGCATGACTGTGTGTTCAGACTGCCAAATGCCAATAGGAGCAGACTGCACAGCAAGAGAAGTGCTTTTGTTTGACAATGTGTTATACACTATTGATAATGATTTTGAAATTGAAGTTGGTACTCTTGCCTTTTGCTCAGTGATATGAAGTTTTTAAATTGTCTTTATTTCAATTAAAGAGCAATGGTTAGTGCTGTTGTTTATGTTCATCCCGCCTGTCAGTGTATGTGTGTAATTATAACATGTAAGGTTTTAGTCTCCCAAATGCTTTTGAATTTTGTCCAGGACAACATATTTCTGAAGGTATTTGCATTTATTCACCAGAGACTATTCATGATGTTGCTTGTTTTCTTGATTAAATAGTGTTTACTCAGAGCTTCCTATCTCTCCTCTTCCTGATTCCTAAGCCAGAAATACTCATCATCATAGCCTGTGACAGAGGCAGGATGGACCCACAGCACAGGACTTTGGGATTTTCTTCCTGACAGCCTTCGACTAACATTAAGTAACTTAAATTCTTATTGCTCACATGATGCTTTAAAGAGAAATGTAGAAAGAAAAGAGTTGGGATTCTCACTTTCCACCAATATGCAAATTGCTTAGTCTATAAATGTCAGATTCTAAGAGTAAATGACTTCGATTTTCATCACAACAGCTCCTCTAGCTATTAAGTGACGAGAATTGTACTTGTCTCATGCTTGAAACCAATGCTGAAGGTCATACAAAAGGCTATAGAGAAACAGGTAAAGAAAGATTATTGATTCGATTGTGTGTTCGTATGCATTTGTTAGCCTTCAGGACAAAAGTGGGACATCCAGCCTTCATCCAGAGCAAACTGCTAGATTTCAGTGAACCCCAAAGGTAACATAAAGGAAGAATTTCTCCCTTAGGTAGTTCTCAGTAAATTACCCCAGAGATAGTTTCTAGAATGCTGAAAGTAATTCCAAGTTGTCATTTCAGGTTCCTAAGAATGGATTCACATGGTCTACACTGTCCTAGTGAAACAGCATATAGTAGAACCTCTCTAAATATCCCTTCATACGGATCTCACAGGAGAATCTTGGCATGAATAAGTGGTTAATATTTGAGGATTGCTACGGATCTAGCAAGGACATTAGGGCTTCACTATTCAAGTTTTGTTTCCCTCTTACTATAAAAGACAACTTAAAATATAAGTACTTCATGAGCAATTAGCTGAGGAAAAAATACGTACCCAATAAAGGAGAACTTTTTGTAGGAGAGCTCACTAACTGGATGCTCATTCCCATTTACCACACTTAGACCTTTGTAACTCGAGAGGCACATGATATGGTTCTCACTGATAAGTGGGCAGAAGTGCCTTAAGAAGTGTCCATTTTTGTTTCATTCTACCATAAAACAAGAACAAAATATAGGAAGACAAATCTTTTTGCTCTTGCTCTGTCCCATTTCCTTTCCATGGGGTTAGCAGTATAGAGCCTGGAAGTGGAAGAGCCAGTATGTAACCCTAAGAATAAAAGTCACATCCTGAGAATGATGAAGTAGAAAGCTAGAAGGAGCCTGGTTCTTGATGGCATCATTTGGCCACTGTGCCATCCCTGGACTATATTTCTTGGGAATTCTTGTTGTTGAACATAAGTAAACTCCTCAGTTAAGCTACTGTTGATCAGATTTTCAATTTCTGGTAGCTGAAAATATTTCTACTGAAACAGCCCGCCACCATTCCATGCCCTACACTAGTGATTTTCAGACCTTCATATACACCAGAGTTACCTGAAGCTCTTGCTAAAACATGGTTTATTGAATCCATAGTAGGTCTGTGATGGCATCTGAGAATTGCTCTTCTAACAAGTTTCCAGATGATGCTGATGCTGATACTGATGGTGCGAACATCACACTTTGAGAACCACTGCTCAGAAGAATGATTTTTCTAAAATATAAATTTTAATGAAAATCATTTGCTTGAAGCACATTAGTACTGCACCCAGACCCTTCAGAGCAAAAGCCAAGATCCCTGCAAGACATCTAGATCTTTGTCTTTCATATTTCTTCCATGTTGACCCTAAGTTCCTGACACTCAATTGTCTGTGGTTTGCTGATAACAATCTATTATTCTCTGTAGCCACTTTCTAATAAATTTTTCTCTCTGCCTAGAATATTCTTTTATTATTTTCTTGCTAAGTCCTTCAGGACTCGGTCTTCACTTGGCTAAGTCCCTAAATTAAATACCCTATATTATTTATTTACTTTTCAGTCTTGTTCATGTGATTTTCTTGGAGTGCATTTAGGCATTTTACTCCGCATAGCCCCAGTGCCCAGCATAGGTGCCGAAACATAGGAAAGAGTATAAAGGCTTGCTGAGTGAAAAGCTATTCGCTAAAGCATCAACGATGCTATGTTTATGATATAGTCTTTTTATTCCCTTGGGCTGTAATAGAACCTCCCTCTTTCTGTATAGATCTGTTTATTGTTTATAAAATATACAATTTAATACTTTATTATAATCACTTTCACCACTGTGTAAAAATAAATTTGATGAGTGACCTTTGAGTGTAGTCCTTTGCAAGGGACAAAGCCCTTATTTTATCTCTCTCCTTTTTTTTTTTCAATGCAACAGAAATTGAAACCAGAAAATTCTCACAGAACAGATGCCCTTGCAATTGAAAAGCACTCCCTCTAATAATGCTTGGCATAATTTTTGTTAGGTTTGTATCTCTGGTATAATTACATGATGATTTTAATGGAAATTATAAAGAAGTATTTTACAAAGGAACAGAATATTTTATGTGTAGTTATATGTAAATTTACTCTTATAAATATGCAAGCTTTCTTTCTCACATGGGTATTTGCTTAAGGATCACTCTGATAAATGCAAACAAGACTCATATTATTTATTAGAAGATTGCTGAGATATATAACAGTAATTGTCATACCACTCTGTAGAATTCACTTCCAGAATCTGCTGTTGTTCCTATTGACTGATAATGCACAGTAAAAATTGCCACATTTAAAAATTCTGTTGAGATATTAAAATATCTAAGTTTTTATTTTCTTCAGATGCATAAATCATTTTTATATGCATGTTGTTATTTACCAAGCCAATCTGGCTTTCAAATGAGGCAATAGCTCTAGTTTGTACAGTATGATTTCTAAAGTTATCATTCATATCAGTGTTAATTCAATAATAGATAAGAGAAAAATACTAAAAGATAAAGGAAGTTTAATCTTTGGAACCTGGTATTATATGATATATCATAAGATGAATGTTTCACTACTGGCTATGTTTTCCCAATATTAAGTCTGAGGTACAAATAACATTAGTGCCCATTTCACAACAAGACATACAAGATTACTCTTTCCTCTTAAAAGCTTAATAGCAGCACTTTTACAAGAAAATTAAAAAACAAAAAAAGCTTGAGTTCAGTTCACTTCAATTAATGTAACAAGCACTTGTTAAGAGACTTCTACTTCATTAGGACTGTTTAGAGGGAAACACACGAATGCATAGATGCATAAAGACATATGGGTAAACACTAAAATTATTTTGCAATGCTTGGTATTTTAAGCCAACTTCAGAAGAGCAGTGCTTGGTTTCAGCCATGGCAGGTGTCCATTGCTTATTTCCTAATTTTCCTGTGCATCAAAATGTTTGATCATTAAAGAGATGCTCTTGTTTTCTAGGTAAAAATAAGGAAAAGGCCTGATGGGTCTCTGAAGTTCATACTTAGATATTGTCATATAGACTATCTTCAAATCATTTAAATTCTGAGCTATGGTCAGAAAATGTTAGGAGGTTAAGGTACATGTCAAGATATATAAATCATGTATTGTTGAATTCTCTAAGACATACATACCGTCTCTCTCATCATTTTATGGCATGATATCATTTTGGAATAATGAGGTTGCACATTAACACTAAGGCAGAGGAAATTCCAAATGCTTTTATGGAACGCTTGGCACCATCTCTTTTTGTCAAATAAATCTCAGGCAACCTAGAATCAGAGTCCTCCCAGGATAGGGGCAATGGACGAAGTTCCTCCAGACCCGCCTCTTCTCATGCAAGTAGCTACTAGGGAAGAGTGAGAAGGGTATGTAAGCGTTTTGTTCTAGGGGAACCCATGGCTTTGAAACATTGATAAATCTTTCCCAATTACCAAGCAAATGAGAAGGTTTGCTGTCTGTCTTGGGTTTCTAAACTTGTATGTGGCGTTTATATGTCTTATTTTACCACAGTTATTTTAAACCTGATTTGTGTTTTTATAAGAGTATAGATGGCACCAACACCTTGTCCTCAGCCACCTTCCTGAATGAATAAGGTGGGACTGGGCTCTGACAAGTCAGTGTGATTTGCACCATCCAGGAGTCACTCCCTCAACATACTTGATCCAGACACCCTACGCTGGACTACCACAGCCAAATCGATTCTTCACCCTTGGACCTCCCTAATGGCTTTTAGACTTAATTTTTTATGAAGGGAAATGAAAGAAAAACTCTTTCATTCAAGAACTCATTCATTTCCTTCAAAAACAAAGGAAAAACTCTTTGTTAAGTCTACATTGTTTCATTTATAAGTATTTGAAAGAGTTTTTTAAAAAAATGGTCCTTTGAGGGGCACCTGGGTAGCTCAGTGGGTTAAAGCCTCTGCCTTCGGCTCAGGTCATGATCTCAGGGTCCTGGGATCAAGCCCCACATCGGGCTCTCTGCTCAGCAGGGAGCCTCCTTCTCCCTTTCTCTCTGCCTGCCTCTCTGTCTACTTGTGATCTCTCTCCTCTCTGTCAAATAAATAAATAAAATCTTTAAAAAAAAAATGGTCCTTTGAGGACAAGTCTCCTGCAGGAAGGTAGGCTTTGATTTGTTCCACTGCTATAGTTCTAACTAACAACAAAACAAAGATCAGGGTTGGGATACACTAACAAGACAATATTATCTTTAGTTTCAGTCCCAGTTGGCCCAAAGAGAAGCAGATAGAGTGAGGAACCTTGTTTCATTTTTTTTAAAATTTTATTTATTTATTTTTTTCAGTGTTACAAGAGTCATTGTTTTGCACTACACCCAGTGCTCCATGCAGTACCTGCCCTCCTCAATACCCACCACCAGGCTCGCCCAACCCCCAACCCTCTCCCCTCCAAAGCCCTCCTCAATACCCACCACCAGGCTCGCTCAAACCCCTATCCTGTCCCCTCCAAAACCCTCAGTTTTTTGCTCGTAGTCCAGTCTCTCATAGTTCATCTCCCCCTCTGGTTTCCCCCCATTCACCCTTCCCTTCCTTCTCACAATGCCCTCCATGTTTTTCTTTACGCTCAGCACGTAAGTGGGACCATAAGGTAATTGGTTCTCTCTGCTTGACTTATTTCACTCCACATAATCTCTTCCAGTCCCATCCATGTTGATACAAAAGTGGGATATTCGTCCTTTCTCGTGGAGGCATAATATTCCATTGTGTATATGTACCATATCTTCTTTATCCATTCATCTGTTGAAGGGCATCTGGGTTCTTTCCACAGTTTGGCAATTGTGGCCATTGCTGCTATGAACATTGAGGTACATGTGGCCCTTCTTTGTAAT
>CM053609.1:63476186-63506186 GCA_028646535.1 Procyon lotor
CTACTTATAATCTCTCTCTCTCTGTCAAATAAATAAATAAAATCTTTAAAAAAATAAAATAAAAATGAACCATGCATGTGATTAGAGGACACCCAGGAAAATAAAGACAATATCTAAGCTATCAATAGAAGGGGTCAAAAGTTAGACTGTCCAGCTGTGATGGCCTAAATCTTGAGGTCTAGATAAATTCTAAATAGTTCTAAATGCTTCAGATCCCATATATCGGGACTTTTATACCTTAATAACATTTTTAGATGAAAGTAAATAATACTTGAAAATATCTGAATGTTCTTCGAAGTGCACAGGAAATATTTTATCTTTTTTTTTTTGAATATGCATCAGATTAGTGTTGGAAGTTTTATTCGAATCAACTCCAAACTCACATGCATGCAAATCTCAATTTCTTCAAGGAAATATTTTATCTTTAATTCTTCCTTTAAATATTCTCTATTTCTGATAAACCCTAGTGCAGACAGACGTCTTAATTATACAAACATTTATTGACTTTTCATTATGTGCTAATTAGGTAGATAAGTTCAGTGTAATCTGTCAAGTGCTATGATTCAGATGAGAGAAGGGTTCTCTGGATGTGCATATAATCATGCTTCATGGTCAGAAGAGGCTCCCTGGAGCCTATATCAGAGCACCACACTGAAGGGACCCAAGTGAAGACAGGACATTGGGTCAGGAGGTACAGTAACTCAGAAGCTTGAGAAAACGTGTTTGCAGAATCATAAATCATTCACCTGATTGGTTCTTAGTATTTGAGGTGGGGGGGGTTGTGAAAAGCAGGATTCTGAAGGTGTTCCCTCAAGATTTGTTTACCTTGGTTATTAAATCAAACACTGATGTAGGGACTGCTAGAAGGGACTTCGTAGATGTAATCAAAATTAGGTTACTGAAAATGGAGAAATTATCTTGGATTATTTAGTGGGACAAATTTAATCATTTGAGACATTCAAAGCAGGAAAATTTCTCCAACTGAAGTCAGAGAGATGCACCAAGCAAAGAGGAAGAAGGCAAAGTAAGGCACTGGATGCGTGAGAAGTAGTTCATCCACTGTTGCTGGCTTTGAAGAAGAGAGACAACAGCCAGAGGATGTGGATGGCCTCCAAACGCTGAAAACGACCCCTAGCTAAAGACCACCGAGGAAATGAGGACCTCCGTTCTACAAATGCAAGGAAATGAATTCAACTAATTTGAAAGATCCTGGAAGCAAGTTCTCAGAGCCTCCTAATAAAAACCCAACTAGCTAAGACCTTATTTTCATCTTTGTGAAACCAGGAGCAGAGAGACCAGCATAGTCAACCCAGACTTCTAATCTTTAGAAATGTGAGTTAATAAATTGATGTTATTTTAAACCTCTAAATTGTGGTAGTTTGTTATGGCAGCAATAGAAAACTAATACAGGAATAACCATGAAAAATGAGACTAGAAGCAATGATTTTCAACGGTACCTAATATTGTTCCCAGGGAACATCTGACAGAAAATAGGAAACAGTTTTGTTTGTCACAACTGGGACAAGGGGTAGAAGTGTGGACGGAGTTGGGAAGCATATTTGCTACTGGCCTCTAGTAGATAAAGGCCAGCTATACTGCTAGAATTCTGTAATGCACAGAATAGCCCCCCACCCCATAGTAAAGTATTATGTGTCCCAAAACATCAAGTGGCAAGATTGAGAAATCCTAGATAAAAATTAGGCAATCGCTGGCTGGATCATCAAAGGTCTTACAAGTCTTGATCCAACAGAGTTTGCATTTTATCTACAAAGTTATGAACAGCCATGGAAACTTGTGCTCTTTTCTCCCTCTGGCTACATGAAGAATATTCTATATTTCTTTTGTTGAAAAAAGGACAGCAAGCAGAACTGAGATAACTATTAGAAACATTTCTATTGGGGCGCCTGGGTGGCTCAGTCGTTGAGCGTCTGCCTTCAGCTCAGGTCATGATCCCAGAGCCCCGCATCGGGTTCCCTGCTTGGCGGGAAGCCTGCTTCTCCCGCTACGATTCCCTCTGCTTGTGTTCCCTCTCTCGCTGTGTTTCTCGCTGTCAAATAATTAAAATCTTTAAAAAAAAGTAGCTAATAAATCTTATCAAACTTCTTTGTTGCTGATCTAATATAACAACATTTGTTATGCAAGTGGTCACTTGCACTTAAAAAGTAATAATAATTGCCAAAAAACTGGTTTATAGTGATGAGTCATTCTAAAAACTGGAAATCTAATAATATTTTTGAAAAAATATTTTAAGGAAAACACCAAAAGGAAGTGTTCACCTAATTAATTTCCTGTGTCTTTGTGAGTATGCTTCATTGTATCAGTGAGTTTTCTTATATATAAAATCCTCAGCTTGCTTAAGTTCACTGTATAATTAGGCTATTGAGTATCTACTTCCTTTAAATCCCTTTGTCTTAATTTTTTACATTTTCTTTTTAATAAATAGGAGCATGATCACTGGATCTTACGGTTAAGACAATGTTTACATTTTTTTTTTTTTTTTAAAGATTTTATTTATTTGACAGCGAGAAACACAGCGAGAGAGGGGACACAAGCAGAGGGAATGGTAGCGGGAGAAGCAGGCTTCCTGCAGAGCAGAGAGCCCGATACGGGGCTCGATCTCAGACCCCTGGGATCTGACCTGGGCCGAAGGCAGCTGCTTAACGACTGAGCCACCCAGGCGCCCCAAGACAATGTTTACATTTGTCAGAAACTGCCAAACCATTTTCCATAGTTACTATACCATTTTGCATTCACACCAACTTTTTTTGTTTGTTTGTTTAACTTACCTGCAACCTGCATTCCCTGGGTGAGCCTAAGACTTTGTTGACTCTGTAAGACTTTAAAAGTCAGGAATAAAAATAAAGTCTCTTTTATCTCCTTAATCTAACTCTCACAAGCAAATTAGTATGTTTCATATTGATAAGGATAATTGATTAGAATAATTTGAAAGTCCAGGCTGTTTTGATTTTCACTAACATAATTAAAATTTCAGTTGAAAACTTAAAAAATATATTAACCATATATTCACTTAGTATGGGCCTGACTTAACTTTCTACAGACTGATTTCTCCTTTAAAATAATGGTTCCTATTGACTTGTCCTTGTCGATTATTAGATTGTATTATTTTCTGCATTATTACATCTCATAGTTAATGGTACTATATCATCATTGTTGCATATAGGCTGTCTTTATTTGTTTAGTTTGTGTTCATGCTAAATGAGTATTTTTTTCCTTTAGGGATTTTAAATTCATTTAAGTGGCATAGAATTACATACTTAATTATGTTTTATTTTTCGCTAAGCATTCTGTTTTTCAGCTGTATCCATTCCCTGCTTTCATTCCCTGCAGATTTCAGGTGTCCCAGTGATGCCCATCCAGGTGATTTCCTCCAACTCTCACCATACAAACAATTCTACTGTGACCTCTTCATAAAAAAACATGGACATTTATTTGACTAAGCATGTAGGGCATATTAGCAATTTCTTTAGAATACATACTGTGGAGGGCGCCTGGGTGGCTCAGTGGGTTAAAGCCTCTGCTTTCAGCTCACGTCATGATCTCAAGGTCCTGGAATCGAGCCCCGCATCGGGCTCTCTGCTCAGCAGGGAGCCTGCTTCCTCCTCTCTCCCTGCCTGCCTCTCTGCCTACTTGTGATCTCTCTCTCTCTCTCTCTCTGTCAAATAAATAAATAAAATCTTTTAAAAAAAAAAAGAATAGAGCAAAAATTCAGAATGACAGGATATTCATCTTCTATAATTGGCTAAAATATGTCAGCAATCTCTACTCAGTGTATACTCCAGTTCACCAGCAACAGTGGTATCATCAGTGTTCTGGCTTTTTTTCTGGTCTTTTAGCTATGAAATAATAACACTTTAGTTTAAATTTATGTTTATTTGATTATTCATGGTTTTGAATATTTCCTCTGTGTGTATGACATTTTGGGGTTTTGAGGTTTCCTTTTAGGTAAATTGCCTGGTCATGATCTTTCCTGCCTTTTTTTTTTTTTTTTTTAAGATTTTATTTATTTATTTGACAGAGAGAAAGAGATCACAAGTAGGCAGAGAGGCAGGCAGAGAGAGAAGAGGAAGCAGGCTCCCTGCTAAGCAGAGAGCCCCTGATGCGGGGCTCAATCCCAGGACCCTGGGGCTCAATCCTAGGACCGTGGGATCATGACCTGAGCCAAAGGCAGAGGCTTTAACCCACTGAGCCACCCAGGTGCCCCTCTCCCCTGCTTTTCTATAACAGTTGCTCTAAGTCTCTTGTTAATTTGTAGGAATTCCTTATATATTATAATTAACCCTCTGTAAATGTAGTACATTACAAAGTCTCTTCTGCATTTTGTCTTCTGTGTGTTAACTTTGTCTAAAGTTACCATCAATGGGCACCTGGGTGGCCCAGTCGATTAAGCGTCTGCCTTTGGCTCAGGTCATGATCCCAGGATGCTGGGATTGAGCCCCATATAGAGTCCCACATCAGGCTCTCAGCTCGGCAGGAAGCCTGCTTCCTCTCCCTCTACCTGCCCTTCTATCTGCCACTCTGCCTACTTGTGCTCTTTCTCTAACAAATAAATAAATAAAATCTTTTTAAAAAATGAAAAAATAAAGTTTCCATCATTGAACAGAAAGATAATAGTGATTTAATGAAATTCACCCACCTCATGGTTTGTTCTTTAAGTTTTGTTTTTCTGGGTTTTTTTTAGTCATTTGTTGACCTAGGGTCTCAAAGATATTTGCTCACATTTTACTCTATTAACTTTATAATCCTGCCTTTCAAATATGGGTGTTTTTTTGATTTCAGAATATTTTAAACTTAAAGAAAAATTGTGAAACTAGTTCACAGAATTCCAATATATCCCACGACCAGATTTCTCATAATTTGTATTAGAATGTTATGCGACACCATTAATGAACAAAATTGATGCATTATCATTAAGTAAAGTTCATGCCTGATTCAGATTTCTTTAGTTTCTACCAAGTGTCCTTTTTCTCTTCCAGGATGTCATCCAGGATACCAAAATATATTTAGCGGTCATGTCTTCTTAGACTACCCTTGGCTGAGACACTTTTTCAGACATTCCATGTTTCAACAATTTGGAGGAACACTGGTCATGTATTTTATAAATGTCCCTCTCGGGATTTTTCTCATGTTCTTCTCATGCTTAGATTGGGTTGTAGATTTTGGGGAAGAAGATTGCCATGATAAAGTGTCATTTTCATTACATCATATCAAGGGTAAATAGTTTCAACATGATTTATCAATGTTGATGTTGACCTTAATCACCTGGCTGATACAGCATTGATCATGTTTCTCCACTAAATAGTTTACTGTTTCCCCCCTTCACTCATACTGTACCCTTTAAAGGAGGGCATTGTGCTCAGCCCACTCAAGAAGTGGAGACTTATACTCAATATTATCGAGGGTGAATTATGAGCAAAAATTATTTGGAATTCATCTATATAGGAAATGTGTCTATTCCTCATATTATTTATTCAATCATTTATGTTTAGTAGTATGGACTTATGGATATGTATTTATACACTGAGTTATAATCCAATACTATTTTATTCTGATACTCAAATTCTGCCAGCTTTGATCTTTGGGAACTCTTTCAGTTGGCTTTTACACCCTTTGGACATGTTCCAATCATCATGAATTTTTTAAGTACTTCCTTATTTTCTGGCACTGTAAGATGTGCCAGGCATATCTTACGTATTTTCTGCCCCTGTTCTCAAATCAGCCATTTCTCCATAGAGACTTGGTTCCTTTTATTGGAAAATGGTATTAGAAACCAGTATCTGAACACTAGATATACTCATTGCTACTGGACTCTTATTGGTTTTAGGCCCTCTCAGCTGACAAACCAAGGAAATACATACACACACATACACACAGTATACACACATGTATATATACATGCATATATGTATAATGTTGTATTATGTTGTAATACATATGTATTACAACATAATACATAAAATATGTATTATGTTGTAATACATATGTATTATACATTTATGTATATTACAATCTCTATGTATACATGCAATTAAGTATTTCTTTTTTTATTAACATATAATGTATTATTTGCTTCAGGGGTACAGGTCTGTGAATCATCAGGCTTACACAATTCATAGCACTCACCATAGCACATACCCTCCCCAATGTCCATCACCCAGCCACCCTATCCCTCTCCACCACCCCCCAGCAACCCTCAGTTTGTTTCCTAAGATTAAGAGTCTCTTACGGTTTGTCTCCCTCCCTGGTCCCATCTTGTTTCATTTTTTCCTTCCCTTCTCCCCACAACCGCCCACCCTGCCTCTCAAATTCCTCATATCAGAGAGATTGTATGATAATTGTCTTTCTCTGACTGACTAATTTCGCTTAGCATAATACCCTCTAGTTCCATTCACGTCATTGCAAACTGCAAATGGCAAGATTTTGGGGTTTTTTAATGGCTGCATAGTATTAAGTATTTCTATATATGATCATGTGTACCTATATTGAGCTAAACATGAGTTTACACTGATGTCTCCAACTATAATCCACTACCACAAATCATTCTAAGCCTCCTCTTCTTTCTTATTTGTAACTTCCTAATCTAATGAGAAATCTGGTTTTACTATCTACCATCTATTTATTTAATTGTTCAATTCTGGTAAATGTGTATGTGCTTCAGAATTGTTAGCTTATAGGTCCATGGAAAACTACTTTATCAACTAATGTATTGTACTTAATTGCACTTACTTTTTTCTTTAGTCTTACATGCTCCATTAATTTACATAGTTGCTTAGGTCAACACCTTCTTACCCATCTCCTTCAGTGAGAGTGTTTCACACTTTTGTTCAGTACAGTTACATTATTTTATCATATTTTGCATTCCATCCTGACCTCTTAAACTTCTTAAAATTTGCATATATTAAGGTTAATTCTTTGTGATGTGAAGTTCTGTTGGTTTTGACAAATGCATAATGTCATGTATCCCCATTATATTATCATACAAAATAATTTCATTGCCCTAAATAATTCCCTATATAATCCTCTGCCCCACCCTTACTCCTGAATTTTTGACAACCACTGATTTATTTGCTGCCTCAATTTTTTTGATCTTTTCCAGAACACCAGATTAGTAGAATCATGTAGCAATTATTATTTTCAAAATATATTCTTTCACTTAGCAATATGCACTTAAGATTCATTCATGTCTTTGTATATTGATAGCTTATTCCTTTTTATTGCTGCATAGTTTTCCATTGTATAAATGTACCATGGTTCACCTTTCAAAGGACATCTTGATTGCTTCCAGTTTTTGGTAATTGTTCATAAAGTTGCTATGAACATTCATGGGTTGTTTTTTTGTGTGGACGTAAGTTTCAAATCAAATCCAGTAATTGCTAGATCATATGGTAAGGCAATATTTAGCTTTGTAAGACATTGCCAAATTGTCTTTGAAAGTAAATGTACTACTTTGCATTCCCCCTAGCAATGAATGAGTTTCCATCTCAGCATCTTTGCCAGCAACTGATATTGTCAGTCTTTGTTGGATTTTAGCCATTCTAATGCATGTTTAGTTGTATCCCATTGTTGCCTTAATTTGCATTTCCCTAATGACAAATAATGTGGGAAACATTTTCATATACTTATTTGCCATCTGTATATCTTTTTTGGTGAGGTATCTGTTCAAATGTTTTATTCATTTTTTAAAGTGGATTGTTTGTTTTCTTATTGTTGACTTCTAAGAGGTTTTTATATACTTTGGATACAGGGCCTCTATTAGATATGTGATTTCCAAATATTTTCTCCCAGTTCATGTGCATCTTTTCATTCTCTTGAAAGTAGTTTTCAAGGAGCAGAACTTTTTAATTTATTGAAATGCAACTTGAAAATTGTTTCTTTAATGGATTATGCTTTTGGTGTTTTCCCTAAAAATTTATCACCAACCACAAAGTCATGTAGATTTCTTTTTATATTTTCTTCTAAAAGTTTTACAGTTTTCTATTTTGTTTTTGGTTCTATATTGAGTTAGTATGTGTAAAAACAGTTATAGGTCTGTGTCTAGAAAGTCTTTTTTTTTTTTTTTTTTGCATATGGATATCTGAATGTCAAGGACCATTTGTTGAAAAGACTGTCTTTTGGGGCACCTGGGTAGCTCAGTAGGTTAAAACCTTCAGCTCAGGTCATGATCTTGGGTCCAGGGATCAAGCCCCACACATCAGGCTCTCTGCTCAGCTGGCAACCTGCTTCCCTCTCTTTCTGCCTGCCTCTCTGCCTACTTGGGATCTCTCTCTCTGTGTCAAATAAATAAAATCTTAAAAAAAAAAAAAGACTGTCTCCATTGAATTACCTTTGAATTTTTGACAAATATCAGTTGACTACATTTGTGTGAGTCTATTTCTGGGCTATTTATTTTCCTTTAAGGTGTCTATCCTTTCTCCAATACTGTGTTGTCTTGATTACTGAGGCTTTATAGTAAGTCTTAAGTAAGAGAAGACTCCAGTCTTGTTCTTCATTATATTGCATTGGATAATCTAATCCTTTTGCCTTTCCATATAAACTTTAAAATTATTTTGTCAATATCTATAAAACAGCTTGCAAAGACTTTTATTGAGATGTGTTGAATCAGAAGATTGATTTTGAAAGAATTAACATCATTATAATATTGAATCTTCCATCCATGAACGTGGAACTTCTGCCCATTTATATAGACAGCTTCTTTTTTCTTTTATCAGTGTTTTGTAACATAATAGGTTTTTAATACAACCAAGTTAACCTTTATGATCTTGGTAAGGGATCTGGTTATGTTTTTCTTCATGCATTGAACACCATATAATCAACAATCCACGCTCCCCTGTTGATTTGTGACTTCACATTTACTGAATATTTAATTTTGTAGACACATTTGCTTATAAGCTCTCTAGTTTGTCCATCGGATTTTTCTATTTTTTTACATTGATGGTATATATAATTTTTTTGACCAAATCTTTGAAAGAGTCTTAATATCTGGTAGGAAAGTCCCATTCTCTCTTTTTAATGTTGAATTGGTGATTCGAGTATTTTAATTTTAAAATTTTATAATAAAATTTTAAATTTACTTAAAATTTAAGTGAATATATAAAGTTCTTAAGAAATGTTAACTGGAGTTTTGATTATAATTTCAGTGAATTTTAAGAGAATTTATATCTTTATATAAATTGAAGAAGATAGACTGTTGAAGGACATAGATTACTTCTCAATTTTTCTTTATTAAAATTTTATTTTATTTTTATATAATTATCAAGTACTTTATGTTTTTGTTATTATGAATGTTACATTGTATTTAATGTATTTTTCACTCAGTTACTACTCCTTGAGATAAATGTTACTGATATTTGTAGACCTGATTTTTTTCTAATAGTTTTTTCCAGTGTTTTTAATTCCTTTTTTTTTTTTTTTTTTAAGAGAGAGGGAGTGTGAGCAGGGATGGGCAGAGGGAGAGGGAGAGATAGAATCTTAAGCAGGCTCCACGCCCAGTGTGGATCCTAAGGCAGGGCTCAGTCTCTTAACCCTGAGTTCATGACCTGAGCTGAAACCAAGAGTCAGACGCTGAACCAACTGAGCCACCCAGGTAGCACCTAATTTTTTTTTTTTGTAGGTAGATGATCATATCATCCCCCAAAAGGCCTATTTTTTCACTCATTTTCCAATTCTTAAATCCCTAGTCTTTTTCTTTCTTTATTGCACTGGCCTTGACCTCTAGAACTAACCTTAGAGGAAAACTTCTAGAGTTTCCCCAGTAAATATAAATTGATTGTAGAATTTTGGTACATAATGCTTAATGCATTGAAAAAGTTCTTTCTTATTTGTAGCTTGCTGGGTGTTGTTATAAATAATTGCCAAACCATAAGAAATGTTTTCTTTCCTGGATTAAGGAGATAATTATCTGATTTTTCTTTTTTAGATGATTAGTATATTAAAGTACATTGCTACATTTTCCGATATTAAACCAACCATACATTCCTTGGATTAAGTCTACCTATTCGTGATTCATAATTTTTAAATGATGTGTTCATTTACTATTATTTTATTTAGTGTTTTTCACATCAAGGGTCTTAACCAGAATTACCCTGTATTTCCCTTTCTAATTTCCCCATATAGTATTGTATCAATATAAATAAGATTTAAAAATTGACCTGGCATGTTTTAATTCTTTTTTATGTATTAGTACAACCTGATCAGGAATAAACTATTATATGAACTACTGTTTAAAATTTTGTACAATTGACTTATAATGCCATATACAATTTTGTGTTCTTAAGAGAAGACATCTTTGACTACTGATTTCATTTGTTTATTGCCATTCTATATGGTCTGTTGACATCTTTGCATTTTTTTCTTGCACCAATTTTGGCATTTATGCATTTCTAACTATTAATTTGTAATTTTCTTAAGATCCTTTACCTGGTGTTAACTCTTGTCCTTGCTACTTATTAGGTAAGTCTTCCTTTCCTTTTTTTTTTTTTTTTTAAGATTTTATTTATTTGACAGAGACACAGTGAGAGAGGGAACCCAAGCATGAGGAGTGGGAAAGGGAGAAGTAGGCTTCCCACAGAGCAGGGAGTCTGATGCAGGGCTCGAACCAGGACCCTGGGATCATGACCTGAGCCAAAGGCAGATGCTTAATGACTGAGCCACCCAGAAGCCTCTTCCTTTCCTAATTTATAAACAGGGATATTACCACTAGAATGGTCTGTCTCACAGAATTATTGTGTGGGTCAAGACTATAAGGATAAGATTATTGTAAATAACTTAGTATAGCCAAAGAAACATTACCATTTCACTTCAGGTTAGAAATTTTGTTAACTAAATGAATAATAAGTAATCATTTTAATAATGCTGTTCATAAGGTATAATGAATATCACTAAAAATTCCGAGTCTCAGTTTCTTTTTTTTTTTTTGCTTTGACTCTTATCATGAGACATGATAAGTCTCATCAGAAGATGTATAGTTTTGAAGATGTAAGTAGGGCCCTTAGAAATTGAAGTCTAAGATTTATAACCAACATCATCGTGTAAATTAAAGGAAGTGGAAAAGATTTTCTAAGAAGGGTTAGTAGTGTTAGAAGTGAATAAAGGTATTCTTTCTCCTGAGGGATACCACATTTTTAGTAGAAAAGAAACTTGATGTAAATGGGATGTCCAGAGTCATAAGGAAAATCCAATTTATTATTTTTTTTGTAAGTAATCTCTATCTCTAACATGGGGCTAAACTCACGACCGCCAAGATCAAGAGTCACATGTTATACCAAATGACCCAGCCAGGTGCCCCAGGAAAACCCTATTTGACATATATCTCAGGCCCTGAAGAAGGCCACCAAAATCTGTATTATTTATTGCCATATAGCAATATTACCACAAAGTTAAGTGACTTCAAAAAATGTATTTATTATCTCATGGTATCTGTGGATCTGGATTCTAGGCGTAACCTAACCACGTTATTTGCAAGGGTACAATCAAGGTGTTTACCAGGGCTGGGCTCTTAGCAGTGGCTTGCCTGGAGAACAGACTTTTTTTTTCCATTTCTTTAAGACTTTTTTTTTTAAATAGCAGTTTTAGGTTGATATGAAATTGAGAGGAAGATACAATTTCCCATATATTTCTTCCCTCACACATGTACCCCCCCATTAATAACATACCCAACTAAACTGTATTTGTTATAATTTATCAACCTATAATGACACATCTTGATCACCCAAAGTCCATAGTCTTATGAGGGTTCATTCTTGGTGTTGTGCATTGTGTAGGTTTGGACAGATGTATTATGATGTATATCCATCATTATAATATTATATACAGTATTCCCACTGCCCTAAAAATCTTTCATGTTCTACCTATTCATTCCTCCTGCTCCACACCGGTTCCTGGCAACTACTGATCTTTTTACTGTCTCCGCAGTGTTACCTTTTTTAGAATGTTGCATAGTTGGATTCATACAGTAATTTGCCTTTTCATGTTGGTTTCTTTCATCTGGTAACATGCATTTAAGTTTCCTCCATATCTTTTCATGACTAGATAGCTCAATTCTTTTTAGCACTGAGTAATATTCTATTGTCTAGATGTACCACAGTTTATTAACCTATTCACCTACTCAAGGACATCTTGATTTCTTCAGTGTTTGGCAATTATGAATAAAGCTGCTATAAACATTCATGTGCAGGTTTTTGTGTAGACACAAATTTTCAACTCCTTTGGGTAAATATCAAGGAGTGTAGTTGCTAGATCATATGATAAGAAAATGTTTAGTTTTATAAGAAACCATAAAACTGCCTTCCAAAGTGATTCATTTTGCATTCCCATCAGCTATGAATAA
This sequence comes from Procyon lotor, assembly GCA_028646535.1. Lineage (NCBI taxonomy): Eukaryota > Metazoa > Chordata > Mammalia > Carnivora > Procyonidae > Procyon > Procyon lotor. The sequence continues at coordinate 63,488,530 of CM053609.1, forward strand.
GAGTTCTGGTTGCACAATATACTCACCAGCATTTGGTGCTGTCACTGTTCAGGATCTTGGCCATTCTGAGTGTAATAATCCTCTTTTAAACACAGGTAGCAGTTGGTCTTGTGTTTATAGGATTGCAGGCTTTAGTTTCTTATTGACCTCAGTTCCTGGAGGCCATTTATGGTTTTTGCTCCTTGTTTCTCCAATATGGCTGCTTGCCTCCTCTAAACCAACAAGGGAGTAAGAGACATAAGGATATTTAAGAAGCAATGTCATATGAAGTGGAGAGTTCCTTAAATTAAAGATTTTAAAAGCTCTTCAAGTAATTTTGTAACTACACTTAATTGGATTAAGAAATGATTTGGAGTTGACAAAATGAAAACCTGATGTGCATACCAGTCCTTCCAAAAGTTAGGCTGTACAAAGAGATAAGGCAGCACTTCAAGGAAGGTACAGAGAAAGAAGAGGCATACTGTTGCTACTTTTGCTTTTTAGGTAGGAAAAATGTTGAACAAAATTAACATTCCCTCAATGCTTTCATTAAAAGTATATTTTATGGAGATGTCTTTTTAATTCTTAATAACCTACCTGGGATGTCTAAACTAGTATTATTTTTGATACTAGTTTTTATTTAAATGATGGCTTAGATTTTACTAAACATCTAATATATATATATATTTTTTAAATGTGCCAAGTTTTAAGCCAAATGTTGTAACATTATTTTTTAAAATTTTTCCTTTATTTTGTTTGTTTTCCATAAAAACTTCATATGTTGCATTCTTGCACACTACAGTGTACTATTATCCTTCTTTAACATGTGAACATTGCACAGAGCATTTGAAGTAGGTTAAACACTAAAATGTAATTTATTCACTCATATACTAGAAAGGGCAAGGTATCCATTTCCTAATTATGGCTATGCATCCAACAGCAACCTCAGACCACTGAGTCACCTTCTCTGTCACGCCTTAAGTATCCTGTTGAACTCAAGCAGGTACTTCCCAGAAAGAGCAAGGTGGCTACCAGCCTCCCCAGACATCTCACATCTCTTTTCCAGTAATTCCAGCTGTAGTTCTGAGCTGAAATATAACTGAGACTAACTGGCTAGTATGGGTTTTGAGCCTAGTGATTGTGTAAGGGAAGTGGGGTCAGCTCCACCCTAACACGTGGGGAGGAAAGTTCCTCAAGGAGAGTCAAAATGTTGTATCAACTAAAGAAAAGGGAAAAGAGGCTAGGCAAGAACAAGAGATGTTGAGTGTAAGAGTGCTCTTGGAGGTTAAGAATATTTCTTAGAGTTTATAACTTGTGTGTGGTAGGAGATGGCCCCAGAACTTGAGCTTATGACTCTAAATTGAGGGCTTGCTTTGCTACACCATAATTTACCCTGATTCAGGAAGAAGCCTGTGCTCATTTTGTGGAATGTTTAGGATAGTTATTTATTATTTATAGAGCCTTTCCATACATGCTATGTCACTTGAGGAGGCAGTAAGATATGTATAACATATATGTTTCTTATTCTGAATTCCTTTAGCTCTTCCTGGCTGCCTTCACCACTAAATCAACTGACTATGTGAATCAGAGTAGCACCTAAAATCAGAGCTACTCTGTCTCTCCACTTTCCTGTGGTTGAAACATTTGTTTAAGTTACTATATTATATCTGTACTGTGATGCAGCCTGAATGTAAAGTAAAAATAGGAAGAGAGATTGGATCAACCAAATAAATTGGAATAAAATAAAATAAAATAAATAAAATTTAAAAAATGAAATGAAATACAATAGTTGGATATGTGCTTTCAGCAGAGCATATACTACAAGTGCTATTGATAAATGTTGAAGCAATTCCCTGAAGTGTGGATAGTCCGGTATGATTAAACATGAGAAATAAGTTATAGCTTCACATTCCCAGTCAAGATTCCTGACACTGAATTACTCTGCAGTATAATGAGAGGACTATTTTAACCCAGCAAGAACATTCTATTTCAAAGCAATTCAAAAACTGAAACCAACATATTACACAGGGCAAACCTAAATGCAAAAATGGAAAGAAAAGTAATGCAAAAGGATAAAATTTCATACTTTCTACATAATGATAATCATTATTACATTAGATTGAATTCTGTATTCAGAAATATTTCTTTCTCTTCTAATATGAATTTAATTCCTTAAAGGTTTATTCAACAACTTATAATAAATGATCAATGGAAACCAGAAGAAAAGTTTCTAATGACTTTATTACTGAAATGTATCATTTCTACAAAGTTTTCCTTAGTATTTATGTAAAACTAAAGTGTAAAATTATAAACTTTAAAAATTTTGGAATTGTAAAACTAAAATATGATATGTAAATTTAAAAATTTTCACTAAAAATATTTTGAGTTTTTTTAAAGTCCTAGTTTATCTTAGGCCAGACTTATATGTTTATTAATTTCTTTCCTACGAAGATGATGGTCATTCACTGTATAATTTCTAATGATTGGATTTTTTTTCATTTGAGAAGTTACTTTAGGGGATGAACAAATTGAACTTGACACACGTTTCACCTGTAGACAGCTTATTGCACCATCATGATCATGGAGACCATACACAATATCTGTCATGGAGTATGCAGGGATACAGAGTACGTTTGGAGAAAGAAATGATTACTTCCAGTTGGTAGCAACAGAGAAAATGTCTTGGTGAAGGTGGCATTTGAGCTAGACTGGACATATGGATATGGAAAATAAAAAGATTTGAGGTAAAGGAAATAACATGAGGAAAATTCCAAGCTTGATGTTTGTGCATGCTCTCTTTCTCTCTAGTCTACATAGAGAAATCAGACTATAGAACTAGTTCCTAAACACTCTATGCTTTTTTAGAGTTCAGTTCACATTAATGTCTGGAATGCCCTCACATCCTCTAGGAAAATATTATCTTCAGAGGTCAATCTCAAATGCTTCTTTCCCTGGAGAGACTTTGAAAGTGTTAGAACAGTTTTATGAGGTGATCAGAGCTGTGTTTTTGGAAGTATAATATAATCACAGGGTAGAAGATGGTTGGAACCAGGAGATAAATGCAATTGTGTTAATGTGAGGAAGCAGGAGCTACATATTAGATTATACCCATATCCAGGAAGAGATAGAGATAGTTGTGAGAGAGATTTGGTTGTTAATTAATCATATTATAATTTGTGCTTTCTTATCTTGAACTAAGGTGATTACTTTAAGATAAACCAGAAACACAGAAGGGAAAATATTTGGGATGGAAAATAACCTATTGGATTCTAATCATACTGAGTTAGATTTGTGGAGCATCTAAATGAAGATATTCCTAGACACCTGGAAATGAGAATTTGGAGATTATCAGAACGAAAGTATCAAGAGTTTGGCCTCATATAAATGATCATTGAAATAATAAAACTAGACTACAATCATAAGGAAGATACCCAGACATGAGAAAAGTTACTGCAGTTTTAACTGTGTTGCTTTAAATATATTGTGCTTCAGTGTCAGTATCGGATAACATGGGAAGTGAAGAAATGTTTAAACCTGAAAATGTTTAAATAGACTCCTTTCTGTAGTTCCCCTATACTAAGGATTCACTGAGAACTCACCAAAACCATCTGATTCTAATGTATTGGACCATTTAATGAGCTAAATATACAATCTGAAGTTAAAGATTACTAGGCAACTCTCCCCCGAAATAAAAGGAAACAACAGACACACGTTCCAATGACCATCTTTCAGTGACATTTACTGAAATCATTTTGGTAAATTCTAGGTGCCATTTTTACATTGTTAAAAGATATCTCCACCAGATGGTGATTGAATTTTCAATAGGAGCAAACATTCTTTGTCTGTATGTAGGATAATGGAATCATCCACTTAGTAAGTTACTTTTAAAAATCTATATACCATATGCAAGTGTCAAATGCATTTTAAAAAAACATAAGTTGTTTTATTTCTTAATCTTGTTCAGAAATAAAATATCTAATTATATTTCCTAACCACACTTATTTTCTGGTCAATGGTTTTTACTATAATCAAATTCTGTTGTCTTTGCAGCTTATATTTAGAATTAACTAAAGATTAGAACTGATACAAAAAAACGCACTATGACTAGTATCACCAATATCCCATGTGTTATTGTCACCAAACAAGGGTTGAGGGATTGGTCTACTTTGGTCCTGTCAGCAGTCATTTTAATTCAATTTCTCTTAAATTGTATTTTTATTGAAAACAAAAACATAAATTATAATAGATTGGAAAGTTTCTATGTGTTTATAGTTTATCTAACTTAATAATACACATTTTTTTTTTTAAAGATTTTTTATTTATTTGACAGCGAGAAACACAGTGAGAGAGGGAACACAAGCAGAGGGAATGGCAGCGGGAGAAGCAGGCTTCCCGCGGAGCAGGGAGCCCGATGCGGGGCTCGATCCCAGGACCCTGGGATCTGACCTGGGCTGAAGGCAGACGCTTAACGACTGAGCCACCCAGGCGCCCCTTAATAATACACATTTTAAAGTATGATTGACTACATCTAACTTTGGAGAATCAAAACTTTCTAGTTTTTATCTTCGTTTAACTTTATAGTTTAAATGTTGAATTATCGTTCTTCTTGGGCAATTTCCTGCCTAGCACTAGAAGCAAAATGACAGAATACCCCCAATCCTAGTCCGTCTGGGCTCAATATGATTTGTTTAAATTAATACACAAAATAAATTAGACTTTGGGGCCCATGACCTACATACCATTGTTGAGTTTGTTGTAAAGCTAATTAAACTCTTAAGTTCTTCCATATTAACTAGACTAAATACTTCATACAGAAGTGATTCTGTGATTTGATTTTGCAGAATGAAAGAAAATTTTCTAACATGTTTAATCCACATTATCATTTTGAAGAGCCTCAAAAACTATCTCAATGGAGTGCTGAGCTAAATATACACAAATGAGTAAAATAAATATGGCCCAAATACATGATGAATTTAAATTTGGTCCCAAAATGCTGACACATTTATTAGGCAGGAGTTCCTGTTGGTATGACTAACCATTCAAAACAACACCAGGTGATTGTTGCTCTTTTTTTCCCCTTACAATAGGTGATATGAATGTGAACTAATGTCAACACAGTTCAAAGCAACCATTATCTTATTTCTCATGTATTTTGCTAGCTTTCCTCTTTAGAATATCTTATTCTCTTTTCCCTAGCAACGTGACCTTATCATGTATAGGGAACTTTTCATTTTCTACATCGACTTTTTAACCATGTGAATCTGCTTTTACTTAACGACTCTTCCTGGCCTGGTCTTTCTCCAGGAGTAAATGTGAGAGTACAAAGGAGAAAAAAACAGTTCCACTGGCCCCTCTCCACTAAGGGAGGAAGTCAAAAGTTGTTTGCACATAATCTTCCACATAATTCGAGTTACTAATGAGGACATCTCAGTCTTGCATCTAGAGATTGGAAGACTGAGGAATCCCTGAGCAAATGTTACAACAACTATTCACTTACAAACTATTCACTTATAGATCCTCTCTGGAAGGGTTTGAGGTGAATAGGAATGTAATCAGGATTTAGATAAGCATCTCCTTCTAATTCCTTGAAGAAAAGTAGGTTTGAGAATTTTAACTATCAAGATGGCTACCCCTGGATCTGGAAAGATATCCCTGGCACTTTCAAGGGCATTTAAATAGATAGCAGTGAAGTGATTCATCTGTATGTCTAATTTCACTTCAAATGCTGCAATAGATGTTTAGCAGACATGATTACCATCTGTCTTGACTCATATAAAAGAAAAAAAGAAAAAAGAAAAGAAGCTTTTCCTGGCCTAAGTGGCCTTAGATTGGAAAAAAGGAAAAGGAAAGAGAGAACGTGTGAATATGCCTGAGAAAGACATTTCCAAAAGCAGAATGAACTGACTAGGAGAGGCAAAAGAAAAAAAAAAATGGAGAGGTTTAGTCCAGGAACTCTGGACTAGAAACCAGACATATTCATTGGAATGAGACAGGCAGTTGAAACCAAGTAAATTCTAAGAGCTGGTAAGAAGTCTGGATATACAATATGAGGCAAACCAGTGAGGCACCCACATTTAGAGTAGGGTTTTGCCAGACAAAGAGAATCAGGGACTCAAGCACTGGCAGCATGTAAAATGGCTATAGACAGATAGGACGTAGACACTGATCTGGGATTCCGAGGTTGCTAGAACTCTGTCTCTAGTTAGAATTGAGATAATTAGGCAGAGTTCCCCACATAGAAGAAATGCAATATTATGCAGGTTATCAATACAAGATTTTAAGCCACAGCTTAGCTGAAACAGTGCAGATACTTCACCATTGTAACTGCAATTTAATGTAGGGACTTGGTCACAGGATTAAGGTAATAAGGGAAGCTAGAACTGATGCTCATCATTAAGGGTATAGCCAGTTGGACCTAATGCAGATTTCCTAAACCAGAAGTCCTTTATTCTCCACTGACTGGGACAGGGTTAATTCCACATATTAGAGTAGATTCATGGTTTTATGTGGAAGTTAAGTTGCTCCAGAAGTAGTCATGAAGAGGAAGTATGAAGAACATATTTTGTATTTTATTCATTAATGATTTATTCAATCAAACACTCATTTAATGAGATTCTCCTATATTCAAGACTCTGAGCTTAGTAGGGTTCAAAAATGTTAAGGTATCAATCTAACATCAGAACATCTAAGCTATAGTCATGAGATTAATAAAGAGATAAACTCTGAAAAAATACTACGTCAGATATTTTTTCTTAATATTATGAGAATACAGGAATCCCACTAACTTGGAAGAAGTCAAGAAATATCCCTGAGCAGGTAACATTTGAAATCAATCTTAAAGTTTAAGTTTATTATTTCCTAGCTGAAGAAATCAGAGGAAAAGAAGAAGTAATAAAGTACAGAGTAATTAATAATAATAATAACAGCTATTACTTACAGTTGTGTGTGCCATCTTATTTAATGTTCACAATTCTTTGATACGTACCAGTATCTCCATTTTATAGATGTAGAATCTGAAGCTCTAAGAGGTTTACCCAAGTTCCTAAAGCCACAACAAAAGAGCCGGATTTTGATTATTTTTGTTTTGTTTTTCCTCAAAACACCTGCACTCTCCATCATTATACAACAATACTTCTGACATGTCCTAGGAGGCACGAGAATTGAATTATGTCAGGAGCATAGACTTCACAGACAATGTTTTCATGGGAATTGTTAACTAGAGTGGCACAGCTAGGGTGTGAAGAAGGCCTTTGGGTGAATAGGAAAGAGAAAAGGAAAGAATTAAGTGTTAGAGGAAATCTCAGGTGATACGGTTTACTGTTTTCATCATTAAGACGATGAAAACTTCATTTTATTCTAAGAGTTGTAGTATTTTTGGACTAGAAATGATTTAGAAAATTAGGCTATTCAGCTCTTCAGATTTATAAGTAAAAAGACCAAGACCCATGTCAAGAACATAAATTAGCCTGAAATTAAGGTTTCTCTAGTTCTTCACGGGAGCTCTACTGAACTTGCACTTCTCCCTTCTAATGTAAGTGATATAGGGCCATGGTTTGAACGGAGAAGTGAGGTCAATAAAAAGAGGGGAAAGGAAGACAGTGTGTAAGGTTGTTGAGTATCATGAATAAGGACTAAGAAATTAGGCAGCCAAGTACTCATTCCTTTGGTTTTCTGACACTTCCAATTTGATGGTTGAGATCTCACAGGGTGTTTGGGCCCTGGGAGATTTTCAGATCATTAATAATGGCAAAGTTCATTATGAAGTTAATTTGTAAGTGACCGATACAATAATAGAAAAGACAGTTGCCTAGATATGTACCTAAAATTACAGCCTTTAATTCCAGGATGATTTTGATAACTATAACTACTAATAAGTCTAAGAATAATTTATTTGCTAATTAACCAAGGGCTTTCTCATCAAAAAGAAACTGAATTGACTGTAAGTTGATCATAACAAAAATACAAGAATTTAGGAAGAAAGAAAAGAAAGAAGAAAGAAAGAAAGAAAGAAAGAAAGAAAGAAAGAAAGAAAAGAAGGAAAGAAAAAGAAAGAAAGAAAAACAACTCTCAGCTGTATCCTAACTGTAGACTTTTCATCACTGTTGACAATGAAAATGAAAGTCATAAAGAACACAGCTGGAATTTTAACTCTTAAGTTGAGATCAAAGATTTGGCAGTTAGAAAAATCATCCCTTTGACTTGTAAACAAAACAAATCTTATATGGATGTCAGAATAAATAAAGTATTTCTTTTTTAAACAGTTACTGTTTTGGCTAAACTGTACTCATACCTATTAAAAGATTTAAGATAGAGAATTTATCACTCTTATTGCCATCTTAACCTCAGACACAATTATTTAAAATGAAATAAATATATACTTAGCAAACAAGAAAGATATATTACTAATTGTCCACTGGGCAGTCAATTGCCAGTTAGAGTAGCCACTTGTGTAAACTCTGTCAAACATGCTGACCCAAACACGTCTCTAGCGATTTCCAACATCTGGCTTAAAAGCTTCCCTGTAATTATTTTCATTTTGCATAAGCAAAACTCACTAAACCCTGCATCTGTGGTGGTGATATACAAAACATATAAATTTGGAGGAATTCATTAGATAATGCCAAAGAAAATGTACCAATGGCTCGATGCCATTTAACTCCTCTACTTTTCATGAATTAGCCAGCAGGAAAGGCCTTTTTCCCTTCAAAAGTTTACATAGATTATGCAGTGCTGCTTGACTTTGCTATAGCTTTGCTGGAGTGCTAATTCATAGAAATTGACATATAAGAAAGTTACAAAATGCCAGTACTTTTTCTTAATGTCTTTGCCATCTCTGAATTTCTATAGAAAAAAAAACAGGTAATAAGATGATACAGTTAACAGATACATAGATAAGAAGTATTACCTAGAATTTTTGCTACTATAAAGCTCTGAATCTGATTTGGGACAATTTTCTTGGGAGAATGCTTAAAACACATGTAACAAATTGTTTTATTAAGCATTTCCAAATTCTAGTGGCACTCAAACATACAGATTTCAAAAGACTGCAGATAGTCTAAAATCTTAAATTACAGATGCATATAGACAGAGTATACATATTTTTTTGATATACGGAAAACCTCCCCATTATATCATAACTTGTTCTAACTATGTTTTGTTTTAATTGCATGTCAGAATGCCACAATAAAATACTACATGATTATACTTTGACTTATTAACCTCAGCTAAATATACTCATACATATCAAAATGTTCAGAATTGTTTTGAATATATGTTTATTTTCTTAGCTCTCATATTTGGTTTGCTATTTCTCTCAACCTGTTCTAGGGAAACTGGAATAGTCTAGGTTGGATGATGTATATTTATTAGCTTCAGAACCACATCTGTGTGCTCAGATTGGAGGAAAGGTCATGAACACAATGAATGTTGCTAGGAAACCATGCCTTTTAGTCAATTTAGTTGTGAAGATGAAAGGGTTTTTTTGGTACAAAGATGGGCTATTTGTATAGTACAATGAATAATCATTTTATTTTGATCTTTGAATTTATCATTTAAAAATAACACTTTTCATTAGTAGCTTTTCCTATTTATTACTTACTTGGATTTCAAATGTTTGAAATTCAAGATGTGAATGTAGCTTTCTATGAAAAGAAAGACTTATTACAATTTTCATTTAAAGAAAATAACCTTGTTGGTAAAATTTAAGGCTATCTAATCCTTAGAGAAAGACATGTGAGTCATAAAAAGATTAATAATCAAATAATAAAAGTCAAGGAACAAGTAGCTAGGTCCCTTGAAATAACTATTAAAAAGATTTTGTAAGTTCAAGTGCCATAAACAACCCGACACTTCTTTTTGTGTTTCAAAACGACAGGACCACAATCTTGGCAACTCTTCACAAAGATTAAAATAAAACAGACATGTTTTACTGGTCAATGATGATTAGATGATCCTTGGATATAAGTGAGTACCCTAATTCCACAGGACTGCATTAGTCCAGTTAAGTACCTAATTAGAAGCTTATGTTGGCGTGCCTGTATCTGTTGATTCTGAATCAAAATGTAATTTTAACCATGTAATTTTTTATTGGCTCCCTATCACTTGAACATTTAAGTAATATTTGGTGTCACAGGCTATAGTGATGATGATAAATCCATCAGGTTAGTACGGCAATAAACATGTCAGTCACTTGGCCGAATCTTTCCTCCATAGGTGTGAATATGTCACTCGGGTCGGGCGATCAGAATAATGTGCTGGAGGTCAATGTATTTGTGGAAGGGAAAGAAGGCCAGTGTAAAGGGAGCATAATTGGGATTGAGGTGATAGGAAGTGAGTTTGTAGAGACTGGCAAAAGCCACACTCTGGAGAGCCTTGTGGGCCAGAGTAAAAAGCTTCAGCTTTATCTAAGTATGATGGGAAACCTGGGATTAGGTAGAAAGAGGTGTGACATGATCTAATTTATGGTCTTGAAACTCACTAAGGAACGAAACTAGCATTTAGGAGCTGTTATTGTGGTGCTGATGAAAATGATGCTGGCCTGCTAGGGCTTGCTAGGGTAGTAGCAGTGGAAATGGACAGAAGTTGATGAACTCAAAATAACTTTCAAAGGTTAAGCTAACAAGCCACGCTGGTCTACATCGGTGGACTGGATACAGAGTATGTGGTTAAGAGTGAGATCAAGGATAAGTCCTACGTTATTAGCTTGGGCAACAAAGTGTGGTATTGGCATTGAATGAATTGGAAAGATAGAAGGAAAAACAGTAGTAAGGGTGCAATTAAGAGTTCTGTTTTAGGCAAATTACATTTGAGTATCTCCAAGTGAAAATGTTAAATAGGCAGTTGGCTATGACATTTGGAAAGATAGGAGCAGTATATAAAAATGTTTGAGTCAATTGCAAATAGTTAATATTTAAAACCGTGGTACTGAATGAGATCATCTAGGGAGAAAGTATCCACAGGAATGAGAAAAGGATGGCAGTGTTCTTTAACAACACACTTAATTTAAAAGACAATGGATGATTAAGAGTAATTCTGATCATGAAATAAAATGCCACTTTTTACTCTTATTTACAAAATGCTTTTCTCATATTCTGTCATGCACATAATATGAAACTAAAATGTGCTAAGTATTCATTGTAGTCTATTCTTACCACTGTATGGATGGAAAAATTGAGCACTCAGTTTATATGTCAAGACTCAAGATCTCACTGCTGGTTAGGCCAAGAACAGAGACCTTTATAACTCTAATCCATTGCTTTTTCTATTATACCATGTCAGAAGCTATTCACTTTCAAAGATACAAGGCTATTACTGGAGTTATTTGCCTCTACACTAGCATCCTCAGTTTATGATGCTTGAGTTCCAATGTCTAATTAGTTTTCTATCCTAGCCTTTGTACTCTAATGTCACTTCTTGCTGCAACCTGCCTCAGGGAGTTTCTCCCTCTAGTGATCTTCTGTTATTATGCTATGAGCTGTGAAAACAGATAATGGAGACATAGAATTATTACAAATATACTAAGTTAAAACAGTCTTTGAGAGACTCTGATTAGTTACATGCCATGACCTTACTGCATTGTCTTGAAACATATATTATGGCTGTTCAGGGCCTCTCACTTATCTATTACCTCATTATTATTATATTTTTTGCATTTGTGTTATGAAGTGATTAGCTTGTCAAGCAAATGACTTCTACGGCTAGTGCAATTTTTAACATTTATGTATCTTTTTCTTGGCCATACTGTGCCGGTCCACATTGATAAGAGTTCTATAAATAGCTTTCATTCTCAATTTCTGGGATATCAGTTCTAAAAGATCAAAGGGAAGTTTTGATTATACTCCTCAGATAATGGAATTTATAAGACAACAAACCCAAGCTAGGTCTTGACAAAGAAGGCAACATAAAAAAAAAAAAAAATCGCCCCTTTGGGTATGAATCCAGTCTTCTAGGAAGCTAGGCTTTCTTTACCCATTCAGCTTGGGTGTTTAGGGTACTGGTCACTACTCCTATCTCCTTGATTTTTCCTGAAGTTGTCTTCAGTTTCCTGTGCTTTCTCCTTTGGCAGGAAGAGTCCTGTGCTCCCACCATTGCATACTTCTCATCTCTCATGTAGTCTAGATCACCATTATGTTTAAAGGTTGTTGATGGCCAGTCCACACTACCTCCGCTCACTAAAGACAGCCCAGAATTCTGGATATACCAGATGCTTCCTCAAGCAATCACCAAGAAATTTCATTTTTATTCATTTGGTAGTAGGGAGTTATTGGCAACATTTTAACAGAGAAAAGGCATTATTTTGCACAGACTGTGTTGGCAGCACTGTAAATGATGATTCTGAAGGGATGATGATGGAGGTGAGTGGAAACTTAGAAGGCAGAGTTTCCACTGAGAGTTGAAAAGGGCACGAACTACCCTACCCAATAACAATCAGGATAGATAGGAAAGAACATATTTTAGAGTTATTTAAAAGGTAATTAATGTCAGACTTGACTATTCTTTGGACTGTGGGATGAAGAATAGGGGATAATTACAATGACTCCTTCATTTCCAACTTGAGTCAGTAGTGAATCATGTCATGAAATGCGGTTGAGATACAAGGGTAGAGATGAGGAGATAATGGGTCCTGTCTTAGAGTGGTGTAGTTTGAATGAGCCTGGAATTTTGGAGAGAGTTCTGGGGGAAAAAAAAGAAATTTGGGAGACTTTAGAATATAAATGGACATTAAAGCCTTCTCAAACAGTGAGATTACCCAGAGAAAGTATTTCAAATAAGAAGGGAGAAGATGGAACACTACAGAAACACCTTTAGAAGATAGGGAGGGAAAGATTTCACAAGGGACAGAAAGTGAGGAAAATCAGGAGAGGTGAGTGGCACATGCTAAGGGAAAGAAGAAAACAAAGATAAGAGTGACCACTAGTGCTGAAAGCCTTAGAGAGGTAAGACAGATGAGCACTGAAAATTACCCACTGGCTCTGTCACCTGGGAGGTGAATGTCTTAAGGAAACTAACTGTGGGGTGGTGAAGAAGGAAGTCCATTTATGAGAGTTGTGAAACAAATAATTTTAGGTGTTGAAGAAAGGCTAAACTGTTTGAAATCCTGTTTAGTAAAGGAAAGGAGAAAGACAAGGCTATGTTATAGTGGGAATGGAGTTTAAAAAGGGGTTAGTAACTTTTTTCCACTTCTAGATAGGAGATGTTTGACCTTGCCTGTGTGCTAGAAAAGGTAGTAGAAAGTAGTGACAGAGTAGAGTCTCTGAGGGACAGGAGGGATGGCATCAAATATACAGAAAGAGGAATTGCCTCATCTAGAGGAAAGAATATTTTATCCATGGAGAACAGAAGGCAGTAAGGATAGGTATAATTCACATAGCTCCGGGATGAAAAATGAGAGATTTCAACTCTGATGGCATCCATTTTCTCGTTGGGAGATGTAACAGATAAGGTCAAGACTAAGCAACAGTTTTGTGTATTCCTCCATTCTCAATATCCCTAGGTATAGTAACACTTAGATTATAAATGCAAATAATTGTTTTGAAATGATGAACTCTAAAATAATCAACCTTTGCATTGTTTAGCATGCTAGACTACTGCGAGTATAGAGTGTTATATATCAAATGTTCCCTATTTCTGCAGAGCCTTACCAGTATTGATTATATCTACAGTTAAGTTCTATGCTGGTGAACTTATCTTTTTGAAAGACCTTTGCATTAGTAGTCAACTGATATGAATATCCACCTGTGGTTGTTCTGCTTTTAAGTTTAAAGTTAGCCAAATCATACAATTTAAGAAATAAATCTACCCTAGTTTTATTTTAGTCATTGTTTAAACATAATTGTAGGAAGTAGCCACAAAAGTAATTATTTCTCCTACATTTTAGTCATAGGAATTTTGATTGAACTACATATTCCAATTCAAATTTGCCAGTTATGGACTACAATATAAATCATTTAGTTGTTGCCCACCTACTTAATATCCGTAGATCTGCTTGCAAATTAGGAAACCAGAAAGCATAAATTCTAATTTCACCTCTGCTAGATACAAAAAACCTTTCTGAATGACACAGAGAAGTCTTAAAGGTATTATTACGCACTGCTATAAAATATATATATATATTTTTTTCAAAATAGATCAGTTGCAAGGCTGTGTGGTATTGCAGTTAAAAGTAGAGACTATAATGTTAAAACAGTCCTAGAGTGGAGTCATCCTTCCACCACCTACAGATGCATGACCTTAGTTTCCTTCTTTATAAAATGAGATTGATAAGAGTGTTTACTTCAGTGTTACTGTGAAAAGAAAAGATCATTCATGTAAAACACTGATGACAACGGTTGACATAGTAAAAGCTCAAATAAATAATAGTATACTAACCACCATAATAAAATAATATAAACATTCCTGCATAGAATGAATCATCTTATATACTCACTCTCTCAATGAAGATATGGTTTGTTATTCAAACTTCTAGTCACTCACTTCCTAACGAAAATAAGAAAGAAGTTACGATCTTCTATGAATTGAAGATAAGCTCTACGAAAAATCTTATGATCTTGATCTAGCAAACTATCTTTTTTTTCAAAAATGACAAAGAATGTGGACAAGTGCAAAGTTTAGGATGTTCTATAGAAATGGGTAAAAATACTGTGTGCGTGTGTGTGTGAGAGAGATAAAGATGAAAATAATTTATGCTGATGTAGGATTTACATCAGAATATTACAAGAGATGTACGTTAATGAGAAAATAAGGCACACAACTGTGTCTATGAGAGATCAATATTAATACCCTTAAATACTCTTATGAATTACCTGTAATCAGATTTTCATCTGCTACCGAGTGACATTTCATTACACACAGAGTCACTTTTAGGATACAATATGAACTTTTATTGATTAGTCTTAACCAATTTGGATGATATGACTTTCAGAAGAAACGTCTATGTACAGGTATAGTTCCAGTGTCTAGATCTAGGATGACCGCAGCCTGGCACACTCCCTAGCATTTCCAGGCAGAAATTTCAGTAAACACAAGCATTTTATATCCATCCAGTTATTTGAAGTGCCTAATATAAGAAACTCTGGATGCAGCTGAAGCTCTGTCATGTACTCTTTGGAGTTATAAAGAAATGATACAATCTCAGTAGATCGGAACCTCCAGGAAACAAATGTTTTTTTGTTTATCCCATGCAATGCTGTATCCCTTGTAGAGTGAACAATTTGTAGTGCATAAAGGGTCTCATTAAATAATTTTTTGATGAATAAATGAATCTATACCTTCACTATAGCCTATGAAGAGAGAGTGGCTGGTAGAAGGTGGGCAGTACCAAGGCACATTCTCCAGCCATGCAAGAACAATAACGAGAGAGTAAAGGCTGGTTATAAATGCCAGCAGGAACAGAGAAACATTGGCTAAATTCTTTTTAAAAGGGACAGAGAGCAGTAAGGGAAGAATATAAAACTGAGCATTAGTTTTGAAAAATGCAAATGAACATAGCTCTTGAAAGACACCAAATATTAGTAATCAGCCTACAGAGGAAATCAAGAAAATAAAAGAAACAGGTAGCATAGAAAAATAACTAACATGTTTTAATGTGTACTTCTTTTCCAGGTAATGATCTGAGTGCATGACCATTCCTTTATTTCTCCTGACTAGAAAACAAGGTGGCCGCGTTCGTTTTACAGATTAGGAAACTGAGGCGTGGAAAGTTTGAGGGACTTGCACAAGGTGACCCAGTTAGGATCTGGGGAAGCCTGGATTTGCACTCAGGTCACCTGGCTCCAGGATGCCCATTTTATCTCATCTGTCTTACACACACACAAAAGACCTGCACAGTCATTGGCAATGCCTCCCTCATAAATAACCCACTCGGTGGGATGAATGAAGCACTACTTGGCATGTTCCTATGCTTTCTGCCACCAAGTTGCTGATGGCTAGACAAAATGGTAGTGTTTCTGTCAGTTTCCTCATCAATAAAATTACTATTGTCCAGACCCATCCAGACTGCTTTGCTTGGATATTGTGTGAAATAACCAATCAATAATCGTAAAATGCTATGAAAACATGGAGTGCTAGATCCAAGTTCAATATTATTATATGAGTTTACAGTGTGACAGCACAGCCGTAAAGGTCAAAGCTATTTTGAGCTGCATACAGAAAGGCTGATGTGGAACAGAGGAGAAACTGTTGTCTTATAACAAGGGGGCCAGGGATTGGGGATATTTTAATGGAAATACTTCTCTTTTATTGGTGCTTAGGAACCCCCAGACAAGAAAATTAGTTGGAAGACAAAATAAATGTCAAGGAAGAAGACATAACACCACTGTGCGAAGTAGTGAGGGATAAGAGTGATGGGATTAGGATGAAAAACTAGAGATGCTGATCTGGTTAAGTGAAAATTAGCCAACATCTGCAGACATTTGAAGTGCATGAATAAAAAACCCCAGAAATTTAGTCTGAGAGTTAAAGGAATGACTAGAAATAGAAAAGAAAGTAGAGAAAGAAAGGAAACAAAGAAGAGAGTGAGTCACTCATATTTGGGCCATAAGACAATAAATATTTACTGAAGCAATGCCAATTTGATTTGATCCATTTTTTTTAAAGATTATGAATCACTGACTAATCAGCTTTGTTGCAGTATTAGCATCAACGTGTCAAGGGCCAGTGGGATGGCTATGCACAACCCCAGTCATCTAGAGCTGCGGCCTTAAACTGAGGCAAATGGCCCCCACATCCAGACCAGCTCATGGGATGTAAGTAAAGCCTTGCCGTATGGAATAATGAAAGAAAGTCTGGAAAAGGATCTCAAACTGCATCATAACAAAGGATCTCTGTGCCAGAGTGCCCACTTTTTAGGTAACTTTTCCATCTGCCTTATATAATTACCATGACTTTGTGAAATAGGTACTATGTTAAATATTTGAAAATTCAGGGTTCCAGAGCAGTGATACTCAATTTCAGTGTCTTACTCAACATGTGGATGTATCCCAGACAGATGGGAGGAGATCAGTAAGATGACTGTTACTAGCAAAGGCAATAGCAAAGATGTTTTGCGCCCTTATGTACCAGGATCTTTATGAGATAACTCATTTTATCCTCAAAACAGACTTTTAAGTAGTTACTCGCATCACCTCATTTTCAGAGATAGAGAAACTGAGCCATGGGGCATTTAAATACCTGCTTCAATGCCTCAGCTAGCAATGCTCAAACTTTTTCTGCCAATAATTTATGAGTAATTTAACTTAAATATAGAGATGATTTAAGATCTGTTCTATAAGAAGAACATTTTGAAAGTAGACTGTTGGTTACCTAAGACTGGCAGTGAGCCATGGGATATTAATCAAAGGGTACAAACTTTCAGATATAAGATGAATAAGTTTGGAGATCTAAAGAGTAGCATGGTGATCGTAGTGTTAACTAAACTTATGGTAATCATTTTGCAATATATATGTGTATTAGATCATCACACCTTAAACTTACATAACGTTACATGTCAGTAATATCTCAATAAAACTGAAAAATTCAAAATAATAATAATAATGTATACTTGGAAGTTTGCTAAGAGTAGATCTCAAGTGTTCTTACCACCAAAAAAAGAAAAAAAAAAGAAAAGAAAAAAGATAGCTATGTGAGGTGATAGATATGATTTAGTCTGATTGGGATAATCATTTACAATATATATATATATT
>CM053609.1:63511186-63601921 GCA_028646535.1 Procyon lotor
ATCAGACAGTGGTTTTCTGAACAGATTTTTTTTTCTATAAAACACAGCTGAAAACTTCATCTTAAAAGCTTTAAAAGATTTAGACTCAACATTTTATTAGCAAGAACTGAAATGTGGATTTATTTCTATAACGTGGTGGAATTCTTATTCAGGAAAAGCCCTATTTCTGAGTTTGTTCTGAATTTTTTTTTTTTTAAGAGAAGGGTGATTTCTCTGATCTTTCCTCTCCCATAAACTGAGGTATGAGATCTTGTTGTAGTCTGAACCCAAATAACTAACTCCATTTCAGTTCTGGTATCTCAAACCATCTGCTGCTAAATATGAGTCCACTTAAAAAATTCAAGTAAAAAAAGCCAATATAGTAATATTTTGAAAACATTTAGCATCATTTACTAAAAATGTGGATGAGGGAGCAAAAATACTTGAAGAATGTATTGAAAAGCAACGCATCTGTTTAATGGCTCTTTCACGAATCCCCATCAGTTTGGCATTGTGGAGAAAATCGCTACTAACAGCAGTTGTGCATGTATTAACATTTTGCCCTTTTTCCAGCAATGTTTGCTCACTGTAGTTCTACAATGGGGTAATAATAATGCTTATCTTATGGGATATTTTTCTTTTACTTCTCAGAGAAATGTATGTATTCAACTATAAATATGTAAATACATGTATTCTAATCATAAATAAAAAATATACACACACACACACACACACAAATAAGTATCTACACATACATACATAAATACACAAATTTAACTAACCATAAATTTAACTTGCTTTCTAGACGTTGGCGGGTGTTAACAGTTCTTGCCTGTACCTGCCATTATGGTATTTCTTTGAGACTTAGGATTATTGGGCTTTTCTGGTACTGCCTTACTGCCAATTTTAACAACTGATTCACTAGCCATTTGTAGGAATCTCTATGTTGTGAGGTTCTATTGTCTTCCAACATCTCCATTTTTACAAATGTGTCAGAGAAGTGGTACAATTAGTGCTGCACTTAGTTGAAGCACATCTTTTCCAATTGTTTGTGAAATCTTGGGATCCCTTGCTCCGTTTCCTCACACATGATACTGCCAAATATTTGGATCTATTAGGATGGTAAATAGGATTCACTTTATGATTGAAGAGGGAAGGAAAGGAGCAAATATACTGAGAAAATAAAATAGCATGCCTCCATAAATTAATTTTGCTTCTTGACATTCTTAGAGTTGCCTTTGTTCTGTTCAATGCTAATTTTTATTATACTGAGCTCGCAGAAATAAGCATCTCAGAATCAGTGCTTAATGCCTTTCATCCTTTTGACACTTCTAGGGAAAATGCAGTTTTGAAACTATCTACTACCTCTCCGTTTCCTAATCTTATTCACCCCACACTCCCCACCCCGTCCCCTAAATACGACCAAATATTGACTGACAGCTTGAAAGTGCTAATCGACTCCTTCCCAATCATATGTGTTCAATATGTTGGCTTTAAAAAAAATTAGGAGCCCAAATCTTTCATCTGATATCATCGCTCAATAGACAGACAGAATTTTAACCAGAGCAGATTCAAGTACAGCTTTCAGACCAGCCAAACCCAGGAGACAGGCAGGAGGTCTGCCCTTCCCCAGCCGTTCTTCTGTCTGCATTAGCCGTTCCTGCTCAGGCTCCATCGACCTGTCAGAGCCATCACAGTGATTGACTGCCCCGGCAGATGTGCTGCTATAACAGGTAACTTGATCATCCAGACCCATCTGTCTCTAAGTCCTCTTCAATTCACACTTTGAAAAATATTAGAGGTTGGGAGGGGTTGGATTCTTTGTTGTGATTTAAAAAAAAAAAAAAAGTAGGCTATCTGTATTTCACAAAAGGTTATCCTCTAGTAAGTGGCATGGAAATAGATCATATTTGAGCTCTTTGGTGAGATGGGCTGCTTCCAGGGCCTATTACTATCAACATTTTAAATGGGCCAATGAGATCGGAGAGAATTGGAAAAACCTGATTTCCAAAACAAAATCCAAAGTTAAGGACCGATTTTAAAGAGCCACCATGATAATAATAGAATGATGTTGCAAAGATAACAGTTTCTGGGCGAGCGAGACAGATGGGCTGTTTGCGTAGAGGGAAAGGAGGGGAACCTCAGGCAGTGGGAGCAATCCTGTGTCTTCTCTTCAGTGCCCACAGCCTGGCAAATGTTGTGACATCATTAAGCTGAATTGCTGATTTCAGATGGGTCTGGAACAAGAATGGGCAAGGGTAACTCAAGCTTCATGCTGAAATGTAGTTAACTAATTTACTAGTGTCACTCTTTCTGATAATTACTTTTCACCAAAATATTTTGCTGTGCTTGTGTGCAGAGGATTTCATTCTACAAGTCAACACCCCAAGTGTGGAGCTGTTCAGGATCCATCAACAGCTTCTATTAAGAGAGAATATAATCCTGGTGAGATCAGAGGCTAACGTTTTCTATTTCTCAGTAGAGTCTCTTGCCTACTCACTATCAAGGGATGAACACTGACCGAGAATGACATGGCTCAACATCTAAGGGGAAGGAACATAGCAAAGCAAACAAAACAAGGTAAAATGAATAACAATGGGCAAAAGAAGCAAGTGCACTCAATTTTTTTTTAAATGAGGGGAATAAAAATATGCCAAGTATGCAGCGATGCTTGTAGAACCTGAAGGAATAAATGAACATGGAGAAAGATGTAGACAAAGGTATTCATTTCTTAACAGAACTCCTTTACAATTATTTTGTAGTCTAGCCCACGACTTCACAATTCGCCTTGGAACTCAAATACGCCAATATTCATACTGCTCCTCCAATCAAAAGCAAAAAATAAATACATTTCCCAAAGCTCTCTTTCTTGGCTAAGGGATCTAGATTGTGTTCCGGTCATAGTTGGCCACTTTAATCTGCTAGCCAGATACCATGGTTTGACGGAAATGAATGTACTTTTCCCCTTTCAGATTAGAAATAGAAAGCATATTATTTTATTATTTTAAATTAACAACAGTAACTATTCTATCCCCCCCTCCCTTTTTCTGGCCTGAGGGAGTTCAATTTTGCTATTGATATCGCTTGAAAAGGCAGTGAGTGGCAAGCAGTTGCCTGGGTTTAGTAAAGCTATTTATCGCATGCTTCAAAGAGTTATTTACCACATAAAGCTCTGGCTGATTAATTCAGTTAGCAGTGCTCACTCTTCCCTTCCATTCCTCAATTCCAAACCAAAGTGAAAAAAAAGTCATATATATGAAACACAAATCTGTCCAAAATTTAATATGAGCTGAGAACATGATGACACAATTTAAAAAAAAAAAAATCAACAATGTCCTCACGAAGTTATATTTAAGAGAGTTTACCATTTTTATAATAAAAAAGTTAAATAAAGGGGAAGAGATCACTATTTTAGTAGTGTTTGTCATTGCATACTGTGCAATTATTTGCTCGGAAGTCCTTTTAGACGAAATGGTATTTGCAAGCCATAGAGATCTTCAGTACTTGCGTGCCATGAAATCAGATCTGTAAGTCTTCCTGATATGGAACAAGAGATTCTTTTTTAAACTCTTGCATTTTCATCTACTTCACATCATATAACTCACATTCTTAAAAAACGACTGAAGATTTTTCTTATTTCCATGTGGTTCCTGCTTTCTAAATTCTGTTGCTTGTTTTCTCCTTGGAGTTCTAAATGTTGCTTTAACATCTTTAGGTGTGATATAGATAGATTTAGAGTGATGTAGTTAGCAAGTCTCAAGCTGCAGCTTTTAAATACATTTGAAAACCTTCTTCTGAAGGAAAACAAGACACTCTTATGGGAAAGTTACACTTTATTTTGGAGGCATCTCTCGCAACTTTTCTTTCCAAAGATGCTGAATTTACTCTGACTATTATTAACACATGTATGTAATTAATCCTCTGTTGCTCAAGCTTTTTCACGCACAGCTAATCAGGGTTAGTTTCTCCTTGGACAGAAGAAAGAGCAAATTTTTAAAAGAAGGACTAAGGTCTATTTTCCAAATCAAATTCAGCTGAATGTTTGAGAAAGTACCCCTTTACATGGGTTTACACCACATGATGTGCTGATCCTCTCGGGCACAACTTGCCTCCCTGTGCTCTACCACGTAACTATCGTCCTGCATTCCTCTCGACCCTGCCCTTGTAACTTTTTTTTCAACTGATTATATCCATAGAAAGAGTTCAGTGTAAATATGGTTTTAGCAGTTTATCACAAGAAAAGTGGTTTCCACTTACTTTAAATTCAAGTTCTGTGTATTCAATTACTGTTAGCAAGCACTCCACCTACTGGCTTACATGACGCCAAGCAAGCCGACCAGGATCGGAAGCAAATCGGCAGTAAAAGATATTTTCAACTCTGCTGATAGGAAAAGGATTTCAACTTCCAGACTGTCAACCAGGATCAAGCATCACTCTGACTTGCTGCTCACCAGGGTTAGGGTGATTCTTGGTATTGTCTAAACCAAGTGACAACTTAATTGTGAGGAAGATCTCCGTAACAATGTGGTGTAGGAGGGTAGGATGGCTCAATGAGAGGTGGATTTTTTTAAGTACGACGAAGAGGGAATCCTATTCCAGAGCCTCAAAATGCCTTGTATGCATAGTTAGAGCAAATGTGCATGCACACAAGCATAGGTGTAACAAGTACTTCTTGTCTTTAAAAAATTATTGAAGAAAACAGGAGTTTTAAAACGAGTCAGGATTATCAACATTGGATATAGCTACTTCTCGTCCACCCAGATGTCAATTTTAAAAATGTAATACTGCAGTGGCAAGAGTAAAATAAATGCTTGAAAAATTCCTTTGATCATTGCCCCCATCTCCATGAACTTTTTAGCTTAGTAGTCTTGGTAATGAATAGTTATATGACAGAGAGAGATTAATTTTAGGCAATAACAGTGAAATCAAGAGAAATTGAACCAGCTCTGTTCCACAATGTCAACATAAGGTATAAATCATAACTTTCTGCTACCCCACCCACTCACTCACCACCACCCATCTTGACATCTTTTTTTTAAGTACAGCTTACTCTGTAATTATTGCCACTGTGCCCATATTACGGTATGTTTGAATATGGCAATAAACAATATGGCAATTAATGGGAAATAATACAAGAGCAAATCAAGGCACACAGGCTCGATATAGAGGCAAAGCAGCAGGAACATTGAAAATAACCTTAATGGGGTGTTGATGTGGAAATGCTTTTCCTAATATTGTCTCAGGGTGCTACTGTGAGCAGAGCTAGAAAAAAGAAATGCTAAAGGGAGAATGTCTAACTCTATGAAAGGTTTCTTGGGGTCAACTGTATTTTATTGCCAACTTTCCATCTCTCCCAGGATTAATGAAGAATCATCATATGCTTTCAATACCATAGGAAGGTCTCCTGACTCCAGAAACTCTCATAGTTTGCAACTAAGCCAGGATACAATATGGCACTAAGTAATAGAACCTATTCTGGGTTGATGAATACTTGTGTACTGATACGGGAATAGCTTTATAACTGCTTTAGTGAGAGCCCAGTAAACTGCATCCCAGATGCATGAATTTCTCTTTTGGCTTTGCAAAGGAAGTGTTCACAGTTAAAGGGGGAAAAAAATCAGTTCCATTAAGCATTTACCCTGCAAAACAGAGATTGAGGAATCTTAGCACATGACGAAACAACAAAATTTACCTGACCCTTCCAAGCTAAGGAAAACAAGACAGAAGGTCCTCTCGTGAGGCTGTATCATATATATGTTCTGAGGCTGTGCTGCCCATATGTTCAATAGGACTGTTGAATCTCAAAGTTATAATAATTTGCAACGAGGTGCCAGAACCAATTATTAAATATCATATGATCCAACAGAGATGAAATAAAAATATACAGGGTCGATTTTACTGGCTTTGACTATTATAAGGCATTTAAAGTACTTCGAATTTACAGTGTAACTTGAGGGTTGTATTAACGACTTCCTTATGCTAGAATTTTGTTCCCAGCTGAATATCATAAGCTAAATGCAGATGGCATACTTTTCCAAGGACAAAGAGAGTCTTGGCCTTATCCTTTCTTTTTGATTTGTATATCAACTCAAGAAAAGGAGATACGCTATTATGATATCTTCCACTAATGTAAACCTTTATTCAAAAGCGCAAATGACAGCCAAAAGTACAAGTGAGAAAAAAGGTAGTTGTGATAGTATCACAGAATGATACAATCTCAGCCAAATTGCTGCCTATAGTGTAGAAAAAGGAGCCTCTTAGTCCTCAGTATAAACAGTTATAATTTATTTACCATGACATCTCTAAAACACGAATGAGTCAATGTTTTAAATACTGTTTCTGATCTCAAAGCCAAGTTCTCTCTCCCCGATTGCCGAGGTTCTACCCTTAGCGAAATCAAAGGCATGTGGATCAGTGGTTTACCTCCAGCAAAGCAAGGCATGCAGAAAACTGAGGTGCCTCTTGGGTTCTTTCTGCTACTGTTATTCAGAAGTACCAGGAAGGGTTTCAGTCAAGTGCTCGAATCAAAAGAGGTTTGCTCTACCTTAGTAACTTATTGCCAGAACAACACCATCTCTCCAGATGGATTTTCTTGAGAATCAAAGTTGAAAGGCAAGCTCCTGTCATTCTATGGGAAATCGATTATTTATGGCCTCTTCTTCAATCTCAGCATAGTGTGTCCAAAGTCCTCAGTGTGATCACTTTGGGAGATTAAATACCGTCTTCCCTCAGTCACTGGAGCACTGCTAGCATAGGACCATGTTTGTCTATGTATGTTTACAGCACCTGTCAGTCGATACATGCGAAACAAGAAGAGTAATGTAAACTGATCCTCCCCTTTTGCTGAATTTTTAATGCAGTTCACCAGAAAGAAAAGCACATTCTACTTTTCCAATGCTTGTCTTCCATGCCCTCTTCTAATATTCTCTGGGGAGAGGTGGGTTTCGATCTTGGTCAAAGCAAGTACCCATTTACTTCAGAATCCTCACTTTCTGGTCTCGACTTCCTTCCCGTCTCTTAAAACGAAATTTATTTTATTTTAGCCACCTTTGAGCAGACTTGTGTGTATATATTTTCAGATAAATTGGATTGTCCGTATGGATTTTTACATCAGTTTTCGGATCAAGTTCAGAAATACGTAAACTGTTGTGTTGTTGGACCAGGCAGGAGCAGAACATATCACTCAGATGAAGAGCACACAATACTATAAAGTGATCTTTAAATGAGAAAACTAGAGTATAAGTCAATTAAAGTGACCAATAATGGGAAAACAAGTGCCCATTCCAAGAGCAATTGTAAGACATTTAACCCAAGGAAAGTTGCATTATACATTTTTATTAAATTGAGGCTATATTCACACTTATTGTGGTTTGAAATGTGAACCAATATTTTCTATCTTTGGTTTCCTTGCCTTGAGATCTCTTAATGTGCCTAAGATGTAATTCATAATATCATATGACTGTTTTAAGTTTGCAAGTTACTGTCTCCAAAGTTATAATTTAATTTAAATCAATAAATGCCCATTAAACTACTGTGCCCTCTCATAAAACAGTATCTGACTAGAGATTAATGTAACAAGACCCTGGGATTCCTAAGATCTTGATTCTTTGTATTTAACCTTCTTACAATATAACGCATCCAGTTTTAAAGAGCACTATCATTTAGCACAATATAAAGTATTAGCTTTCAGAGATGCATTCAATCCTATTTAAAAGCTCAGACCTGCTGTTTTTCAATAATTTTTGCAACAAGGAAAAGAGAAAAAGATTAAGGTCCTAGTAACAAAAACAAAAAACAAAAAACACCCTACCATCATGCCCACTCAAATCCTTCCTGAAAGACATGCAAAAATATTACTAACTCTTAAAATAGTTTGTAGTAAAACGACAAACTAATGGATCTTGGGGAGAGTCTGAAAAAGAGAACTTCCCTAAATCTAAAAACCTAAAAGGACTGGTGAAAAAGATCTCCACACACTTTCCAAGTGGAGGTCTTCACAATGAAAGGCAAGGTAATGCCATATACCAACACCACCACCAACAACAGTAACAGCAACAATAACAACAAAAGGAAAGGAAGAAAAACAAAGGAAAAGGGAAGAGGAAAAAATAGAAGAAAAACAACAGAAAATGTATTAAAATTCCTGGCTGAACAACTGCACTAATGTCATTGGGAAAATGTTTAACTCCAAAGTAACAGCTTGAAAACTGCAGCTTGTCTACATGTTAATTTTTAAAGCTCTGATAGTATTCTAGTTTTGCTCTGGGCCACTCTGAAGGATGTGACTTCTTTTCAAGCTATCAGTTTCATTTCTCCTGGCAGGTAATCCCCCATGAATGAAAAAATTTGGAAATGTGATAAGGGTTAGGATAAGACATAGAATGTAATTTAGTTTTGCCATTTCATGCCATCCTGTTTATTAATAATATTCAGTATTTAACCCCAGAGTAGACACAGTGCCAAGCACTTTCAGTACACTATCTCATTAAAGTCTTTGAATAATCTCAGAAGATATTTCTCTGCCCATTTCCTATAGGAGGTAGTTGAGACACAGGAAGGATAAATGAGTTGTTGCAGGGCAATGGCATAGAGATTCTCACACAAATATGTCTAATTCCCAAGTTCACGCTCAAAAACCTACTCTGCTCCTTCTTAGGAGCTGAATGCAGGCACATAGTTTGCTTCCCAGACATGGGAGTGAAGTCACAATAGGACAACTTCTAAGTTTTGAGGATAAAATGAATTAGTACCAGTAGAGCATATAACACATAAATGCTATTCCAGAGTGTTAGCCATTATTTCTGTTAGCAAAGCCTCATCAGATGATATGGGCTTCAACTTACAGAGCTCATGTAATGAAAATCAGCTCAAGAGAAAGATACAATGGCCAGGAAGGGGAAGAAAGTTGAATGATGCTACTACCCCCAAGTCCTTTCGTTTTATTTCCCACTTTCATCCTTGAGCTCAAGAGGGCCATGTGATCATGTGGTGTGATTCATCCTCGATAGGTTGATTGTGTTGGAAGACAGAAAACAATACCTCATTTTTACTTCCACTAATAGCACACTCACAGACAGAGAACTTGAAGCAAGCACCATCTTTTCAATAAGGCATTAAATTCAAGAACTACAGAAAACAAGGATTTGTGATCTGCTGAGGTTTCCTTTTCTTTTTTCTTTAAGCAGAGAATAGTTGGTCTCTGTTTTGGGGCTTTGATTAGCAATCAAGAAATTATCTAATTCTACTTCCCTCAGTTTGTATCTCATCACTGCCATCCAGAATATGTGTATGTATTTGTTTTAAATTAAATCTAAGGAAAAATGACTTAAGTTTAATTAAAATATTAGTATAGTAAATATACTTTAAATTTACTATAAATAGTAAATTTACTATAGATAGTAAAAATGACTATCTCAATTGGGTAAAGCAGAAGAGAATAAGGCATTTTTGCATTTGGGTAAAAAGGGAATTCAGGTCCTAAGTGTAACAAGTGATACAGAAACACACAATCTTATAATAAATAATATTGAAAGACATCTGATAAGGCAAGAAAGATCAGATGACTGATAGTTCCAAATAACTTAAACTTGTAAACTTGTTGATCTGTTTTGAATATTCATTCGTCTCCTTAACATTCAACACGGTCAAAATAACTGAAACCACACTGGATTCTGTTCATTTTGGAGAACTAAGGGGTCTGAGTTTCTTCTGATTATAGAAATGTTGTGGAAACTGGAATTTTGGTGTTCTTACTTCAAAAGTGGTTTAGGCAGGCAGTTGTGAAAACATGAATTCTTTTTTTTTTTTTAAACATGAATTCTAAGTGATGGAATGTTTCCAGGCCATGGAGAATGAACTGGTGTGCCCCTGCCATGTAGCTGTTTTCACCCCTGGGATTACATGTACTCTACTCAGCCATCAGAAAGCACACAGGCACTGAACTAGACACTGTTATATAAGAGGTCCTTGCAGATCTAAGAGACAGATTTAACTGACCCTGGATCTGATTAATAGCTTCCTGTAATTTAGGTAAACAGGTATTTTCAACATTATTTAACCCCCAGAAGGATTTTGGCAAACAGAATTTAGATTTTCCAAATGAATATAATGATATTTTTGACGTTTCGGACGTTAAGAATGTTAGTGTAAGTGATAAATGTTCCTAATTGAACTGAGTAGTATTTATGACATGAAAAATTTGACTTTGGAATTTCCAAGGTTCAAATAAGAACATTTCTTCCTGTAAAAGACTAAATGAAGGCACATGCTATATCACTATAATTACCAGAAAGTCCAAAATACCTAATATCTCTGGTGATAATTAGCTATGTCAGTGACAAATGATATTAACCGAGAACTTAGTTTTTTAATAAACTTTAGATTGTCTTTTTTTTTTTTCCACAATTGGAGATACTACTAAAATTTTTTCTCCAATTCCCTTCCCATCACAAATAAAACAACAAATAAACAGTCTGGCTTTTGGATTGTGGTCTCTGTGGACTGTCCAAGGGTTTTATGTAACTTGATCAACGTAGGTTAATTAGTAAGCCAAACGGTTTTTTGGGAAGTGAGAATTTAGTTAATCATCAACACATTAAAACATCTTAGTGACCTTAAAATATGCAAAAAATACTAACTGTAGGGATAAATCAAAGAGATACTATTTGTTTAGAAGATGAATTATTTAGCTCTGTGTAAGCCCATATGAGATTGTATAATTTTCTTAGACCTCTGTTAAATGAGGACACAAATAAGCACATCCAAACAATGTTTTTTGATTTACTAACAGTTGAACTCATCATCACATGGTCAAGAGTAAAAAATTCAACCAATTATCTCATATTTAAATCAATATAAGTATATATCTGTATCTTCAGATGTTTGGGACACATAGGAATAGTTTTAGCTGTTTGGCTCTTCTGTGTTGCCAGTGACCAATCAGACCAATGTTAATCCAATCAATTGACAGTACTTATTTAATAGCCGCAATTGCAAATAGGATAATAAAATATGAATTTAAGAAATATCAAAGTAGGATAGTTATTAAAATTTAGACCATATGTTTTTGCCATATTAAAACTCATTTGGTTTAAAATGTTTGTCCCATATTTCTGAAGAGTAAAAGTTAGTCTTTTAAGGCGATAGTCCATTACATAGATCTCTTAGCTGACTTCAGATTGACTAATTAATAAACTGTTTGACAATATGCATTATAAAAAAAGATTGAGTCAATATTTATTTCTTGCATGCAAGTCCATACAGGCTCATTTATTATGAGAACTTATACACATGTATGCATATACAGGGGGGCCTTGCTTAGTGTCTGGCACTTAGTTGTCATTCAATATATACTTGCTAAATTAATAAATGAAGTCATAGAATTATATAGCTAAATGTATACTTATTTCTGAAATCTGTAACCAATTTTTAACTAAAAGTAGCTTTTTTAACCTTAACAGTCTCACACATGGTTGAATTATTATAGTCCAACAGAACATAAAGTATAATTGTAATGATTTCTCATTTTTAATACTTAATTTTATTGATAAAATATTATATGTGCTTTCATCCAGAGAGGCAACGTAGCATTTTATTTGTTAGAAAAGGGGGATGGGGGGGAGAGGCGTATTCTCATTCCCTATTCCCTGCCTCTAAAGCCAGTATGATGCTCTAGCAGATCCAATGCCTTACTGTTAATTTGGGTTACATAAAAGGTAATCAATATATTTTAATCCCAAAGACTGAGTTCCCTGAAAAAAATCAATAAAAAATATCATTTTCAATGCCATTTAATTTACATGATTTGACTATCCAGCTATTCTACAGTTATGTTTTGTTTTTATTCAATGGGTTGAATGCTGTGTTTTGTTTCCAACAGATGTGACTTGGAGTGCACTGGAGAACAATTTATGCATTTGGCTTAGAATTTTAAATGAACATACCATCTAATGATTTGCCCAATATAGGCAGTCACTTTAAAAAGTAGTATTCAAAGCAAGAAAAATTACTTAAAGGATCAGTTACATCTAAAATGATGGAATCAATAATAATATTTTCTGTGGGATTCTTTCTCTCTGATAAGCAAAATCTTTGCTTAAAAGCTGCATTAAAATTTAATCACAATCTGTGTGCTTTAGCAATTGATAATTTCTGGGCAGCTGTCTCCTGCTTTGTTTAAGTTTTGTGTTCCTTCTGTTTAAGTTATGCCTTTTAATAGCTGGATTAAGTACATTTTGTTTTAAAATATATTATTAGAATATGATCATATTTTATCATCTTCCAACAATGGCTTATGGTTTTGCACTCCTTTGCAACAAAGTTGAAACTCAGGTGAAGCCCTCATGGGTGGAAACTACTGGAAGCTTACATTACACCTGCCAGTCTGTTTGGGCTTTAATTTTTTTTTCTTTCTGAGTTCTATGTGAGTAGGTAACAATTTATGCCAATGATATTAAAATAAGTGCTTTAGCTTTAGGCTCTGAGCTGGACGCCTCTAATTTATCTTTGTTTACATGGTTCCTGGTATTTCGTCTGCCACATACGGAATACTGAAAATATGTGTTTAGGGATTTACTAGGTAATGCTTAAAGACATTTTCTTATATACTTTTAAAATTCCCTTTCAAATTAGCTCTAAGAACCAGCTCAGCTATAGCGATCGAATGTATGTGTGTACTGACATCCTCCATATTTAAAGGGATAGATGATCACTTTTGAAGTATCAGTACTTCATCGTTCAGCACAGATTATGTAACAGCCGGTTCAGCAGTTATTGCTCTTGCAGAGTTCCCCTCTCTGTGGGCTTCAGAGGAAGAGAATAAAGAAAGACGATCTTTCAAAGTACTTCCTCTGATTACATCCCTACTCTCTAATCACCTAACACAACTGCCTCAACTTGGAGTTGATAATGTCATATTTATTAGAGGATGACTATTTAAAAGAATCAATATGTTCGATGTTGAGCTATGCATTTAAGTTTTGAAGGCAAAAGAGCAGACACAGTGGTCAGATTATAGTGCCTTGTGGTAAAATAGTTTTTATTATGTTATTTTAATGTACTCCACTAAATCAATAAGGTTAACCGCATTTGCCGGTATGAGGAGCAATAAAATTTGTACCTTTTCAATAGCATGATTTACGTGCTGGTGTTTACTTTTATCTTTGCATCAGATGCTAATTAATTAAATACTTCTGCTGAAACTAATAAATAAGTAATAATTAGATAAACACATTGCAAAAACATAATTCGAAAGAAGCAGATTGAAGTGGCTAGGGAATATAAGTAGCCATATAGTATGTCAATTAAGAGAAAAACTGAAATATTCCAAATATGTCCACAATATGTCCAAATATGTCTGCAATATGTCCAAATATATGCACAATATTGCAAAATTTAAAATAGTGCATATTTTAACATATATAGAAAATGTAACATGGACCTTTAGGATAGTTATCTGAAAATAAAAGATTATTGGTAATGTTGATTTACAAGTATAATTTACATAAAATTTAATCTATAAGTCAAAACATGTTCTTTAGATAACATAATTTTTGATATGTATAAATTATGTAAGACAGGTAAATTATTCAACTGTAAGTGGGTACCTGATTTCCTTCAATAAAATTGCTCCTTGGGGGTTGGGGGACACTGAAGTTAAGTGTATCTTAAAGTGCTGTGGCTGGCCGTGTGTACAGTATGCCTCATTTTTACGCAGCACAAAGGAATTTACAGATAGAGTAAAGAAATTTAAGAAATTTAAAGATGCTCTGTTAGAAAGCTTACAGCAACTGAAAACTTGAGAGCGTAATCTCCATAAATTACCAGTGCTAGGGTTCTTTTCATCTTTATTTTCTCCTCATCATTTTTTTAGGGTTCTATATTCTAGTGTGTTATGTTTAAATGTTCAGGAACGAAAACTGCTTTTGCAAAATAACCCTAGAAAACCATAAAAACTGCAAATCCTTCCAGGGAATTAATCTGAAGCAAAATCATTTGAACATGCTTTCTTTTCCCCCAGTAATTTTCAGAAGCATTTTTTCTAAGATCAAATTTTGACACTATCCTTTTTTTTTCACACTATGATGTGACTCCTCCTATTATTAAACTTTATGGTTTGAAAAGTCGTTCTTATTTTACTGCCTCCAACATATTAGGTTACTTTTTTAAGAAAAGGTGAATGTATTAGCATTACATAAAATGCTAAAGTGACAAAGAGTTAAACTAGGAATTTTAGATGAATACACTAGCAGTTTGCCATTCTGACAGCAAAAGCCAAGCTAGTGCTTTAAAAAAATGCAAGTTTGAAAAATGCAAATGGTGTTATCCAAATATGCAGCCATATGTCCATAATACACACATTTTTTGGGGAAAAATTTGTAAAGATTTCTATCACAGAATTGTATCTTAAAATGGTGGGATTTTTTTTTTTTAATACATATAGTGTTCCCAAGATGATGGTAAGATATTGAAATTATCTTTCAAAATTTCCTATATACATTATAGTGAAAAAAATTCATTATTTTTAGTTTTACATGGAAATTTGACTCTATATTTTAATATTCCATTTTGAGTAGGTGCGCTACTTTGTCTATAACGTAGTCAGTAAAATTGTCCAAAGTATCCAGATTTTAGTCACATAATTTTCAATTCAGACAAGTAAAGTTGAAAACACAGTCTCTTCGAGTGATAAATTAACAGTCCTTGGAACTCAAGGTCTAAGAGACAAGGAAAAAATATAATTAGTTTGAGTAATGTTAAGCTGTGAAATTTGGATAACCTTTGAGCAACTCTGCTCTGTTGATCACAGCATCAACAACAATAGGAGAGTGGAAGCCAAATGCAAGTGGTGAAACCTCCAACAGGAAAATATCAATTAATCTTTTTCAATAGAGTTGAAGTATGGGTAATCCTCTCATTAAATAGTTTGAACCTTTTTCTAAGTAAACAAAGGAGGGATAATGAGTGATGTGGTCTGACCTGTTTACATGGAGAATCTTCAAGAGGCTTAGCATAACCTCTCAACATAGAGGTCTTCTTAGCCACTGGTCACTAATTACCCTCTTTTAAAGGTATTTGTGTAAGCAAAGAGACTATGTTTTCAGACTTAACATGAGAATACCATTTAAGTGCCAATATTTTATACGGAAGCCAATTTATTAAGAAGTGTCAAAATCTACGGGATCCTCACCAAAAAAACACAAAAATTACTTCCAATACATATTTGAATAAATGTTCGTTTTCTCACAATCTTTATCAAAAGAGTTATTTCCATTTTAAGAAATAATTCGCATCTAAATGTTAGAGATGGGGTATAACTATTGACTGAGCTATTCCATCACCTGTAGACCTCCAATACCTGAAAATTCTGGGTTGGATGGGAGAAGAGAGGACTGGAATTAACATTTGTTATGTCATCTGCCAACCAGTTTGCCCTGGATAGGGCAAATAAGCAATTTGAGGGTAAATAAATGTATTTACATTTTTTAGTCCTCTTGCAAACCATACAAGTGCCATTTAAAAACCACCTGATACCTTCAAATTTCTGTATGACATAAGCATTAAGAGCCATTACCTACTGCTACAAATATTTTTAATGTACCAAGTGTACATCTATAATGGACCTAAAAGAAGAGAACTTTACCATGTTCTTCAACCAAGGTCCAGGTTTCTTACCACGCTTGTTCATAACGTAGGTATCTCAGTGACCTTTTATGTGACCCGATATATAGGAATGAAATGAGTATCAGTAACCTTAATTTCTGCAATGGCACTGTTAAAATTTCTAAACAACAGCCTGTGTAAGAAGTTAGAATTAACTAAATTCATCAGCACAAAAACTTGCATAAAGAGGCAGTCAAAATTACGAATAAGGGACAAGAGAGTTGAATTCCTTAAATAATTCTAGCCCTAGGAAAATTACTTTCTCTCTCTCTCCCAATCTCTTTCTTTTTTCTTTTCTTTTCTTTTTTCTTTTCTTTTCTTTTCTTTTCTTTTCTTTTCTTCTTTTCTCTTCTCTTCTCTTCTCTTCTCTTCTCTTCTCTTCTCTCTTCTCTTCTCTTCTCTTCTCTTTCCTTCCTTCCTTCCTTCCTTCCTTCCTTCCTTCCTTCCTTCCTTCCTTCCTCTTCTTTCTCTTTTTTTTCTTTTCTTTTTCTATCTGCTCTTCAGTAATGCCCACTGACAGTGAGATTTTGATGCTTTTTCTGGATTCTGTTCTGTGGATTAAAACATGGAAAGTGGAAGGGTTTTACAGGAAGAGTTTGCTACAAAAAGAAATTTCCCTTTTCACATCTATGATGTGTGATTTATTGGTTTGCTTTATATCTGAAAACTTCATTATTTATTTTTAAGTATAATTTAATATTATTTTATTTTTAAAGATTTTATTTATTTATTTGAGAGAATGAGAGACAGAGAGCATAAGAAGGAGGAGGGTCAGAAGGAGAAGCAGAATCTCTGCTGAGCACGGAACCTGATGATGTGGGACTCCATCCTGAGACTTCAGGATCATGACTTGAGTTGAAGGCAGTAGCTTAACCAACTGAGCCAACCAGGAGCCCTTAATTTTATTTTTTAATAGAACAAATGAGCCATGAGGACATACAGTTTATTGATTTATGGGTTCCTATAAATCTATAATACTCTTGAGGATAAAACTTAGGGACAAACCAATTTAATAGAAAATTGAGAGAAGTCTACAGCTCTGTCATTCGATGTCCAACGTTTTAGTAATATTTCATCTTGGAAACAATATTGAATTTTAGGATCAGAAATTTGTTTCTTATTCCATCTGAGTGCTTTACCTGCCATATAAAGGTAAAAACACTATATAAAATGTTTTGGATGTGATAGTATACAAGCTGCTTAATTGTAGTTTTTTATGAATCAGAGAGACTTTATTAAAACATCTCTAAGAATCGTTTTAGCTCTATAATCTATAGCTCTATAATCTATGGATATGATATAGCTGTTTACATGGAAGAATCGTGATTTCACTTCACCGTTATTTATCTTAATGTATCCCAATAATTTCTTAACACTCTTGATAGAAATTTTGTGCTAACTTTAGGAAAAAAATAAATACATGTGTGTGTGTATATATATATATATATTATATTTGTATGTTATGGATAATATATATATACACACAAAGTAGGGAAATAGGGAAATACATATGAATAAAGATGTTACATGCTCTGAGTTGATAATGCAGTTACTGTGGGGGGAAAAACAGAATTGCTTTTGTTTTTTTTTAAAGATTTTATTTATTTGACACACAGAGAGAGACATCACAAGTAGGCAGAGAGTCAGGCAGAGAGAGAGGGGGAAGCAGGCTCCCCGTTGAGCAGAGAGCCCGATGCGGGGCTCGATCCCAGGACCCTGAGATCATGACCTGCGCAGAAGGCAGAGGCTTTAACCCACTGAGCCACCTAGGTGCCCCTAGAATTGCTTTTTAATAAAACAGACAGAGTAGATTTTTGACTTAGAACAATTTTTTTGTAGTGACACCAAAAGCTCAGTGTGTGGGGGAAACCTTAGTCAAAGTTTACTTTTGTTATGCTTTGTGTGGTTGATGAAATTCCACAGCATCTAAACACAAAAAAAGTAGTACTTATTAAAATCACAAACAAAATATCCTTCCTGCCCTTATGCTTGTTTATTTTCCAGGTTTCTGTTTGTTAGAGATTGTCTATTATTGGAAAATTAATTTAGAGATGCATTTACACCTACACAGTCACCATTTGATTCCCAGATACTTGTGGAATAGCTCACTGTTGGTTAAATGAGAGGTGTGTTGGCCAATTAGCATACAGTTGAGTTTAGTTGATTTACATATTTCTGTATCTAGTACTAGAAGCTATTTTCTATGCCACTCAAAATACTATTTGGTTAGATTGTATTAGTTGCAGAGTTTTAATTATGAAATACTATCATATAACAAATAGAAATAAAGCTTACTCTTTAAGTTATATTTTCTCTTAGGTATTTGTGTTTCTTATGAACTCACACAATCTCAAAGAATATAGGTACTTTCGCCTATCTCTTTTTTAATATATAGTCCAGAATGATATATTTTTCATATAAGACAGAGAAGGGGATGCCTGGGTGGCTCAGTTGCTTAAGCATCTGCTTTCAGCTCAGGTAATGATCTCAGGGTCCTGGGATCGAGTCCTGCATTGGGCTTCTTGCTCAGCAGGAAGCCTGCTTCTCCTTGACCCCCACTCCCCCTCCTCGTGCTTTCTCTCTCTCTCTTTCTGACAAAGAAATAAAATCTTAAAACAAAACAAAACAAAAAAAAACAGAGAAGATATTTGGTATATTTGTTACATGAATGAATGGAAAAATATATGAGTTGTCATGCATACTGTTTTATCACTGTTAGCAAAACCTGAGGACCAGGCAGGGCATTTAAATATTTCCCCATTTATAATGCAGAAGACAGCTTCACAATCTTCAGAAGAATGTTATGGTGCTTGCCAAGCCCATCCCCCACCCAGACATTCTTAAGTACAATATTTTTACCTTATCATCATATCATGTAATATAAAACCAAAAATTATATGTCTATTCTGGTTACTTAAACTCTTATTTCTCAGAATCAAAAAAAACCACAAACCTACATTTTATCTATCATTTATTAATAGGTCTGATCCTTTTAGAAAAAAGAAATTAAGACAGTTTGCTTTGGGACAAACAACTTGTTTTCCAAAATATGGTAAGAGTGTGTCAAAATAGCAGAAAGTTGTTCACTGATCCGAATAAAATTATTATGAATTATTTACCACCATCACCATGCACACACCCACAGACTACAGTTTAGCCTCAACATCAGCCAACCTCCGTTGCCAGTAAGGCAGGGAGGCTGTCATAATGCCATAAAGAGAAGATGGAGGGTTGGTCTGCACACAGAAATAATCTCAGTAATTACCTCTAGAATATTAGTAGAAGCAGAGCACCAACTCTGCCCCTGATTTTCCATAATCAATCTCATACTTTCTTGAAAAAAACCTCAGTCTTTAGACATGCTAATTACCTTAGCTTGATTATGTAGAGAACGGAGATCCTGACAACTCTGGGATATAACCCATTTAGGAAAAGCCTCTCTATGATCCTCACCCCTCTGCCTTTTTTACAGTGAAGAGAGAAGACATTCATGTTTTTTCAGCCCCTGTTCTCCTTGCTTTGAGTGAGGGGGAATGAAACACTTTAAGCAGCAAAGAGAAAGAAAAGTCACAAATGAATCACTGAGTGGAATAAAATCTATGCTTTAATCAAAACTTTGTGTGACTCATCGATACTTTTTTCTCCTTCACAATATACCACGGTGAAGTCACTGCCTTAGTCACTCAATCAAGGGAGAATTGAATTTGAGTTCATTTCTAAAAATGAAGTCATAAAATTTCCCTGAGTGAAAAATGACGAACTATATTAACTCAGTTTGCATACATCCCAAATAAGGCAGGGAAGAAACTTGATTTGTAACTGTTGATGTCACTGGAATTCAAAGATGTATAAAATTCCTAAGCTTGTTTTCTATCCAAATTTGATGGAAAAAAAGTACTTTCTTCACTCTGTGGATTTCCAAACTTAAAAAAAAAAAATTTCTTCAAACATAGTAGCTAATTCCTAGGATCTAACTCAATAAGACTGAGATATGGAAAAAACAATAAAAAATGTGGTAAATGGAATGCCTTAGTATTTACAAAATTCATATCCCCCAAAACAAACCTATTAATACATATTAATTTATCCATGTCTTTGTAAACAGCAAGAACTTTTAAATTTGTTACTCAATAGCATATAGTCCCCACTGATTCCTTTTAATTAAAGTTAGAAACTACAAACCTCAATATTATGAAATAGAAAATATTAAGATTATATATATGTGTGTGTTGTGTGTATATACACACAACTATGCACATACACACAAAACAACTTGTAAGAGCTCAGAACAAAAAATTAGCAGGTTTCTCCATGGACAGATTTTCTTATGATTCAAAAAAAGGCTTTAGAAAGACCAATTGAAACTATGCTCAGAATAAAATGAGAATTGGTCATTAAGTCAAATAAAATACTCTCCTTCATATATTATTTCAGCTTGGATCATGTGCATGGGATCCCTCATGAGACTGTGGAGGAACTAAGGTATTTATAATAAGAAAATGTTTGGACTCTCTAAAATTGTGCAAAATACCCCCAATTTCTTTGGCATTATAGGTAAAACAGGTACAATACATACAAAAAATCATTATGTTATTTTCCAAATTTAGGTTTATATATATTACTGAATAGTGTTGGTATATTTGGCTAAAAATATGTAAGTATTATTTTTATGTGTAATGAATGTCTTTTGACATTTTAAGAGGTTAAAACTTTAAAGGTTGTCTGTAAATAGGCCATATTGTTTGATACAGTTTTGGTCAAATGGATTATCCAGAGTAGTTCTCTACTGCTTAATTCAGCAGGGAAACTTCCAGCATGAAGTCAAGGACCCTTGTGCTTTAGAAGTTCATTCTAAAATGTCCATTGCTACTTTTAGGAAGTTCAGTGAATGCGACTTTGGGAACTTAATCCCAATAAAGAAAGATCATCTCTCCAAAGTCCAGAAGTGCCATCATTTTGACCTTTGTCACACAGCAGAAAATGAAGAGTAGCACCATGTCCTTTCTCACTCTCTTCCCTCTCCATGTTTCTAAGTTCTTGACCCCTCCATCTTCTTCTATACAAGAGAAATGACCTTATTTTATCCCTGTAATCCCCCCAATAAGGGCACTGAACCCAACTTCTTGGGGTTAATTATCTGATCCTCTCTGACCATCTTCCTACTCAATCTTTTGTGCTGTTAGAATTTCCCTCTGCTTGTTTTGTTGATTGCCCATTAGGTGGGACCCTAGCTGAGTAAACACCAGGTCAGCAAAAAGATCTATATGTATTTTTTTCCAGAGTGAAATATTCTTTATTTCAATCTCAGCCTAAAATGAGATTTACCCACCTGCCCTAACAAAGCCTTTAGGAGATTCTGCTCAAAAGCTGAGCCAAACGACTTTCAGGAGAGAGAGATATTACTTATCAGGTTCTCAATTAACTACCTGAATTGTTTTAAAAACCAGTAATCCATGTACACACATTTCTTTTGGCATTTAACACAGTTGATGTTTAGTATTTTCTTTTAAAAGTACACAGGTAAATAACTCTTTTAGTCAATGCAACTCAGAGAAAGAGGAAAAGGATGGAATTTCAGAGCAAAAAAACAAAAAGTGCATCCTTCTTTAGGTTATCACATACCCACAATCCCATGTCCATAAAGCAAGACTTTTACTCCATAGCACAGAGAAGCCTGGAATGGTAACTCAGATATTTAAACTATACATGGTTTACCTGGAAGGGCTTTTATATAAGAATTTTTAAAAATTAAATAATTAGTTAAGAGGTGCCAAATCGACTTTTTGACATAAGCACTGGGTATTATATGTAAGTGATGAATCACTAGATTCTACACCTGACACTAATATTATGCTACATATTAACTCACTGGAATTTAAATAAAAACTTGAAATTCTTTTTAAAAAGAGATGCCAAATCTTGTGTTTTGAAAAACAGATATAGTTTAAAAATAGAGGTTTGTTTTACCTCAGTTATGGTGATTTCAGTAAAATTTCTTTAAAGGCCCAAGGCATTTAAATACTCCTCAGCACCACTGAGTCTTCTATCCAATTCTCAGTCCTAGAAAAAGTAAAAGCAATAGATTAAGACTTAATAATTGTTAGACTAGATGAGTTTGACAATTTCCAGGTGAGAAAGAGAGTTTAGATTTACTCAGTATAAAAATTCAGAGTTGATATTTAGCTTTGTCCACACTCTGTATAGTATTCACTACTCTGGTTCTAAACAACAATGCCTGCAGTCTTTCTCTTTCCCACCACAGAATCATCAGCAATCAATGAAAGGGTCAGATTCCACATAACTATAAGGGAAAGTCACCAGACTTAGTTACTGATAATTTCCTCCAAGGTACAAAACCATGGAACTTTCAGCTTTGGGGGCTAGCCCAGGAGGTAAAATCATCATCATCATCATCATGATAGCATTAACATAATAATCTAAGGAGTATATTTCTGATATACCTTGTATAAATACTTTTTGAGAAAATGTAACTTTAAACAAAATATTCTTACAGGGAGGTATATGGGTATAGGTAACCGAAATCAGGTATTCTGAAACAAAATTGACAACCTTTGTGACTTTTCACTGTGAAAAAGTAGATCCGTATTCCAGAAATAAATTTCTTCAGGGTGAACTTAAGGAAACAGGTATCAGTTTTGATAAAATTCAATCTCATAAGTAAAATCAACTCCCTTTCTCTTATACTTGGTGTTTATGAGAAACTATGAACTCTTTAATGTTCTTCTTAGTTTATTCTAGGTCTCCACAGCAATGGAGGAAGATAGGAAATCAATCCTGAGAAAACAGTATCTATAGAAAGATTATAGCATTTGTAGGTCATAGGGAATTTCTATATTTCAGTGACCGAGGCAAATATTTTTGCCAACATATTTGATATCAGGTTATGTCTTTGGGAAATCCTATATTTTAATGTCAATCTTTATTATCCAAAGGAAAAGGAGACATAGAAAATAGTTGGAGAAACATATTTTTAATCTAATGAATCACATCCTAAAAAGTGACAAGCAAGCACAGCAGAGACATAATAAAGATTTCCTATAGTTAAAATTACTAGTTATTTGCATAATCCCAACATCCGTCTGTTAAAACAATATGTACCCACATATTTTTTGTTTCAAAAAAGAACAGCAGGCAAAATAGCCGTAGAGTTAAAATTCATGGATTTGAGAAAAAATTATATATGATGAGGTTTATTTATGCTGAATAAATCCCAAATTTACTTTTTCTTTATTCAAAGTTTGAATATAGAACTGCTCCTTACTTTTATGCCAACTTTTGAATAAATGAGTCATAAGAGGTAAAGCTATTGGTTGATAACAGAAAATATAATAACAGTACTCACATTTTGACATTTCTATTGCACCTTTCACCTTGAGAAAATCCAAGGCAATTAACCTGAAAGTCATTTCTATACTCTAGGAATTTGCAAGCCCCAACTGAATCCAGTTATCTTCTAAGTAACTAAAAGTATAAGTAGTATAAGTCGGCCTGTCAACCTACCTCACCGACATTCGCTACCAAAAGACCTCCAATGCCTGGTGAATGTACCTGACTCTTTAAATGATGGCCAATTATGTAAACCAGAAGGAAAGGCTGCCTTTTGTGACAATATTCACTGGCCTTGAGGGCATTATGCTAAGTAAAATAAGTCAGACAGAGAAAGACAAATACTGTATGTTCTCATTTTCATGTGGAATCTAACAAAGCTGAACTCATAGAAACAGTGGAAATGGGGAGATGTTGCTCAAGGGATACACATTTCTAGCCATAAAATGAGTAAGTTCTGGGATCTAATGTACAGCATGGTGACTATGATCAACAATGTTGTATTATGTACTTGAACATTGTTAAGAGAGTCCATCTTAGGGGCGCCTGGGTGGCTCAGTGGTTTAAGCCTCTGCCTTCGGCTCAGGTCATGATCTCACGGTCCTGGGACCGAGCCCCACATGGGGCTCTCTGCTCAGCGGGGAGCCTGCTTCCCCCTCTCTCTGCCTGCCTCTCTGCCTACTTGTGATCTCTCTCTGTGTCAAATAAATAAATAAAATCTTTAAAAAAAAAAAAAAAAGAGAGAGAGAGAGTCCATCTTAAAAGTTACCACCACACATTCATTTAAAAATGGCAATTGTGGTGCTCGCTTCAGCAGCACATATACTAAAAATGGCAATTGTGGGTCGCCTGGGTGGCTCAGTCATTAAGCATCTGCCTTTGGTTCAGGTCCTGATTCCAGGATCCTGGGATGGAGCCCACATCCACTGGGCTCCCCGCAGGGCAGGAAGCCTGATTCTCCCTTTCCTGCTTCCTCTGCTTGTGCTCTCTCTCTCTCTCTCTCTGTCTCTCTCTGTCAAATAAATAAAATCTTAAAAAAAAAAAGTAATTGTGTGAGGCCATGGATATGTTAACTAACCTTATTGCAGTAAATATTGTGCAATATATATACATATCAAAACATTATATTG
Source organism: Procyon lotor (assembly GCA_028646535.1). Lineage (NCBI taxonomy): Eukaryota > Metazoa > Chordata > Mammalia > Carnivora > Procyonidae > Procyon > Procyon lotor. The sequence goes on from CM053609.1 coordinate 63,535,303, forward strand.
TATACCTTAAGCTTACATGTGTTATATGTCAACAAATATCCCAATAAAGGGAGAAAAAATACAGATATAAATGATATAAAATCATATAAATGATGCTAGTTTAAACAAATGATGCTCAGTTGGTCATAAAAGCTAACATCATTGTTTACCCAGGAATGAACCATACAAATTCACTGACTTTATACTTTAAGGCTAGGCATACCCAGACATTAAGCAGTTTATTTGTCAAACAAATAGAATATTAGTAAAGGTTTTAAGCATTCTTCTATGTTATAGAACTCAAAATCTTACTAAGTACAAGACACACATGATTTCTGTTTTATCAGTCCTCTGTCTTAGTAGCCCAAGTACATATGTAATTCTAACGATCAGGTGAGTATCTTCTGCTCTTGTCTATATCTTTTAATCAGTAAACTCTCATTTTTTGTATTGCAAAAAACATAAAATGTAGGTTCTTGCTTTCTAAGCTTTTACGGCTGATAAAGTAAAAAGAAATATGAACATAATATTAAAAGTACTATGTTAGAATATAGTATCACAGAGCAGTGGGAACACAAAGGAAGGGAGTAGCAAGTCTATCTGGGCATGGGAGTTGCAGAAAAGGCTTCATGCACATAAAAAAAACTCAGACAAAATGTTAACCAAAAACAACAACAAAAAATCAAATTTTTAAATTATGTTTATTGTATTAGCTCAGTTAAGTAAAGAAAAAACAGAAAAAATAAAGAAGTCGATATATTAAATATGGTGTCTTTGCATACTGAATGATGGGTGATTCTTTGTTTTTTCATTTACATGTAATACTTTTATGCTCCAGGGGAAAAAACTCAAAACACCAACAAAATTTGTGGCATGAGAATGAAACACATTGAGTCTACTTGAGGGAAAAGAGAATTTTTTTCATAATTGCCTCACTCTTAATTAACTAGGTTCAGTAAAGAGTCTTTTCAAAAGGAGAGGAGATAAAGAATACTAAACAGATCTACCCAGGAGACAAACTTACCAATTCTACTACCACTACAGTCAGATAACATTCATGGTGTCACCATTGAGTATATATCAGCTTCTAAAGTATAGCATTCAAGCATGTGAAACAGTATTTGTTTAAACACACTCTTTATGGAATGAATATGAAAGACTTTTCTGAGTTGTCCTAAAAAAAAAAAAAAGAAGAAGAAGCAGCCTCCCACAGCTGGCTCCTCTATTTTTGGCTTCTCCTATCCCTGTTTTCATGGCAGCTGAGAAATATTAATGTGAGAAAAGTATCTTTTATTTTAGTCTTTAGAAAAGAACTCAACAGAAAACCCTGCATCTTTAGTTGTAGAGGGTAAGAGTTCCAGGATTATACTGTGGAACTACATTCCCGGAACCACCTGCAGGAAAGAAAAATGTTACATAAAATAATAAGTTTGACTTACATATGACTTCCTCAAGGCGTATGCTGTTTACATGTAATGCTAAAAAAATATTTCACTGAAAGTTAATATGTCCCTCAGGAATAGTTATATAAAATAGGTCTGTAATCAATTTTATACATAGAAAAAGCAAAGTGGAAAAAAAAAATCCTTTAATCCACCACCAATTAACAGAAACAAAAATGTTTACCAGATTCATTTGAAAACAGGAGAAACATTCAGCTTTATGAGACTTTTTCCTGATCCTTCCTAATAATCAGACCTACCTATAAAATTAAATGCTTCAAAACATTCTTCTTGAAAAAAGTACTGATTACATTTGATCCAGCAAATTAGCTAAAAAAGAGAAAAATGCAGGATCGTAGTCATAGCTCCAAACCACATTTGAAAGAGTAATGACATCTTACTTCAGTTTTATTGACTCAATCAGATCATATGGTGAGTCATTTCCAGACATATCGATAAACTCATTGATTCCTCTCATTCTTGTAGTCACTGGACTATAGAAAAAAGGATCAGTAGCCATTTGACCTTCATTGTGTATTAAACAAACACCAGATGGCAAGGATTCATTCAGGAAATCCATTCTTTCTTTTTCATAGTCATGTTCACACTGCTGCTTCCCACTGAGCCTTTCTCTCTGCTTGTCATGGTGCCAAAGCTGCCTGCATAGCACCTTTCATGCATCACAGCTTTCAAATCTTGTCCCATTAGTTTCATTTTGTTTCCATCATAAATAATCTCCCACTTTCTCATACACTCTTTCATTATCTAATAATGGGCTGGGTCATTATACAAAGGAGCCAAGTATTAAAGGGTTAGTGAGTACAGTTTGTCCACTTGGTTTCTGGCCAGTGTATGAACTATTTATTAAACAGATAAATTTATGCACCTAAAAAAAAAAGAGAGAGAGAGAGACAGACCTAGAGGATGCAAATATCTCCACCCTGCTAACATATTTCAGGAGCACAAGATATAAAGAAGTGAGGACACTGGAATCTCAAATTGGAAACTTTAAAACACTATACCATGAGTGTAACCTGATTCTACCTAATTATTTCAAGAAACGCACAAAAGCAAATACCCTATCCTCTGTAAAATTCCATCACAATTCCTCTCCTTGGCCATTCCCTAGACTCATTTGGACATCAGCCAGCCATCTAGAAGTGTTGAAATGCTGGTAAGCATTTACAAGCCAAGTGACTCCATTCTAAGAGTGTTATCCTATGACGAAATTTCACAGAGTCCAAGAAGGGAGATTTGTCTTTTTGGAAAATGTTGTAAAGAGACAAAATAAGAAAGCTGGACGTTAGGTAAGATTTATTGCCAACACTGCAAAGTTTAGTACAAACAAGGAGCATTCCTTGGACTTCAGCACAACGGTTCTTCAGTGTTCACAGGAAGTTAAATATTGAGCAAATAAAGTATTCTAACAGAATCAGATTCTCCATTATTTAAGGAAACGTTAAGAAGTTTAGAATGCAGTGTGTAGGATGCTATAAATATAAATATGTCAGCACTGAGTTAAATCATCTCAGCCTATTATTCCCACAGGCAGGCCAATTATCAGGGGATAATTGGACTGATAATGAGCATTCTGACTGGTCGAGAGGTCCCTCTTGGGGTACGGCACCCCTCAACCTTATAAGGCTGTCCTCTGTGCCAAGAATGCCCTAAGTTATAAATGGGGACATTTGAAAGAATGTAGTATCTTTAAGAAAATTCAGTTTGCACTGATTGAAACAAGGTGTTGAATGCTAAGATTTTTTTTTTAATAAAGAAGCAAAGATACAAGCTATTTAATAAAACACAATAGAGATAACGCAATTATTTTGTTTGTTTTTTCATAAAATATTCCCATTATATGAAATAATTTCAACTACATTTAGAAAAAGGGAAAAGAAAAGAGACCCACTCATGATTTCATCTCCCTAACAGAGCCAATTTAATACTTTCAGAATTTGAAATACATGTTTAATGCAAAGTCAGTTGTATCATTTGTGTAAGCAATTATTCTATTATTTACTGTTCTATGTTGATAATAAACTCATATTAAGCCTTGTCTATGCCAACATACTTAACTGAATATTTTCTACCTAGACTACTCTTTCCTGCCCTCTTCCACCAGATAACTGCTACTTATTTTTTAACTTCAGCTTAATTTTCACTTCTTTGTGAGCAGTTTTTCTGATTTCCCAAGCTGAGTTCATATGTACCCTCTTACAGATTGCCTCTTGCTAGTCCTTAACACTGAATGTGATTATTTGATTCATGTCTATCTCTTCCAGTACAGTAATGTCTGTGAGGGAAAGTGATTCTTCTTGTGCTTAGAATCATATCTTAGAATAGCACCTTGCACATAATAAGTGCTCAATAAATAGTTATTGAATGAATGAATTTAAGCATTTTCTGCGTAGCTCTAGATGAAAGTGGCTTATATACCTATCTATGAATAAGAATACACATAGTAAATGATAGCATCTGTTCTGGAAATTCCATCGCCTTAGCACTTTACACTTTATGTCATCAGCCCATTAGCCCCGTATAAGAAGAAAATAACAGAACCGTGAGTGACTATACAGGAAAGAAAAAAACAAAACAAAACAAAAAAAAACTGGAGAAAAAGAAACTGCTTAAAACTCCCAGCAAAAGCTGCCAATAATTATTTACCTTCTATTTTTTTTTTCTTTTGAAAGGAAGAAACATCTCTTCGTAGTTTTCTGGATGGCTATTTTCACATTCAGTCCCTTATTTGGGAAAGGTTATAAACCTGAAAAATAAATTAAAAGCACTTCATCATATATTGTTTGATTCCACTGAGTCAAACTACAGAATAATATGTAACCGACCATATCCAGTCTGAATGTTATATTACAAACCTTGTCCCCAAGTGTCCCCTCATATATTTTTAAACTCATCTCAATTTCCTGCCAACATTCTCTTTTTTCTCATTGTGTTATGTTAGTCACCATACAGCACATCATTAGTTTTTGATGTAGTGTTCCATGATTCATTGTTTGCATATAATACCCAGTGCTCCACACAATCCTTGTCCTCCTTAATACCCATCACTGGGCTCACCCATTCCTCCACCCCCCTTCTAAAACCCTATGAGGCATGTTTTGTGTTTCAGTCTTGTCTCAACTGCTAATACTGCCCTGAAGTCCCTTTTTTAAAAAAGAACAATTTCTTATTGTCTTTCATTATATAAATTGTAATCCTAGTGTAAATCAACATGAAAATAAATTATATATCTTATCTCTATATTTTATAGTTTTGTTTTATGGAAATATATGCTTAAAATTCTGAAAAATTATTCTGATGTTTCTTCACCAGAATATTTCATTAGAGAACTCAGCCATACCATATCATTTTTTTAAATTATAAGCTTTTTTAGAGCAATTTTTTGTTTACAGTAAAATTGAACAAAAGTACAGATAGTACCTACATATTTCCCTATTCCCACAAGTATATAATCTCCCTCACTAATAATATCCCACACCACAGTGGAGCATTTGTTACCTACATTTGATGAACCTACATTGACACATTATCACCCAAAGTCCAAAATTTACATTAGGCCTGACTCATGGTGTTGTACATCTTATATGAGTTTTGGCAAATATATAATGAACTGCATCCACCATTGTAGTATCACATAGAATAGTCTCACTACCCTAAATATCCTTCATGCTTCGCTTATTTGTGTCTCTTTCCTCTCCACTTCCTGGCAACCGCTGATCTTTTTACTTGTCTCCATAGTTTTGCCTTTTCCAGAATGACATATAGTTAGAATCATACAGCATGCAGCCTTTTCAGACTGCCTTTTTTTTTTTTTTTTAAACTTAGGAAGATACATTTAGATTTCCTCCATGTCTTTTAGTGGCTTGACGGTTCATTTCTTTTTAGCACTGAAATGATATTCCATTCTCTTGGATGCACCACAATTTACTTACCCATTCTTCTACTGAAGGACATCTTGGTTACTTCTAAGTCTCAGGAATTATGAATAAAGCTGGTATGAGCACTCATATGCAGGTTTTTATATGGATATGTTTTCATTAGTAGTATGAGTAAATACCAAGAAGTACAACTGCTGGGTGATACAGTAAGAGCATCTTTAGTAAGAAATTGTCAAACTGTCTAACAAAGTCATTGTAACATATTGTATTCACACCAGCAATAAAAGAGAATTCCAGTTCCTCTGCCTACTTGCCAGTCTTCAGTATGTCCAGCATCTAGGATCTTAGCCATTCTAATAGGTATATAGTGGTAGCTCATTGTTCTAATTTACCATTACCTAAAGACATGTAATGTTGAACATCTTTTCATATACTTACTTGCTTTCTGTATATCTTCTTTAATCAAAGTTTTCAAGTTTTGTGCCCATGTTTTAGTCAGGTTATTTTCTTCTTGCTGAGTTTTAAGAGGTTTTTGTATATTATGGATAATAGTCCATTATCAGATGTTTCTCTTGTAAACATTTTCTCACAGTCTTTGGCTTGTCCTCTCATTCTTTTGACATTGTCTTTTGCACAGCAGAGATTTTTAATTTAAAAAATTTAAAAGATTTTATTTATTTATTTGACAGAGAGGAGAGAGATCACAAGTAGGCAGAGAGACAGGCAGAAGGAGAGGGGGAAGTAGACTCCCTGCTGAGCAGAGAGCCCGATGCGGGGCTCAATCCCAGGACCCTGAGATCATGACTTGAGCCAAAGGCAGAGGCTTAACCCACTGAGCCACCCAGGAGCCCTGAAATTTTTAATTTTAATGAAGTCTAGCAAATCAATTTTTTTTATGGATCATGCCTTTTGTGTTATATCAAAAAGTCACTCTCATATCCACCTAAGTTTTCTCTATTTTATATTATAGTTTTATAATTTTTCATTTTACATTTAGGCTTGTGATGCATTTAATTTTTATGAAGAATATAAGGTCTGTGTCTAGAGTTATTTTTTTGCATGTGCATGTCCAGTTGTTCCAGAACCATTTGCTCAAAGACTACCTTTCCCCCAGTATATTGTCTTTGCTCCTTTTGTCAAAGTTCAGTTGACTATTTAGGTGGGTCTACTTTTGGGTCTCTGTTCTGTTCCTTTGATCTATTTGTCTATTCTTTCACCAATACCACACTGGCTTCATTACTACAGCGTATAGTAAGTTGTGATTCAGGAAGTGTCACTTCTTTGTATTTATTCAATATTCAGTTGGCTATTTTGGGTCATTTGAATCTCCATATAAATTTCAGAATCACTTTGCTAATATCCATAACTTATGGGGATTCCAAGTGGGCTTGCAATGGATTATACATCAAGTTGGGAAGAACTTACATCTTGACAATATTACACGAACATAGACTATCTCTTCATTTATTCAGTTGATTCTCCTCATCAGAGTTTTGTGGTTTTCCTCACATAGATCTTGTACATGTATTGTCAGATTTATATCTAAGTATTTCATTTTTTGTGGTATTACTATAAATGATACTGTGTGTTTCAATTTCAAATTCTACTTATTCATTGCTGGTATATAGAAAAGTAATTTACTTTTCTTTTTAATTGAAGTATAAATGATATCCGATGTTACATTAGTTTCAGGTGTGTAACATGGCAATGTTACATGACAAGTCTATATATTATGCAAAGCTCACCACTAGTGTAGCTACCACATGTCACCTAACAACACCATTACAATACCATTGACTATATTCTTTATGCTATAGCTTTTATCCCCATGACTCATTTATTCTATAACCGGAAGTCTGTATCTCCCACACCTCTTCATCTATTTTGCCCATCTCTCCCATTCCTCTGGCAACTATCAGTATGCTCTTATGAGTCTGTTTCTGGAAAGCAAGTGACATTTAACCTTGAATCCTACAAGCTTGTTACAATCTGTTATTAGTTTCAGGAGTTTATTTGTCAATTCTTGGATTTTCTACATAGACAATTAAGTAACCTCCCAAAAGTTTTATTATATTTATAATCTCAATTATTGTTTGTCTAAGGAAGTCTTCATTTCTCCCTCATTTTTGAAGGATAATTTCACAGGACACAGAATTCGAGAGCAGTAGCATATTTTCTCCCAACACCAAATATTTCACTTCACTTTCTTTTTGCCTGCCTGGTTTCTGAGAAGTATGATATAATTTTTATCTACGTTCCTTTATCGGTAAGGTGTTTTTTCCCCCTCTGGCTTTTTTCAGAATTTTTTTCTCTATCTTTGGTTCCTTGGTTCCTTGGTTCCTTGGTTCCTTGGTTCCTTGGTTCCTTCCTTCCTTCCTTCCTTCCTTCCTTCCTTCCTTCCTCCCTCCCTCCCTCCGTCCCTCTTTTTGCAGTGCAATTTTTTTAAATTTTATTTTATTTTTTCAGTGTTCCAAGATTCATTGTTCACGCATCACACCCAGTGCTCCATGCAATACATGCCCTCCTCAATACCCACCACCAGGATCACCCAACCCCCTGCTCCCCTCCCCTCCGAAACCCTGTTTGTTTCTCAGAGTCCACAGTCTCTCATGTTTCATCTGAAATTGAATATGACACACCTATGTATAGGATTTTTAAATTTATCTTGCTTATTGTTCTCTGTGCTTCCTGGATCCATGGTTTAGAATCTGACATTAATTTGGAAAAATTCTCAGTCATAAATGCTTTAAATGGTATTGCCATTAAGTATATGTTACACCTTTTATTGTTATCCCACAGTTCTTGGATATTCCTTATTTTTTTTTTCAGTCTTTTTCTCTTTGCTTCTCAGTTTTGAAAGTTTCAATTGTCATATCCTGAAGCTCAGAGATAATTTTCTCAGCTGTGTCCAGCCCACTGATGAACCCACCAAGGCATTCCATATTTCTGTTACTGCTTTTTATATCTAGGATTTCTTTTTAATTCTTTTTTAAATATTTCATCTCTCTGCTTATATTACCCATCTGTTCTTGCATGTTGTCTACTTTTTCCATTGAAGCCTTTCGCATATTAATGAGAAGCATTTTTTTTTTTAATTCCTGTTCTGATAATTCCCACCACTAGAGTATAAGTTCTATGAAGTTAAGATTTTTTTTCTCTTTGGTTCATTGTAGTTTCCAGAGCCTGGCATATAGTAAGTTTGCAAATATTCATTGAATGAATGATTCCCTCAAAAGTGAAAAGGATTTTCAATCAAACTGACTCTCTAAGTTGTCAATCAGTTTGGATAGTTTTAAAACTTGATTGACTTATTTTATTTGACTAACAAATGCATGCAATCAAAATGTCATTATGTAGGCATAATGTATATGTTCTCACATACTCAAACTCTAGAACACAATACGGGGCAGAATACCTAAATGAGATTCAGTAATGTTTTAAATATGATCATATTACTATAGAAATACTTATTTTATATAAATATGAAATTTAATAAAATAAAATGTTAACATTTTAGAAAATAAAACACTAAAACCTTAAAAAACTTCTTATATAACTGGGTAGTGAAATTGTAGGTATTACTTTCTTCTCTACACATTTTCCAAATTTTCTACAACGAATATCCATTAATTTTATAATAAGGGGAAATATTATGAAAAACAAAGAATTTTAAGATGCTGGAGGGAAAAATATAAATTGCACAGTAAAAATAAAGATAGAAATAATGGTCTATTCTCTCATTTATCTTACTACATTGAGAACAAATGTAGAAGTTTTTTATCATCTCCATTTTGACTACTAGTTCTAAAACTATTTACTAACCAGGTGAATGATTTAATTACTATATCCTTCCTTGTTTTTTGATGTAAAATTTTTATTAACATTCATTATTTAGAGGCTCTTCTTTCTGTTTCATGTAAGTACCATATTTTGTTAATAAACTTTATTTTTAGTACATTTCAGATTTATAGAAAAATCATGAAGATAGTTGTGATTTCCTGTACAACTCTGCACCCAGCTGTCCCTATAATTAATATCTTACATTACTACAGCACACTTGCTACAATTAATGAACCAACATTGATTTTTTGATATACTATTTGATATACTATTTGATATACTATTTCTAACTGAAGTTCATACTTTAGACTTTCTTGGTATTTACTCAATGTTCTTTTTTCACTGATGTTCCTGAATCCCATCTAAAATACTGTCTTGCATTTTAGTTGTCAGTCCTCATAGGCTACTCTTCACTTTGAAAGTTACCAGATTTCCCTTGTTTTTGGTGACTTGGACAGTTTTGAGAAGTACTAGTTAAATATTATGTAAACTGTTCTTCTATTGGGATTTGATGTATTTCTCATGAGTAGACTGGGGTTACATGTTTTTTGGGGGAGGAAGATCACAGTATTAAAGTACCCTTATCCTCACATTATATCAATCTACATACTATCAACATGACTTGTCTCTGTTGATGTGGACTTTGATCATCTGGCTGAGGTGGTTTGTCAGTCAAATGTTCCCCACTGTCAAATGTTCTTATTCCTTTCCATACTGTACTTTTGGGATGGGAGTCTATGCCCAGCACTTACTTAAAGACTGGGGAATTATGTTTCATTTCTTTGAGGACAAAGTATCTACAATTTGGGGAAAATTATTTGGAATTCTTCTGTAAGGTATCTTCATCTATTCTCCCTCATTTATTCAATCACTTGTTTACATCAATATGTATTTATGAGCATTTATTTTATACTTTGGATAAAGTCTCATTCTATTTTTTTTATTTCTCTGTTCATGGTTTTATTCCCAGTTACTGAGAACTCTTTCCAGTTGGATTCTGTGTGCCTTTTAACATACCCCCATCAGTGTGTGTGTGTGTGTGTGTGTGTGTGTGTGTGTGTGGAATGGGGTCGGTATGTGTGAGTAGGGGTGTCTAACACTTCTCTACTTTCTGGTACTATAAGTTGATCCAGGTTCATCTTATACATTTCCGGCCTCACACCTAGAATCAATCATTTCTATGTGGAGCTCTGATTCCTCGTATTGGAGATTAGAAACCAAGCTCTAGACACTAGGTGTACTGTGTGTTAGTGGATTGTCATTTCTTTTAGGTCCTCTCAGCTGACAGAGCAAAAAATGTCTGTGTGCATATTTCTTTTCCCAAATGTTTATTTTTTCAGCATTACAAGATTTATTGTTCATGCACCACACCCAGTGCTCCCTGCAATACGTACCCTCCTCAATACCCACCAACAGGCTCACCCAACCCCCCACCCCCTCCCCTCCAAAACCCTCAGTTTGTTGCTCAGAGTCCACAGTCTCTCATGGTTCATGTCTGTGTGCATATTAACCCATGTATATACAGAGATCTAGAAATCTTATAACTATCTATATCCATATTAAGCTAAACATTAGTTCATACTAATGTTTCCAACTCTAATCTATTAGCACATTGACCATCCTATTCCCTCTCCTTTGCTTATTTGTAAATTCTAACTCCAACAGTAAGAAAGCTGACTCCCACAATCCACTTTCTATTTACTTAATTATTCACTTCTAGCATACATGTATGGCAGTATCTGAAGTGTTAACCCATAGTCCATGGGGGGAAAACTTCATAGATTATAGTTTAGTGTTTATGCACAGATCTTCTGCATTTAAACTTATGAATTCTACTTATTTCTAAAGTTACTTAAGTCAGTATCTTTTCCCCCACCACCTTCAGTGAGGTTGTTTCATATACCAGTAATAAGGCTGTATTTTTTATCACCCACTTAATTCCATCCTAAGATCTCAAGGCCTAGTTTTTTTTAATTTGCATTCATTGTTTTACTCTTTGTACAGCATTGTTCCCTGGGTTTTGACATGCATAATGTTATATGTCCATCATTGCAGATTATGCTGAATACTTTCACCACCCAATAAATCCTCTGTGCTTCACCTATTCAATTCCTATCCCTCCCTCCCTTGCAACCACTGATCTTCCTACCATCTGTAGGCTTGCCTTTTCCAGATGTCACATAGTTAGAATTATATAGTTTATAGTCTTTTCTGACTGGCTTCTTTCACTTAAAAATAGGTAGTTAAAATTCATCTATGTCTTTTCATGGCTTGACAGTTTATTTTTATCATGCAGTAATATTCCATTGTGTGGACATAAAATTATTTATTCACCTATTAAAGGACATCGTGTTGCTTCTAGGTTTAGGTGATGACAAAAAAAGATGTTGTAAGCATTTATATGCAGGTTTTGGGTGGAATATGTTTGCAAAAGTGTTGGATAAATATCTAGAAGCATGACTGCCTGTGATATGATCATCTGGTAAGACTATGTTTAGCATTATAAGAAATTTTCCAACTGTCTTCCAAAATGACTGTAGCATTTTGCCATCTCACCAGCAATGTTGCTCTGAATTCTCATCACCTTTGGCATTATCAAGATTTTGTTTTTTTCAAATTTAATTTTTTTTTAATTTTACATTGTAAGAGGTATGTAATGGTATCTCACTGTTGTTCTAATCTGGAATTTTCTAGTGACAAATGATACTGATCATCTTTTCATAAACTTATTTTCCATCTATGTATCTTCTTTGGTCAGATTTGTGTTTTCATTTTTTTAAATTACCTTGTTTGTTTTCTTATTTGTTGCGTTTTAAGAGTTATTTGTGTATTTTTGATACAAGTTCTTTTTAGTATGTGTTTGCAAATATTTCTCCTGGTCTGTAACTGCTATCATTATTCTCTTAATGGTGCTGAATTCAATTTGCTAATATTTTGTCGAGGATTTTTGATCTGTGTTCATGAGAAAGATTGATCTATAATTTTTCTTCTTTGTAATGTCCTTGTTGGCTTTGGTATAAGGGTAACGCTGGTCTCAAAGAATGAGTTAGGAAGTGTTGTGCATCTATATTCTGAAAGAGATTATGGAGATTTGGTAAAATATCTTCCTTAAATGTTTGGTGGAACTCACCAATGAAACCGTCTGGGCCAATGCTTTGTTTTTTGAAAGGTTGGTAAATGTTAATTCAATTTATTTAATAGATACAGGCTACTCAAATTAGATAGTCTCCTTTTAAGATTTGGTAGCTTGTATCTCCCAAGGAATTGGACCAATTTTTTCTGTCAATTTGGGGGCACAGAGTTGTTAATAACATTGTTATTTTCCTATTAACATCCTTGGGAAAAGTAGTGATGACCCTTCTTTCCTTTCTGATACTATAAATTTGTTTATTCTCTATTTTCATTTGGTTAACTTGCAACAGGTTTATCAATTCTATTGATCATTTCAACAGAATTTCAACCAGCTTTTGCTTTCATTGATTTTTTTCTATTTATTTCTGCTCTGATTTTTAATATTTCTTTTCTCTGACTTGATTTAGGCTTAAATTGGTCTTCTTTCTCTAGTATCCCAAGGTGTAAACTTAGATGATTGATTACAGATTTTTTTAATTATTTAATGCTATAAATATTCCTCTCAGCATTGGTTTCACTGAAGCCCATAAATTATGATAGATTGTATTTTCATTTTAATTTAGCTCAAAATATTTTAAAATGTCTCTTGAGATATCTTCTTTGACTCATATATTGTTTCAGAGTGTGTTTGTTTAACCTCTAAAAATTATGGACTTTTTTCTATCTGTGTGTTACTGATTTTTAGTTTAATTCTACTGTGGTCTGACAACATACTCTCCATGATTTTCCTTTTATTTGTTAAGCATCTTTCATGACTGAGCATATGGTCTATCATTATGAATGTTCCAGGTAACCTTGAGAAGAATATGTATTTTGCTGGTGTTGTATAGAGTATTCTATGAATGTTAATTGGTTCAGGTTGACTCATAATGCTATTCAGTTCAACTATATCCTTACTGATTTTCTGCCTGCTTTATTTATCAGTTACTGACAGAAGGGGGCTGAAATCTCCAACTATAAAAATGAATTTGTTTATTTTTCCTTGAAGTTCTGTCAGTTTTTATCTCATATTTTGATGCTTTTTGCTGTGTGTGCATGTGTGTGTGTGAGCGTGTGTGTGTGTTAATCGTTCTGTCTGGAGAATTGACCCTTTATCATTATATAATACCTGTCTTAATCCCTAATAATTTTCTGAAGTTAGCAATAACTGAAATTAGTATACTTATCTTTTCCATTTTTTTTTTTGTTGTTGTTAGTGGTAACATGGTATTTCTCTCTCCATCTTTTTATTTTTGGGCTATCTGAGTCATTATCCATAGAGTGAATTTCTTCTAGATATCATATACTTTTGTCTTTTAGTTAAATAAAATAATCTCTGTCTTTTAATTTGTATGTTTAGGCCATTCATATTTAAAGTGTATTTTGGGGGTACCTGGGTAGCTTAGTCTTAATGTTAAGTGTCTACCTTCAGCTCAGGTCATGATCCCAGGATTCTGGGATCCAGCCCTGCATCAGGCTCCCTGCTCAGTGGAGGGCCTGCTTCACCCTCTCCCTCTACTGCTCCCGCTGCTTGTGTTCTCTTTCTCTGTCAAATAAATAAATAAAAATATTTACCAAAATTTTTTTAAAGAAAATAAAATGTATTTTGATAAAGTTGGATTAATAACTACCCTGTTTCTGTTTTGTTTTCATTGCATTTGTTTTTTGTTCCTTTCTCTCCCATTTTTATTGCATTCTCTGGTTTTAATTTAACATTTTTTATGACTCACTGCCTTTCCTTTTCAGCTAACAATTGTACTTAACCATTTTTTAGTGGTTATACTACAGTTTGCCATATACACTTTTATTTAATCCATGTCCATCTCAAATAAAATTAAACCACTTCACATCCAGCACAGCACCCTTGTAACAGTGTTCCTGATTTCTTTCTCTCCCTTATGATATTGCTGTTATCCATTTTATATCCATGGGCTATAATCACACAATACATTATTACTATTATGACTAAAAACAGTAACCACTTAAATTAAAAATAAGATGTTCAAATTTAACAAAATGCCTTCATCTATTCCCTCTTTAATGTTCCTCTTCTTTATATATATCTGAGTTTCTGAACAATATTTTCTTTCTCCTTAGAGAATTAAAAAAAAATTTCCTTGAAGAGGCCTATTAGTGATGAATTTCCTCAATTATTGTTGACTGAAAAAGTCTATATTTCCCTTTCTGAAAAATAATTTCATTGGATATTGGATTATAGATTAAGTTTTCTTTCTTTCCACTCTAAATACTTCACTTGCTTCTTGTTATCATAGTTTTAGAAGGGATATGTGCTGTAATTTTTATTCTTTTTCTTCTATTAGTAGGGGGCCTTTAGAATGTTTAAATTCTGGCTGCTTTTTAACATTTTCTCTTTGTCTTTGGTTTTCTACAGTTTGAATATGATATGCCTGAATTTTTTGGTTATTTATCCTGCTTGTATTTTCTGGGCTTCCTATGTCTGTAGTTTAGTGTCTGTTATTAATATTGGAAAATCCTCACCATTATTACTTTACATATTTTTTTCAAAGACTGTATTTATTTGAGAGAGAGCGAGTGAGCATGAGTAAAGAGCAGAGGAAGAGGGAGAAGCAGACTCCCTGCTGAGCAGGGAGCCCAATGCGGGGCTCGATCCAAGGAGCCCGAGATCATGACTTGACCTGAAGGCAGACACTTAACCAACTGAACCACCGAGGTGCTTCCACATATTTCTTTTGCAACTTCTCTCTTCTTCTGATGTTCCAATTGCATGTAGGCTATATTTTTTAAAATCCTACCACACTTAGTGGATGTTCTGTTCATTTTTTTTTCTTTCTTTTTCCCTTTGCACTTCCTTTTTGAAAGTTTATAGCAATCCATCTTCAAATTCACTTACTGTTTTCTCAGCTGTATCAAGTTTGTTGATGAGCCCTTCTAAGGCATCCTTCATTTTCATTATAGTGATTTGGGATTTCTATAATTTTCTTTTGATTCTTTCTTAAAATTTCCACCCTTATGTTTCCTGTACCCATACATTCCTGTATGCTACCTACTTTTTCCATTACCACCTTGAATATATCAATCCTAATTATTTTAAATTCCCTGTGTCATAATTCCAACACCTGTGTCATATCTGATTCTGGTCTAATGCCTGCTTTATCTTCAGATTGCATTTTCTCCTCAACTCTTAGCATGTTTTGTAATTTCTTGTTGAAAGCCATCTATGATGCCAGGTACTAGAAACTGAGGTAAACAGGCATTTAGTGTAAGGTTTTATGTTAAGATGGTTAGAAGCAGGGCTGTGTTTAATGATTAATGTAGCTGTGCCAGAGGCTTCAAATTCCTTTCATATCCTTGTTTTTGCCTCCTTCATTGTCTTTGGCTTCTTTACAAACTCTTCCTTATGTAAAGTCTGTCTTTCAGCAACTTAAGCTATAATACCAATATCACAGTGGACCTGTTCTGATGTGATATAAGGGAACTGGAAAGGGGAAGCATTGTCCACTATTACAAATGAATCTCTATCTTTTTGTGGGCCTGTGCACCTGGGATGCAACCTTTGCAAGTTATAGTTCTTATATTTATTCCCACTGAGGTATTCCTGGAAAGCTACAGGAGGCTGGAGTAGAGAGAATACCCTTCCCTTAGGTAGCTAAGACTCTGATGAAGTCTTTCCTCTGAAGAATAAGTAGCCCTTGTTATGAGAACATTCTT
Source organism: Procyon lotor (assembly GCA_028646535.1). Classification (NCBI taxonomy): domain Eukaryota; kingdom Metazoa; phylum Chordata; class Mammalia; order Carnivora; family Procyonidae; genus Procyon; species Procyon lotor. Next base: position 63,551,261 of record CM053609.1, read on the forward strand.
GGAGTATTTCACAATGACTACTCTTGCTCTCCCCTGTGAGAGTCAAGAAGGGATCTTTCTTGGCTCTTCAAGGAAGAACCTAAGAAAGTGTGAGGGGCTTCTTAAGACTACAGCCCCAAGAAACCTCTTACTCTCAAGCGAGTCCAGACTCAGCCTCTAACAACTGATCAAAATTATCATTTAAGAGTGCCCAACAATGTATGACTCTAATAGCTTCTTCTTAAGGAAAGGAGATGGAGACTGTGACTCCATATTTGCCTTTCTTCCTGGATTTCAGCATGACAGTCTGTTCTGCAACCACAGTCCTCTGAAAGGTCCAAGAAAAGTCATTGATTTTGTTTGCTCAACATTTTTTTGGTTGTAAAAATGGGAGTGACAACTTCCCAGCTTTCACACGTCAGAACCGAAATCAAAAATTTGATTTCTTTTTATTTTTAAATCACTACTGCTAGACTACTTTGCCTGCACAAAGTCTCAATACCTCTGAAATTTACTAGCCAAGTTGGTTGGCCTCATAAACACAGACGTCCATGGATGGGCTTGCTTCTCTAAAGGCGACAGAAGAAATCCATGTGCCAGAGGAAATTTTAGCCCTGGAGTCATTCTCAAGCCTCTGGAAACCCCCACACTTGAAAATATAAAATTGATATCATCATCCTCCAAGTTTTTATTTCACTGCTTTTAAAAGTAGTGAAATATATGCCACAATATGTCTCATTCTAAAGGTTGAAAAATTTATGCTATGACTATAATGACATCATCCTGCCTCCCACAGAAGGCTTTTGCTTGGAGAGTTCAGCAAAAGAACAAAATTAACAGGAAACGTCACTTTCACACACAGATGGAAAAATGTTAACATCTCCTGAATTCTATGACAGTCTCCTTGATGGGAACATACATGTCACCGAAACGTACCAACAATGTGCAAACACATCTTATAAGCAGGTGCTAAACTGAGGTCACTGCTGGAAGATGGGAGCTTTGGCAGCACTGAGAACAAAAGATTCCTCCTAGGTGTAGTTTAAAGCTGAGAAATAAGAATCATGTGTAAGGAATGTTCCAGGCAGGATAAAACTTCTGAATGCTTGAGTGACAATGTACCAAGGAGGCCTCCTATTACTTCTATTCAATCTTCATTTTATGGATCATGAAGAAATCCCACTCCTTAAAGATTTTGTGAAATAAAGTTAAAATTCTCTACTGATTAAATAATGTTGTGATTGTTCCAACATGAAAAAGAAATATGTGATTTTTCCCCTCCTTGAGAACTGACTTCGATAACATTAAACTATGAAAACAGTACAGAAATCTCTAGCAGATTATTTTGCTCAAAGGTTCCATATGTATTCCCTAAGTGGTCTAACCTCTAAAATGTATTCCATGTTGCCAGTATACTGAGAATAAAAAAGAACAGTCAAAAGCATATATAGTCGGTTCTATGTCTAGGGTGAGTTTTAATGTGAGTTTTCTATATGTAAGATAAAAAAAACACATTTCTTTTTCTCTTCTTGTTTGATCCTAAGAAAGTTTTCTCTTCAAATGTCCACAGGGCAATAGAGTTTAAGTTTTTTTTTTTTAAAAAAAAATATTTGTGGAAATATAAGACAAATGGAATCCATATCATGTTATGGTCAAAAGGTGGTATTATTCTTGGATAAGTACATGGGAAAGAGGTGTAGGGATATCAAATATTAATAGTCTATAAACCTGAGTTATTGTTCAAAGAATTGAATGTAAATTGTAAATGTAAATGTAAATTGAATGTAAAATAAAAATACTTTAATACCATAAACTAATTCATCCACATCACATCACACACATACATACACCACATACACACATACCACATATGCATATACCATATATGTACACACCACATACATACAAATATATAAATACCTTCTTCAAGTATTCTGGTCCATTGATTCTTTCCTCTCTATTGCCTATTTAGCATGTTCCTTTCTCCTGTCTTCTTCCTTCAGGCTAGCAAAATCTTTTCCTCAATTCTACTTTCTTTTCAAGCTATAGCACTATCTTCTTCCTTTTGGTAACTCATTTGTTAACCCCTTAATGTTTGAAATTGTGGAAAATTTGTTCCTATTAGACAACTAAGTGCATATCAAATACAAAGAATGGTAAATGAAAGTTCTCTACTTTTTCCCTTCAGCAGGATCTCCATCTCCTCCAAGGAGAATCAGAAGAAAAGTTCCTTTACTAATAGCTTCCTTCTCATTTGCCATGCCCCCTCAATGACCTCTAGCCCAGGATAATTTACCTTCCTTTCTTAAACTTCTTCTCAAACTATCAATCCAATCCATCTGGTTTTCTTTATACGGAAGTATGGAAGAGTGTGTGTGTGTGTGTGTGTGTGTGTGTGTGTGTCCATGTTTCCTGTGGTGGTGAATGGAGTTTCAGGTCCCCTGTGTATTCCTGAAGTATGAAGGTAATAGATAAGGGACTATAGTTATCTAACAGTATTCAATAGCTCTCCTCAAACTGTTTCATTAAGATTATCAATACGATTCTGTGTCTTTTTAGTTTTCTTCTTTCTCCAGTTTGTAACGGTAGTACTTGAGCCTTGCTATTAACATTTTTTCACTTTAGTTGGACTCTGGGACAAAATTCCCATTGCTTTTTATCCTATAATTCTAAAAATTCCTTTTCAGTCTCCTTCATGGAGCGTCTTTCTGAAGAAGGGGACTTGTTTCCAAATATAGGCATTGCTGAAGGTATGTTTTTGGTTTTTGTCTCACTTTGCATATATTCTTTGAGTTGTCACACCTCTTCTGTTCTGTCTCTATGTAGATGATGTTCAAACTGGTACTGAGGAGGTAACATCTAAACTGGCTCTTGAAGAATAGTGGGAATTTATTAGGCTGATGATGGGATCAAAATAAATGTGAAAAATGGTACTGCATACACAAAATGACAGAGAGACTGATTAGGATGGCAAGTTTAGAACTGTCCACAGTGCCCATGAGTATGAACTGTGCACTGGTGTTGTACAATGCTTTGCCTTTGATGTTATATTAGGAATATGAAGGAGCCATGGAAGTTGAAGCCACAGCAATACTAAGGTCATACATAATAACGAGTTTGAACTTTATTCTTTATGTCAGTATATCCTAAAGTATGTCTTCAGAACAACTGATTGACAAAAAATTGATAGGTATATTTAAAATAGTCCATAATCATATTAATCCAGGCCATTTAAAACAGTCCGTAATCATATTAATCCAGGCCATAAAACTGACCACATTTAAACAGGTTCCTCTGCTAGAAAGGGCTCTTATAGCCAATTTACCCTGTAATTACCTTAAGAAAATAATACACGGTGTTTGTCATGGGAACCCTTGACATTTTCTAGAATATTCACTGGGAACTTGTTTAAACAATGGGGGTCATAATGGATGGAACTAGAATGTATTATGCTAAGCAAAATAATTGGTCAGAGAAAGAATAATCGTATGATTCCACTCCCATTTGGAATTTAAGAAACAAAACAGAGGAACATAGAGGAAGGGAGGGAAAAATAAAACAAGATATAATCAGAGAGGAGGCAAACCATAAGAGACTCTTAACCAAAGGAGAGTAACCGAGGGTTGCTGTAGGAGAGATAGGTGGGGGAGAGGGGGGCAACAGAGTAATGGGCATTAAGGAGAGCAAGAGATGTAACAAGCATTGCATTTATATACAACTGATGAATCACTTAACTCTACCCTTGAAACTAATAATATACTATATGTTAATTAATTGAATTTAAATTGGAAAAACAATGCGGGTCATAGAAGTATTTAACTTGTATTTTTAAAGATGACTCAGATAACAGTACAGAAAATGGCTTGAAGATATAAATAGGATAAATATTGCCACATGTAGTCACATAAGAAAGGAAACAAGAGGATAAATGAAGCAAGATGAGTAATGAGTAGTTGATCTCACTATAATTGGTGAGAAAATGATGTTCTGGGTAAAGCAATAACATAGGCAATGATAATGGAGAGGAGTAACTGATTTTTCAAGAGCTTTTTAGGATGTAGAATCAATCTCCTTTTGTGGCTTTTTTTTAGGAGGTATATTCAACAGGATTTGGTAGATAGTAGATGCAGGTGGGTGACAGAGGCGGGGGCCCTCATTTCTGATGTAGGCGCTGTTTGAAGGACTATGGAATGATAATATAGACACTCAAATCCAGAATGGGGTGGTGGTAGTAGGGGCAGGGAAGTTGCAAAGAAGGTGCTACAGTGAGCATGTGAAAAGGCAGTGGAGGAAAATCTCTATAATTTTGCATGGAACTACACAGTTCTAAGAGGAACAATTTTTTCATGTCATGTGACTAAGTAGGGTGAATAATTATCTCATGCAATTTACTCAGGGATTACTTCTAATTTATTTCAATGGTATTTGTTCTTAAATAAATCTGATATACTTAATTGCCAGTAAGACTTGTACAGAACTCAGATCTGGTACTACAGTGAAAACTCACCATTATTCTCTTTGTTGATCTCTTCAAATAATCCCATTTCTGTCAAACAAACCAACAAATGAATTATTCTCCAAAGAATACGGAAACCATGGTTTTCTCTATTTCTCCCCTTATGTTCCAGTCCTACTGTTTCACCTTTTTAATATCTCTCATATCCAGAAGACTCCAAAATAATCCTGAAAGACACAAAAGTAGAAGTAAATGAACGAAAAAACACACTATGTTTTTGATGGGAAGACTTAACAACATAAATATGTCAACACAACAAAATATCATTAGGGTTTTATTTTCCTTAAAGCTAAACAGAGTTCAGTTGGAAAAATAAAACATAAAAAAGGTAGCAGTAACCCTGAAATAAAAGATAACTCCGAAAAAGAGGAGAATGAGAATAACCTATCCTAGAAGTTATTGGCACACATTATAAAGCTACTACAGTTAAAACAGTATAGAATCCATACATGGAGAAACAAGAGACCTAACACAAAAAGAGAAAATATTTACAGTGACTTTAAAATACAATTTGATTGTATATCCTTAGCTGAATATATTCTGATGTGCGAAAAAATAAATCTTGAAAAAATAACTATACATTATGAGGATTTATATTATGGGAACCAGTGTTGTATTGCTACTATAAGATTGTTGTCTGTGTACTGAAGGAGAAAGCAAATGAGGTTTTATATGATTATCATGGAAAATCAGGAGTGTTGGCATGAGAGAAACAGGAAATAAATATAAGATCAATAAGGTTACATAATAACCATGTACACCTGAATTTGAATTAGAACTCACAATAAATATAAAAAACACAAACTCATAAAATTTTTTAAAGATTTTATTTATTTGTTTAAGAGAGAGAGAGAGCATGAGCAGGGGAAGAGGGAGAAGCAGACTCCCAGCTGACCAGGGAGCCCGATGCAGAACTCAATCCCAGGACCCTGAGATCATGACCTGAGCTGAAGGCAGACACCCAGCTGACTGAGCCACCCAGGTGTCCCCCATTTGTGGTCTTTAACTACCGTTTCACAACACAAGTAATAAAGTCTTCTTGGAGAATGGGTGGTACTGGGTGTTGGGTAGAAAATTTAAAGATAATCCTGCGGCATCTTATGTAAGGGAGTCAAAAAGCTCTTGAAGTCCACCAAGGTTGTATCAAAAAGATGCAGAAGTCAATTTAAAGAGGTTCCCAATCAGGCAAAGATAGGACAATGTGAACATTAATAAGGATAATTGCAATAGATTGAAATGTATCAAATATGTTTTAACATGAGTTTATAATAATTCTTTTAAAATAAAGAAAGAAACCCATTAGCAACAGTTCCTAAAACACACACAAAGAAACGGGCAAATATTATGTGCCCCCTGATAGTACAAAGCACAACCTATAAACAATTCTTGTAAAAAAAAAAAAACAAAACCAAAAACCAAAAAGAGAAAAACCTAAATCTGATCAAGCTTTTAAATTATAAGAGCCTTATACACCTTAACCACCATTTTGTGGGGAATACAGGAGACAGAAGAACATTATAAATATTACCATGAGTATGAAATTAGCAAATACTGTCTCTGTCACTTTAATAAATTTTTTTTAAAAGATTTTATTTATTTGACAGAGAGAAAGAGATCACAAGCAGGCAGAGAGGCAGGCAGAGAGAGAGGGAAGCAGGCTTCCTGCTGAACAGAGAGCCCGATGTGGGGCTCGATCCCAGGACCCTGAGATCATGACCTGAACCGAAGGCAGAGGCTTTAACCCACTGAGCCACCCAGGCGCCCCCTTTAATAAATTTTAAGATTAAAAAAGAAAGGGAATATGAAATTAAAGATTACAAATATTTAAGAAACATCATTAATTATATAAATGGACCTTATCTGAATACTGATTCAAAGAAATGAATTATTAAAAATCTCATAAAACTTAGAAAAACTTGACCATTGAGTACATATTTGGGATTATAAAGAAATTATTAATTTGGGGGGTATGATACTATATTATGGCTATGTTCACTAATAAGTCCTTATCTTTTTGAAATTCATACTTAAATATATATAAGTTAAAGGTATTGATGATTGACTTCAAAAAACCTAGAGGTAAAGAGATAGGCAGGAGTAGAGATAAAACAAGATTGGTCATGAATTGGTCATTTTTAAAGCTGGGTGGTGAATATATGGGGGCTCATTACTCCAGATACTTTTTTTCTTTTAGTTTTTCATAATAAAAAGTAAGAAAAAAATCTCATGTTATTTCCTCCTCCTTTCTCACATAATGTTCTTTTTCCCTAAAATATTGCCATAGTAACTGGTCTTATCAATGTGAATTTTCATCTCTAAGATGAAACCAGAACATGCTCATTAGATTCATCCTCTAAAAACTCTAAAAAACAACTTTCCACAAGTAGCTACTTTGCTCAAAATTTGTAAGTGATTCTCCACTTTCCTTGAAATAAGTGATCATAAGTCTATTCAAAATAAACCATCATTAGTTTGACATCAAAGACACCTTACAATCTGTTTCCATCCAATTCTCTGAACACTTCCTTTACCCCTCTTTATAAACTTGATGCTTTAGTCAAAGCATTTGTCCACTTGTCTGCTTGTTCTTAAAACAGATGTGGGAACTCCACCTCCACTTTTGCTCTTACGATGCTGTCTGAGTAGCTGCCCTTCCTCTATATTTATCTTAATTTGTTCCTTCCTTGAAGGCCTATTCAAGTCTCACCTCCTCCACGTAGCTTTTCCTTAAGACTTTTCAGCTATGCTCAACTCTCTTATTTGAACTCCAGCAGCAATTAGTTTCCTATAACTCATTTTATCACATGCTACTCTACATGGTTAGTGTATTTTAATGCATATACTCTACCCTCTTTAATGTCAGGTCAGGGAGTATGTCAGATTTCTCTGTACTCAAGAACACACTGCAGAGCCTTATACAGAGTAATTGCTCAATAAGTGTTTGTTCAAGTTGTCGTTGTCTCTGCTGCCATTATTACTGACTGTGGTGGCAAAAGTGATGATAATCATAAAGAAAGTTCATTTGATGATCATTACCAGTTCATCGCTGAGATGACCTTGGACCTAAAGATTTACATCTGAGTTGGGGAGTATTGATTCATAAAACCAAATATTCAACTTCTGTATGGTCCCAGAAGTCTACTCCATATGTCCCAATAACTTAGTGCTGCCAATTAAAATGTTTTAAATATACATCCAAACAAAACAAAATGAAAAATAAAACAAAATCCTATTTCCAAAATTTGTCACTGACTTTAACTGCTTAAAGAATCACAAATGTCTTGATATAGGATTAGAGGTTTACAATCTGGCCTAAAATCCAGAATCAAATTTCATTCTCATTATTTCCCTATATGTACTCTGCTTCAGTTAAAATAGTCTAATTTTAAATATCTTTGGAACCATTTCTCTTCTCTGTATTTCCATTAAGCTTCCTTAGTTTAGAGCTTCATAATTTCTTGGATTGTTTCAATTCCTTTTCTAATCCACCACCTGGCTTCCAGTCATGTTCCCTTCCAGTTCATTCCCCACCCACCCTCCACTGAAGCCCAAGAAAGATTTATCTTGCTTAAAATTCTTCTATGACTATCTTAGCTATAAAGGCTAAATGCCTTAACATGGTGTACAAGACCCTTTATGATATTCATTTTCATTGCTTCGAATGCCTGCTATGTGCTAGGGGCTGATTACAGAGTGGCAAATACTCTGTGGCTCATCCCCATGAGTTTATTGCCTAGGAAGAGAAAAGGGGAAAAAAATTAACACACATAAATATGTGATGAAAACCAACAAGAGCTATGATAGAAAGGAATAATGCCATGAGAAAGAAATTTAGGGAGATCTCATTTAGGTTGATCAGAAAAGATCTTCCTGCTGAAGTACCATTTAAATTGTTTTTTTCATATGGAAAAAAGTTACTAAGAGTTTGAGAAATCTGTGAGGCTAGAAAGAGCAGTGAAGTTACAAGATATACCATCTGTTTATGTTTAATACCTACTTGATATAGTATTATTTTATAGGAAAATGATAGTAAGATATCTATAAAGTATGGTAACTCTTTGTATTATACACTGTAAATATTTTTTATTTATAAATATTTTTTTCCATTAGAAGTTTAAAAGTTAAGCAGTCTTCCACAGGTCTATGGTTTTGTGCTCCCTTTAATATAAGATTATCATCAATATTCAGATGTATTGTCTTTTCCATTTTTTATAGTCATCCTCTTAAAATGCAATACTTCAATCCATCTGATTTTATTTTTCATAGATATGACAAGGGAACTCCCTGTTGTTTTCTAAGTGGTTAACCATTTATTGAATAATAATAATGACTAGTATTCACAGTGGTTTACTAGGGGCCAGAAACTTTGCCAAATACTTTGTATTTATTATCTCTGTTAATTCTTACAACCCAATAGGTAGGTAGTGTTATCCTCTCCAATTCAGATAAAGAAGGTGAAGAACAGTTAAGTGATTTACTCAAGGTAATACAGCTATTAGACAGAAGAGCTAAAATTAGAACCAAGAGGTATGACCCGAGAATCTATTCTCTTCATAATTACTTTATACTGAATTCCAAGATCCTTGTTTTGCTCATAGATTTCAAAGGTCTCTTTTTTCATGTAACAAATTTCTTGTATATATTTAAAAATGCTTCTACTTGGACTGTCTGGGATTTACATAGATATTTATATATATGCTCATACATGTGGTAACTTTAATGTGAATAAAAGATTAGTGATTACTTCTTTTTGGTCCATGTTTCTATGCTTCGATTGATTAATTTGGCCAAATTATTTTTGAAGGCCAAAATGTGTATATTACCTGTATGGTAAAAGTTATCTCTCTTCATCTTATCTCCTCTTTCTTTCTATATTTTTTCACCTTTTTCTATGCCAAACTTGACTGTAGAATTTGACCTAATAATATGAAACCTAAAGAAAATGGTCACATTTTTGTAGTAAGAACACTCATGTAATATAAGAGCTTAGTTCCTAATTGCTATCTGCTATTCTGATGTATTATAGTTCTAGGGTATTGAAGACTTTGAAAAATTAGAAAAAACATTCTCTTAGTTTTACAGTCTCTGCTATCAAAACACAAAAATAATGTATTATTTCCTCTCACATTGTGTTACACATAAAGCTCAGCTGTAATTTGGAAGAACATAATATATGGTGATGCATCATGATCTCTTGAGATATTCTTTAAGAGGAGCATGATTTCAATGTTTCTCCATAGGGTTATTGAATTTCCATAGGCTCCATTTTTCCTTCCTTAGCAGAGCTGTTGTCTTACTCAGAATTGCCACCTGCTCTATTATAGACTCTTTCAAACGACTTCTCTCAACTTAATATACTTCTATTAGATGAAGCTATCAGTGAATTATTGGGACACATTCCCTGCTCTGTTCATGGCAAACTAACATTGAATTGGCCACTTAAGGAAACTGCATTAACTCTTTCAGACCACCAGGGTGCCATTTAGGGCTCTTATGTAACATTTTCCTTAAACTAGGTCATCATGATGTCATTTAATCATTTTAGAACACTGAAATAGATATTTATGAGATGGCCTCTCATAGTCTGAAAGAATTAGCATAGGTCTCCATAGCCTATCACCTACTCTGACATGAACTTAGGATGCCAGTGATTTCCCAGTCCTAGCTATAGTTCTCAAAATATAAAACATTCAATAATAGAAAGGGAATCAGTTAAAAATCCCCTAGTCCAGTGAAAATTAATCATTGAAAAATTATACTTATTCTCCCCTCATTCCAGCCCTGTTTCCAATGCACAACCTTAGCTTGGTTCAGGCCTATTAGCTGGTTGTCTATTCTTACCAGATGATATTTACTTGAGTGAAATTGTCACAAATTATAGAATCACAGAGCTGGAAGTTACTTATAGGAACTATCTGGTAAAAAAAATGGATTTTTTTCAGGTAAAATCATCATTAAACTATCTTAGATGAATAAGAAATTATCCTCCACATTTTCTTTCCTCAAAAAGATATTATTTTATATTGAGATAAAATTCTTTCTTATATCTTATTGAACATGTTGGGACTTAGAGAAACTATCACCTAGCTATTCTCTGTAGAAATTGCTCTACTAAGTAAAAATCTTTTGACCTAATCTTGTAAGATCTGTGAAATTGTCAGAATATAATATTTTTATAGCCCTTAGCACAACCTACAGGAGATGTGTGGGAAACTGTTTATATTGTCACTTTTTGTGACACCTTAATGAGGTGAATGTTCTAGAAATTGGAAAAAAAAAATACATGAAAGAAAATGTTCCACTGCGCTAGAATAAAATTAGCCTTTAAAAAAATTCTCCAAATTTCCATATCTATTATCTGCCTATTTTTAACTGATTCAAATTCCCAGATATGCATTTATTTATCGATTCTGTGCAGAACTTTTATATAATGTGAGGAATGAGATTATACCTTGTGATGTCATGTTGCTGTATTTAACAGATACCTCAAATTGTAGTCATTCTCACATCTCTGTACAGAATTTCCATGAATCCAAAGCAAGTTAATGGAGCTGGAAGAAAAACAATATTTTAGATTAGGGAAAGCAAGGTTTTCCGATTTTTATGGGGAAAGAAAAATTCAGGTTTAATTTGATTTATGTTCATAATTTTCTAGAACATTTTCTTATTAGACTTCTATATATAAAAACAGTACTTACTGTTACATTCCCCATCTTCATCTGCAAGTAGGAGAGTGTCCTTTAGGCTTAAAGCTCCATTCAAAATGCCATGCTAACTATAAAAACGGGTTTGTTTGCACTTATATACTTAGCTCCTTATTCAGGCCATTGTGTGTTTTACACATCGCATAACCGAGATCTATATTCTGAGTGCTCGAGGCAGTCTTATGTGGGTTTGTCTCTGAGCCAGATTTATCTTCGTATTTCCCATTATAGCCTGAAAGAACCGTATTAAGGAAGCCTTTCTTTTCAGTTCCCACTTGTGATTGCTAACATATCAAATTCATTCCTTCGTAATCCAGATCATTTTCCAGCAGCTTTGAGGCCTGCATGTAGTAGTTTGTTAGAGAGCTCATAGTAACCCTACACTGACAGACCAAAAAGCCCTTCGACTGTCACTTTATGTCATTAACAATTTTCTAAAGCCATTACAGATGGGATGGACTGATTAGAACTGAGGAGGGAGGATCTTTTTCCCAGCCAGAAATATCCCTTGAGACCTTCACGCCGTGTGAAGTTTCTAGTGATTAATGGGAGAAAAAGAAGGCCGCCTGTCCCACAGTTGCCATAGACTTTATTTGGGAAAGAGCTTATTTATATTTGGTGGGCTCTCTGGATAACTAAACATTAACTGGCTAACTTAAAATACAGATAGAGCAATAGATTACAAATGATAAAATACATGTTAGTTTTAGGTTCTGAGGTTGGATTTTCTCTCCTTGTTTGAGTACAGCGATTATAATTTAATGTAAGCGTTGCTCCAAGATGAAAGTGTTTATCTTCTCCTGGCCTTTCCCTCTTCTTCTGCTGTTTTATTTCTGTAAATGAAAGCTACAGCTGGAATATTGTTTTACTGCAAATCTCACACCAGCACTGTCAGTTGTGATGTGACACCAGAGATTCTTATCTGTAGGTTGGGTTGGAATTATTAAACATTCTCACATTGTGCAAAGTGTTGGGGATGAACAGCAGTGCAGTGAGGTGCATCCAACACTTCTGTCTTCCCCACCTGATCCTTGAAATATGACTCCTTTAAAGGGCTAATGTTCACTTTCTATAGCTTTATATAGAGAAGTGACAGTATTCAAGAAGTAACTTGAACTGCAAATTATAGCAACTTCCTACCCCTCTGTCTTAATGCATGCTTTCAAAAGCAATCTTAATGGTAGACCTCATTTGAAAAGAAAACATTTGGCTATTTCTGATTAAGAACAATGAGATTTTTATAAAGAAAAAGTGTTTGTAGACCAAACATCAGAAAATATTTACATTTACTTTTTCACTTCTTTTTTCAAATAACCTCTCCTATGACTATGATACCAAAGCAAAACACTTTATCAAATTAAAGTGAGAACTGAGCCTCATGCTTTTCTTTCACAGAAATTATTATTAAAACTGTGAAAACACATGTGCTCTTACATTATTGCAGGTACACACCATAATTATATATTATATGCCATCTTGCTAATGCTTAACAAGATGTGGAATTTTCATCTTCAAAGCAGTCCATAAATGTTAATCACTGTGACACTTCTGGAAGACTGGGAAGAAATAGTACCTACAATGTAAAGATAAGGAGACAGAGGAAGCAAGATTAAGTGTTTAGTCCAGGAGCACTTATTTAGCTTTGACACTCAAGGGTTCCAGGTTGGAGAGACCATTAAATCCATTTCTCGGAGTCTTGACTTCAAATATACATTAAGGCTCCTGGGTCACTAAGACGCTCACTTCAAAGTTGCATTTATATTATGTTGAGAGATAGTTTCAAAAATTGTGTAGGACAAATCTGAGCTATGAAATAATATTTAGGTTATGCATATTTTCCTAGAAAATACAAAATATCCTTCCTGTGTACTTAGGTTTGATTGGGATAGGTATATATAGCTAAAGTGCTATGTGAAATAGGACTCTTCAGTTACAAGTCCCAGAAAGCAACTGGATTAGTTCAGTTACAATTGATCAAATGGTTCAAGGAAATATACAGGATGTCCAGTTACACCTAACAGGCAGATAAACAATGAATATATTTTTAGTGTGAGTTTATCCCAAATATGGCAATATCATTGTATATGTGTTAAATTCAAGTCTAACTGGACATCTTGTATTTTTATTTGCTAAACCTGGCAACCCAAATTGAAACCCAATTTAAAGCTTAGGCACATATGGGAAGTATTGGCTCAGAAAACCTAAAAAAGGTTTAAACAAATAAAAGCTAAAAAGGTCACAGATGCCCCTAGTCTAAAGATAAGGGAGAATCAGCATCATGGACATCTTCAGTTTCTCCCCTCATTGTGCTTTACTTGTTGGCTTCATAGTCTTTTACTGCAGACTTGCATTACTGGGAAAAAATGCTTCAATTTATTGAATATTACATTTGGAAAATTTGTCAGTGGTGAGAAAATGATCTAGTGCTCTTCTTACTACCAGATCCAGAAATACTAAGGAAGGACTGTGACTGGTCTAGACCTAGCCAAGTGCCAATCTCTGCAGTAGTTGATTATGGTCATTGCATAGGGTTTATAGAAAAAAATAGCACCTTCAACAGAAACTATTTAAGTAGAGTTAAGACTGAGAAACAGAGAAAAGGAACAAAAAGAGCTCTACAAAGACCATGCTCCTCCCAGATGAAATGGGGGTATTCTTTTGGTAGGGAAAGAGTAGGCTACAAACACAAATATACAATACGAATTAGATTAAACAAAACAGGATTTTATTGAAAGGATGTAATACTATCTTAAAGAACACATAGGGTACAAGATAGTCAGGTATTATAGAAGACCTGGACAGTCGATAAGAAGGCCATTAGGACACACTGTCTGTACCTCCTGTTTGTCTTTTCTTCTCTATTTTAATTACCTGCTCTCTACTGACTGTTCTGAGCATTTCTGGTCCAGGTAGTCACAGATAAATACCAGTACATAGTGCATAGCTGCTAGAGGTACATCTCATAGACAGCATGGTTGGGAACGGGGGGATATCTGAGAAAGTTTAAGGCTCTATTAAATTCTGATATTTTGAAATAAAAACAGCATTACTATTTACTTTATTTAGCTCTAGGCCCCAGGAGAAAGTATATATTTTCATCTTCTATTCTTTCCTTTTCCAAATTAACCATACCCTTGGGATAACCATTCTTAGGGAAAACATGTAACTTAGTTATACTGATCCACAGTACTACAATGATCCATAGATCACTGAATATACAATCTGGGTGGTCACATTCTATGAATTCTACAAGCAGGGGTTCCATATGCTTACCAATGAAATAACAACTTTTTTAAGCTAATTGCCTAAAGGTTTTACTCTAAAAAGAACATTCTAACTAAGATGCATTTGTCATGTATACTTATAGAATATGATGAATTTGTGGCATGAACAGCTTGTCTCATTGACTTAATACTGACAAACATTCAATTTGAAATTTGAAGAGGTAATGGTGGTAGTTACAAGGAAATGAAAAGCTTCAAAGCTTCACATTTTCTTGGCATGACCTCTACAACAGCATCTGTTCTTGTCTTTTTTTTTTTTTTTAATTCTTGAGTAATACTAGGAAGTTGCTAGACCAGATGAACTTCCTATGACCTATTTAGTAGACCCAAACAATTAGCAAATGGTTATTCAATCACTCCTATGAGTCGAATTATGCTAGACAAGTAGAATATCATGACCTTTTGATTTATTTTATATAACTTTCCATATACACTTCTCTTAACAATGCCTGGCACATAGTCAGTGAGAGGCGATGATGGTCTGCAGCAAGGCTTTGCAGAAGATAAAGAGATGATGTGCAGCTCTTTTCCATTATCCCCAGTTCCCGTCACTAGACAGTCTTCACCTCTAGACTTGGAAGGGCAAAAATTACAGACTCTATGTTCCTGACTGTTAGGAACAGTCAATATAAATGTAAATATAATATAAATATAAATCTTAGGAGTGAGTGGGTATGATCATCTAAGGATATATAAGGAATGAGAAGAATATAAAGTGGAATTCTGAGATGCACCTGTGTATAATGAGTGTATGGAAGAAGAGGAGTCCATGAAGGAGACTGAGATTTAGACTTTTAGGTGGTGAAACACTAAGAGAAAATGGGACCAAGAGAGAGTCACAGAATTGACAAAATAGAAATATCAAAAAAGGATGAATGAATAGCATCAAAAGGAACAACAGGAATACTGGAAAGCATCTGTTGAATTTGTCAAGTCAGAAGTCAACAATGTCATTAAGAGGAGCAATTTCAGTGGAGTGATGAGGAAAGAAATCAGAACACAGACTATTAAGAACAGGAAGTAGAAAAGTTTAGAGAATGAGTCTCAACTCATTTTAAAAAGGTTGCATATGGCCAAATTAAGTATAAACACTAATTTTGCATATTCTAATATGAACTAGAAATTCCATAAGCTTAAGAATACTTTAATTAAAAAAATTCACCAATGACCTGATTAAGACTCTATATAAATTGTTCCTAGGAACTCAAAAAAGTAATTGCTATTCTTCAGCTTTTCTTTTTTCTTTTATAATGATACCACATATTTCTTAGTCATTTCCAAAGCACCTACCTGGAAAGTCAATCCAACAAAGGGAAGAGAAATTATGTATATGAATTTTCTCTCTTTTCAACAAGTCATTTGCTGACATTTAAAAATTTTCCACACATCCTAAAGTAGAAGACACATTGTATCAGTATTTTGTATTTAGTTAATATGGATTATAGAAAAATAATCTATCAACAGCTGGTTCTGTCGTTTTCTTACTAAGGATGTTGTTATAGATTACCAAAATGAAAAGAAATTACAGGCAGTTTATATCATTCTGTCTTTGTTTTAAAAACTTTAGCATTCCCCGCCTAGTATGTTTTATACTTTTCTAAAGTAGTTATGCTTTCTCTAAGCCCATTTTCCTGGAGGTCCTGTCTAAAGCACTGGTGAAGAAAGACCTGATAAACTCATTCACACTAACAAATGATGGCAAAAGCAGTCTAATGTGTTACCTTTCCCAACTTGCCTGCGTATGCAAGAACTGAAGTCCAGTAATTAATTTCAATTTGAAAAATTTCAGTTGTATAGGGCAATGAAGCATCACAAATACATATGGTCCTACCAAAATATTACAAATAGGACTTACCCTACCTAAATATAAGGCAAATATTACACTGTGTTTTCAGCTAAAAGAACATATATCCTCAAGAAAGAGATTTCCATGATGGAAGGGTGAGTTGATTTTTGTTGGTATTTTAGAAATATTTTCAATGAGATAAACACTAGATTTTGATTTAGACATATACAATGACACAGTTGAAGATTTCCAAGGAGTTTGTACCAGGCTGACTTTTGACCTTGTCACAGTTCCATGGCTGTGAACACGTGAGAGCATTTCAAAGAAAATGGTGGAGACTTCTAAATTAAAGCTTCTTCGATGTGGATCAGGCTATCACCTAACATTTTCCAGGCTTCTGCGTCCTTTAGGTGAATGGCAGGCCTTAAATGGCAGTCACAAGACAGCTCATGAACATGATTACAACAAAACAATTTGCCTTAGTCAGATAAAGACTTTCAGTAATTGTGCTCTCTTGGCTTAATAAAATCAAGCATCACTTACAATCAGTACTTCATTTTGCTTTTTTCTATCATATAGCATATTGTTTGTTCTGTTGTTATGGTACACACCTGCATAGGTGTTCATTTGTACTCTCCCATTGTGGAGGTACTCAAACTCTCAAGCTTCTAGCTATAAAAGTAACACAAAATGTAGTATGAATTTTTATAAGCCAGTAGTCATCATCATTACTTAATGTACCAAACCTTTATACTTCCCAATATCATTTTTTTTCTTTTTTTTAGGATTTTATTTATTTGACAGAGAAAGAGGGAGAAAGAGGGAGAGAGAAAGAGAGAGTGCACAAGCTGAGCAGAAGGAGAAAGAGAAACAAGCTCTCTGCTGAGTAGGGAGCCCAATGCAGGGTCGAACCCAGAGTCCTGAGATCATGACCTGAGCCAAAGGCAGATGCTCAGCTGACTGAGCCACCCAAGAGCCCCATATCATTTGATTTCAACTCATATTCATATGCATTGAAAAAGTCTTCTGACTTTCAATTTAAGTGTTGAACATTATCACCAAAACTGCTCACTTCAGCAGCACATATACTAAAATTGGAATGTTATAGAGAAGATTAGTATGGTCCCTTTGCAAGGATAACACAAAAATTCATGAAGCATTCTATATTTAAAAAAAAAAATGTGGGGCGCCTGGGTGGCTCAGTCGTTAAGCGTCTGACTTCGGCTCAGGTCATGATCCCAGGGTCCTGGGATCGAGCCCCGCATCGAGCCCCACATCGAGCCCCGCATCGGGCTCCCTGCTCAGCAGGAAGCCTGCTTCTCCCGCTGCTACTCCCTCTGCTTGTGTTCCCTCTCTCGCTGTGTTTCTCTCCGTCAAATAGATAAAATCTTTGGGAAAAAAAAAAAATGATCACTGAAAAACAAGAGCCACATAAGTGAAAACCACTACTCTTGGTTTTGAAAAATCATATAAAGGATTTATAGAATGTATAGACCACAGGAAATTATTTTCAAATAATGACAGGTTTGATTACAATTTAATCAATAATGATATAATATGTAACTTAGA
The DNA here is from genome assembly GCA_028646535.1 of Procyon lotor. Taxonomy (NCBI): domain Eukaryota; kingdom Metazoa; phylum Chordata; class Mammalia; order Carnivora; family Procyonidae; genus Procyon; species Procyon lotor. Next base: position 63,569,099 of record CM053609.1, read on the forward strand.
AATTTTTATTGATGAAAAGTTCGTCATTCTATTTTTCTGTCAGTAAACTATCTTGACTGAACACCTTTGGGATCTTCAAAAGTATAGAATGAGATTTAGATTTGTCTTTTGAGTTTTTTCAAACATCATTCTCCTCCAAAATTATTCTCATGCTACAGCTAGCCACTATATACTTTAAGTTGAATAAAGTATACTAAGTTGGACTGGGACATAATAAAAAGATTTTTGTTACTGATTTAAGGAATGGTGAAATACAGTTGGATATAATATTTAATTATTTCATGAAGCATTACTTACAGACTACCAGTATAAAGTCTGTTAAGTTCCTCTCTTTTTTAACTTCCTTAATTTTTTTAATTCTTTCTATCCTTCTTCAACTTAATTTTTCTCTCTTGGGAAGACACATTGTCAAAACGTCAAAGTAAGGGTCTCCTAGGATTACCGGTACTTCTGAAAGCTCAGTCTTCTCTGCTATATCTTTGGCTCCCTTATGTTTTTTTGTGTCATCAGGACTGAAGAGATATGTGACGGTAGAAATCTAGTTCAAAAGCCAAAGAATAGTTAAATAAATTGGGTGGCATAGATATTTGAGAAGACAGGTAAGCACTTGATATTACACAGGCTTTTTCATGACAGGAAAACTTTAACTTCCTCAACTTCACAATTAAACAACAAGATAACTCTCTGCACTTCAAATCACATTCCTAACTTGAGAATCACAGTGGGAAGGAATTGCCTTTTCTCCAGGGCTATAGGGAAATTGTGCAGGGGATCTTAATGGAAGAAGGAGTATGGAGTTAGTGGGATTGAACATTCGGCAAGCAATGAATGTACCTACTAACTAGGGGGAATTTAGAAACATCTTTGATTATAAGGTAGTGCCTTTTTAAATGTATGTTTGCTCCTCTACAATGCTTAGAAAAAGAATTTTCTATTGCTGCTTCTGTTTAACATATGGCAATTTTAAGAAGTTACCAATGGAAGACTTTAGAAGCCAAACAAGTAGCTTTAAGAAATTAGAGTGGTTTACATGGTGTATAAAAATCACAAAATAATATCCCACAAAGATTTAGGAATATTTATTTACTTATTATTTGTCAGGCTCACAATGTGGCTTATATTGGGTATGGATCATTTTACTATATTATTATAACATATATAATAATTTTATTAATTGTTGTGGCTTTGGATTTCAGAGGGGAAGGTAACGGTCTCAAGGTTTAACTTATTTTTGGGAAATGAAGATGAAGTACATTTGAGGCATCCCTAGGTATGTTTCTCTGCATGATTCTAAACAACTGGAAATCCACTTGGGAGAGAGGCCATGACAGAATGAAGGCACAGTCTCCAGTGCAATAGCAACTATTTACACATATCACTGGGCCTGGTAAGGAGAGCACCAGGATATTTTCAGAAGAGGAAATAACTGCCAATACCTGCCTTTGACTTAATAAGGGGTAAACTCTCCATGTTGTATGTCTCTAGGATCAGATAGAGCCTTTTGAGGTTTACCTAAGCTAGATAAATATCTATATCTACGTCCATGTCTCTATCTATCTAGCTTAGAGATATAATTACACAGGGGGATATTTGTTAACAATCAGGCTAGTATTTACCCAGGATCCAGTCTAATTTGGAAGAATCAAGCTTTTTTCCACTCCTATAAACCTCATTTTCAGAACTGGAAAAGTAATTGCTTTCATTTGTCCACTGATCCTGACCTCAAAGTTATCCTCAAAGTCTTAGGTACTCTTTCAACTCAAACAAAATTGAATTGGGGAAACTTTTTCCAGTGTTTGGTAGTATCACTATACTAACCCAATTTAGGAGCATCCATCCAAAATACAGCATTTGGAAAGGAATGAGTTAAATATAATTGTTTTGCTTCTATTTACCCATTTTGATTTTATTTTGTTATGTTTTATTTTTTGAAAACTAATCTGCCTTCAATAAATAACCAATAACTCTGTATCAATAGAATAGAAGAAAAACATACCGGTCAGTGGCCTACCCAACAATCTATGCTGTTTGCCACCTACAGAGCCACATGTACTAAAATGTACTAAAAAGACTGTACAGGATATAACTAAAATGAATCCATTGTGAGATTTCATACCAAGCCCAGAGTGTTCTGGGGCCATTATATGAATAGCCTTGAGGAGTGGCTGTTGATACAGGTGGCTACAGAAACAACTACTCTCCAAGAATTTGGACAATCAGCTTTAATAAATATCTTTCTCAGTGGTTTATTCTAGAGACTGGAGACAGCAGTTGGCCACCTGAGATACTTAGAGAAATCACAAGCAACCAGGCAGTTACCTTTAAGTAAGGTACTAGATCTTAAATACAACATTAAAAATGCCATGCTGTTATGACCTAAAACATCAAAGATATTTTGTCAACTGTAGTTAGTTAAAAAGATACTACCATTTCTCAATATTTCATTTATTCTTAGTCACTGGCAAAATGTCTGGCCTTTTACTAATAGATTTAGGCAACAAAATGAGGGCTTTTTTTATACATGCTAGCAAGCTACATTTATACTCAGGGACCTATAATATATCTAAGATGTATCTGTTAAAGCCATTCACTGCAAAGTAGATAATTGTATAAAAACTTATCAGGACTTGGTTTACCCATTGGTAAAATGAAACTAAAAATTTTATTTATTTCAAAGAGCTATCCGGAGATTAAATGAGGTATAGAGTAAAGGGTTTAACATATCTTCCACAAAGCAAGCTTCCAATAGATTTAATTATCATTAGTAAATGATATTTCTCTTTAGTTACTAGTATAGTTTGGAAAATTCAACTATATTTACATAATAGTCACTTGAATGATACTCATTATTCTGAATGATCTTTTCTTTGTTATAACCTCTAACCAATTTAGCAGAATTACAAAATTCTTCAAATTTATATGGAAGTAAGTAATAGTTTCTCCTTCTTAAACCTGTCCACAATAGTCATGGTAAGAAATCATTCTTCTAAACCCTATTTTACACCAATGCATGTCTGTGAACTTCCTTCTTTGACTATTTCAGAAACTTAAGTCGTTAGAGCAAGTCTATCCATGCCTCATTTCAGCATAACAAATATCTAGTGAGTGTTTACTATATTCAAAGCATGAGTAAAATATGAACCCTGTCATCAGAGTTTATAAACAGTGTATAATTTATATTATCAAGCTGTGCATTTTAAAGTGAGTCAGCAAACTTTGAAATGTCTGCCTCTATAATATTAACAGCAACCTTTAAGTTTAGATCAACTTTGCTTGTTGCTAACCTTAACAGAAATGTAGCCCATTCTTTCAAATACCATGTGTCCTTATTACCACATTTACAGATGAAGGAACTGAAACAATGAGGGTCAAGTGAGTTGCTCTGTGATTAATGAAACAAAAAGTAGAACTCATTGTCTCCTCATATGTTTAACCAAGAGCTCTAGAGATAGTAAATTGTGAACACTTCAAATTAAATGGAAGTATTAAAACTTTTGGAGCAATTTTGAGGCAGGTATTCTAGTTAATAAAGGATGCCCAGAAGCAATTTTAGTTATGTGTAGCACTCGTTAATGCTCTCAGAATGGTATAGTTTGCTTCAAACAATGATTAAAAAATATAGTATCCATCAAAGGATATATTTTCTTCTTGAATTTACTGACAAAAAAAGGTGCAGATGGCACCCCAAAGAAGAGACTGGCATGGACCAGTATCTTCTCTGTGAAAATGACTAATGCATTACAACATTTCTGCCAAAACTTACATAAAGAGACTGCCGAAAATGATCATATCATTATCAGCTAATGTTCCCAATTGTTCACTGTTTGTTATCACATAAGAATCCTCTGAAATGCAGAACTCCTACCTACAGAAGTCCTTATATCATTATAAAACATGAACTTTTGCATGTTTTTAAAATGTTTTAAGAAAACTATATTTGTTCTACAATAAACAGGCATATTTCCCTGGTGTAAGTTAAAAAAAATAGTGCAAAAAATAAATGAGATTCAAGTTTCAAAATTTGTATTTGGTAAACCAAATGAAAAGAAAAAAGAAAATTTGATATAGAGATATATAAAACAATCAGCTTTGTTCTTTTATTTCCTCTATATTTTTAGCTACTAGCCATCTACCAAACATCTAGCACTAACCATATGGTCATATAAGGTCACTGATTTCTCTTAATTTGTGAGGCTTTTAAAAAAAAAGATTTATTTATTTTAGTGGGGTAGAGAGAAAAAGAGTAGGGAGAGAAGCAGAGAAAGAGAATCTTCAAGCGGACTGCCCACAGGCGTGAAGCCTGAGACAGGGCTCCACCTAGGTGATCATGACCTGGGTGAAACCAAGAGTTGGTAGCTTAGCCAAGTGAGCCACACAGGTGCCCCAATTTCTGAGGCTTTGATACAGATTAATTGAATGAGATGGTGCAATATACCCAATTTTCACAATATACTCCATGATATTAAAATGGAAAGAATATGAAAAAAAAAAAGGTTAGTCTATATATGTGTAATATATAACACAGTAAGCACTACTCAGCTTCTCAATGCAAAAGTTAGTTGGTTTTTACATGAATATGTATACCTACATAATCAAACAATAAGGAACTGGATAATAATACACATCTATACATACATACATACAACACACACACACAGACACACAACCTTATATGTCACCACCTATAAAATAATAGAAATTGAGACATACAACACCTTTATATTAAAATATTTTAAGAGAAAAATGATAGTAGGATAGAGTAATTTGAAAAGTAGTCTTGGGGAATGGAGGAGGTTGAATAGGTGAAACACAGAGGACTTTTAGGGTAAGGAAAATAGTCTTTAAGATATTGTAATGGGGGATATATGACACAGTACATTTGTCAAACCCAAAGGACTAAAAAGCAAAAAAGACTGAAACTTGATGAATAAAAATTAACAAAAAAATTTAAGAAGATAGGCGATCACAGAATTTTGTCACAGAATGTGACAAAAAAGATCTAACTATATTACAAAAGTATGAAATAATCTCACTGAAGGAGGTAAAAGAAAAGTGCTGACCTAAATAAATGGAAGTGAGTGGACTCTGTAACACTAAAAGCAAAAGAAAGGATGTATAAATACCATAACCTAGCTCATAAAGTTGATAAAGTTTAACAATTCTGAAACCATTATACATGTATGCTGAAACTGAATAATTAAGTAAATAGGTGCTGGATGGTAGGAGTCAAGTTTTTTGATGTTGGAATGGGAAATGGTAAGCAAGAAAAGGCTAGAATGATTCATTTCTAGTGGTAATGGATTAGAGTTAGAGACATCAATTTGAACTTAATATAGATACAGATGGATATATACATAAATATGGAGATTTTACATGTATATATGCATATATACATATCTACACAAACACACACATATAGAGGAGGGTATAGATAGAAAGATTGATATAGAGATAGAATATGCATAGATATGTGTATATACACACAGGTCATTTTATATATTTTTTCTTTGCTCTGTCAGCTGAAAGGAACTAAAAGTAATGGCATCCCAGTACCAATGAGTATAACTAGTACCACATCTTTGTTTTTGGTTTTTTTTTTTTTTAAAGATTTTATTTATTTATTTGACAGAAAGGAAAGAGATCACAAATAGGCAGAGAGGCAGGCAGAGAGGGGCGGGGGAAGCAGGCTCCCCGCTGAGCAGAGAGCCCGATGCGGGGCTCAATCCCAGGACCCTGAGATCATGATCTGAGCCAAAGGCAGGGGCTTTAACCCACTGAGCCACCCAGGTGCCCCCCACATCTTTGTTTCTAACACCCGTTTCCAAGGAAAGGGACCAGAGCTGCTTGAAAAAAATGGTTGATTCTAGCACTTGGCAGGAAATATACAAAATGAGGTTAGAGTTTATAGAACTGCCAGAGAGGAAGGAAGTATTAACTAACATGCACACATCTGTACCAAGACACACACACAAAATGGCAGGGGTATGTCAAAGGGACACAGGAGCCAATTCCCAATGGCCAAAACTGGTATAATTTGAGCAACAAAAAAAATAGTATTGGATTTTACCCCAAAATCTAAAATAAATATTCATGTGTCCATACTGATATATAAATGATTGAATAAACAGAGACAATAGCCAAACTTCCCATGAAAAAGAATGCCAAATGAATTATGTAGATATTTCATCCTCAAAGAAGTGGAAGATAACTCTCCACTTCTTAAGTCCTGGCTTCTTGATGACTTTCTTCCAAAGAAAACAGAACAAATGAAGAAATTTTAAAAAGTTAACTACTCAGTACAGAAAATTGACCAACGCTACCTCATTCAAGTGATCAAAAACAACATCAATAATAATAAATCACATTGACAGATGTAGCCTTGATGAAAATGGCATTTTACCTCTGTGGTCTCCCTCCTAAAATCTCACCACCCCAGTTTAATCACAATGAAATCATCAGACAAATCCTACCTAATGACATCCCACAAAATACCTGACTAGCATTCCTCAAAACTCTCAAGGTCACCAAAATCAAGGGAAGTCTGGGAAATAGTAACAGTCAAGCAAAGTCTAAGGAGACATGACAACTAATCTATGGATCCTGGAAATGTAAAAGATATTAGGTAAAATCAGAATAAAGTATGGACTTCAGTTAGTATTGAGGTATCAATATTGGTTCAATAATTGTGTCAAATACCATTCCACTGTAAGATGCTAATAATGAAGTATACCGAGTGTGAGGTATATGGGAAGTCTCTGTCCTGTCTTTGTAACTTTTCTGTAAATCTAAATCAATTCTGAAATAAAAGTTTGTTTAATGAAAACGTGGTCTTGTGGATGAATTGAATTATGGATGAGCTTTGAAGTTCTGTATTGTTACTGAGTATAAAATGAATGGAGGGTATAATTTAATAGATCAGAACTCAGAAAGAAAAGATTTTTATTTGAATATCAACTTGAAACCCCTGTTTAGCTAAGCAAGTCAGGGCTCCAAGAAGAGTGTGAGCTGTCACCGTGCCATGGAAGCAGATGGCCATGAATGCACACAACTGGGAAACAAAACCCCAGGACCAGTTGGAAATAATATAGGATTCCCAGTCCAACATGTCCAAATTGTGACAGACTTTTTGTTTATTTTTTACTTTAGTAAAATCAGTTTATTGAAGTAATTTCAAAGGATGTTATAGGTTACAAGCACACCCAATATAGTGATTGGAAAACAGTCAAAACACCTTACTGGATTGGACTATAGAATTATTTCTGCCTTCATAAGAAAAATAAATATCTGCTTATTTTTAATAGCATGTACTCTAGGGTCCCTTTCAGCTCAATCATTGGAAGATTTTAATTTCCGGTATATAAGACCTTCAATCCATCAAAGTATATCACATATTTTATTTTATTTTATTTTTAATTAATTTATTTTATTTTTTCAGTGTTCCAAGATTCACTGTTCATGTACCACATCCAGTGCTCCATGTAATATGTGCCCTCTTCAATACCCACCACCAGGCTCACAGCCAACTCCCCATCCTCCTCCCCTCCAAAACTCTGTTTGTTGCTCAGAGTACACAGTCTCTCCTGGTTCATCTCCCCCTCACATATTTTAAAAATACTGTTGTGATAAAACTATGGTGATCTTAAGGAGAAAGAGCTCACCATTCCAAAATTATCGTAGGTTCCTATCCAGAAGACCTCCCAAGTCAACCTCAGTCTTCAGTCTTAATGTTCTTTGAGTATTGGGCAGCTGGTCTGTCTCAATGCTAAGCATATACATTAGACATATTATACCTTTGTTCCTGAAGAATTCTAAAATCAGCTTATCATCACCCACATCTGATGGAAAACAAAAAAGTCTTACAAATACAACCCCAATTGCATTATATTTACATCTTTTCCCAAAATATCCTTGCCATTGTCCATTCATATTTCATTTAAATTATATTATTATATGACTAAGTATAATACGACTTTGTATATCTGTATATATATAGATGTCTTTAATTTTCAGATCTAGAATATAAAATTCTTTTTTTTTTTTTAAAGATTTTATTTATTTATTTGACAGAGAGATCACAAGTAGGCAGAGAGGCAGGCAGAGAGGGGGGGGGAAGCAGGCTCCCCGCTAAGCAGAGAGCCCAATGTGGGGCTCAATCCCAGGACCCTGAGATCATGACCCGAGCCGAAGGCAGAGGTTTTAACCCACTGAGCCACCCAGGTGCCCCAGGATCTAGAATATAAAATTCTAAGGCAGCTGACTCAGACATGACAACTATCAGATTTTTTTTAAATGCTTTGTGATTTAAAAAAAAAAACAAACCATACATTTTTAAAAATAATAAGCATCTTTCTGAGGCCCAAGATAAATTGCCACAGGCCCACAAAAATATGTAATAAGACCCCAAAGACTTTCCTATTGTTTGCCATTATGACTTACTTTCCTAACAGAACTCTATATGTATTTCCCTTAGAAACACAGCAGGGATACCTAATGTCAGAGAAGTGATACAACACTATGAATTTTCTGAGAAATAACATCCTGGTTAAAAGCATGGTCTCTGGAACCACATTTCCTGCTCTGAAGCTCAAATCCTACAAACACTTGCTGTGTGACACTGAAGAAGTTACTAAACATCTCTTGCTTCATTTTCTTTATCTGCAAATGCTACCTTTCCATAATCTAACAATATGTTGTTTACCAGTGAAGCAGGTAGAAACAATTCTATGGGAGCATGGTGACTAACATAAAGTAAAATTTTGTTCAAGGAAGGAATAAACGAATGAATGAGTCATTACTAGTAGAAAAAAGAATGAATGTTCACAATAGGAAATATGAGCAGAACCAGTAGAAACTGTGAGTGCTGAATGGAATTTTAGCAACTGTAATGATAGCAGAAATGTACTGTCAGTGTTGCTCAGTATTGGCCCCAGTGGAGCTAATACTGTCACCCTTCTTTCTGGAGACATATCTGAAATGTTAGCCGTGTCGTTTTCTCAACTTATTTCCATTCAAGATGAAACTTCATCAGCTTCACACCTAATATAGGTGGTTCACAGGCTTTCGGTAAATTTAAGGTAATTTATGATTTCATCTTTCTCAAGTAATTTTCAATCAAGTAAAGTTATCCAACAAGACTGGAAGTTGCACATGGAAACATTTTATTTTAAGATTTCATTAGTATGCATAAATTCACAGCCCCTCCCAATCTCTATCCATTTTTGCAAGTAATTGAAAAAAGTGACTCAACATATGTGGATACCAGTTTTTAGGTTAGCAAATGGGGCATGGCATTTTAAATGTTTTAAATGTGGAACATTAACTGTGTTATAATTTAATTTCTAATAATGAACCTGATTCTCCTTCCAAAATGAAGATCACATCCTGCGGTAAACATGAAAAACAGGAGGGTGTCATAGAAAGCACATTATAGCATGAGGCAGGACATCTGTCTTCCAGTCCCTTTATTCATTACTTATAGGTGATAAATTTTACTTCACTTGGCCTCAGTTTTTTCTGTAGAACAGGAATGATAATTATGTACCCACACAGAAGTAGCTTAACCAACTCCTTGCATTCACTTAACTATCATATAATATATATACTATATGATATATATATATAATACCCTATAATGTGCCATGTTTAGACTTCTTCCTACTCCTTTCTACTCCTACTGCCTACTCCTTCCTACTCCTTCCTCCTACTCATTTGGACAAGTGCTCACACAGGTGTAAACTGGGAAAGAACCACCAGTGAAATCAATCACAATGGGAGATATGGGATTATGGCTACTTACTCATGCAGCCTACCCATACATCTGGTCCTGTTTGGGCTCAACCCCAAAATTCCATTTTCGTCTTAGAATGGTTGCTGCTGAGTACATCTGACTTTGGCAGTTCTAACAAAATCCAGTTTATAGTGGGCATTTCCAGACACCTGGTCACTTGGTGTTTGCTCAAAAGTCAAGCATTCCATCTCTACCAAGGCCCAATAACATGTCAAGAGCTATTTCTAAAAGAGTATATAATCTCTGCTACAATTGGCATGGTGTTCCAGATTCCAGGAGCCCTCAGCTGAATTCTCCCATCAGGCCTTGCCATAATCTCTACACTGTTTCTTTTCCTGAACACCCGAACACCTTAAAGTCTGTGGGATCATATGACCCAAGTGGCCAGGCTGAAACCCTGCAGAGCTATTTCCTGATCTCAGCTCAACGTAAAGCTAGCAGCTCCCAGTCACCACCCACTATTGCACAAAAGCAGTACCCTCAAGAATAGAACGTGCTGTGTATTTCTTTCTTCTTGTAGGGGAGGAAAGATGCAGCAATGTATCTTTTACTTTGGAGGAGATATCCTGACACACTGCTGACTGACCACTGTACCCATGAATTTCACAGAAGTAGCAGATCCCTGAAACTGCCTAAAATTTATCTCCCACCCTTGGATTATCAGTGTCTTACCAAATTCACCAGCATTCTAGCCACTTCTTGTTCATCCTGTCTAATCAGAACAATGCCATTTTTGTAATGCGTCTTTGTGACATTCTGTGTGATTGTCATGCATTTCAGATTTCTTTGGACTATAAAAAGACAAGCAGGAAAGTTAATGTATCTTAGAGGCAACTGTTTCTGATCTACTTATCTAAGGGCCACGGAGAGGAATGAATATGCTAAATTACTGGCTGAATACCATGTGCTTAAAATCTTAATAATCTGCTTCTAACAGTGATACCACACTGGCCAGAGCAACCACGCCTAAGACTACTACTTGGTTAAGTCTGCATTAGTCTACAGTTACTCTACAGGATGGGGTTTCTATAATCCCAAACTAAACAGAAAATAAAAAGAAATATGATAAGGTAAATATGGTAAACACAATAAAGACTACCGTAAGTACAATGGTTAGAACTTTAACAGTGGCACTATCACTATCTCCCTCCAACACCTACTATGATAGCTTTTTTTTTTTTTCAACATTTTATTTATTTATTTGACAGAGAGGAGAGAGATCACAAGTAGGCAAAGAGGCAGGCAGAGAGAGAAGGAGAAGCAAGCTCCCTGCTGAGCAGAGAGCCCGATGTGGGGCTCGATCCCAGGATGTTGAGATCATGACCTGAGCTGAAGGCAGAGGCTTTAACCCACTGAGCCACCCAGGCGCCCCTATGACAGCTTTTATCCCATAGATCAAGGACTAAATGTTGGTTTTGTTCCAACTGCCAAATATATCAATTCCAATTATATACACTTGGTAACTGGAAATAACCACTCAGTGGGTCCACTGACCCAGTGGCTAACTGTGAACTAGACCTTATCCAGGACTCCCTAAAGGCCTGCACTCTAAATGGGGTGCCATGAAACTTTTAGTGTTTAAACATTTGAACGTCAAACATCATTTGACTTTCTTTGGGTTCCCATCATTCCAAAGATGTTAATGAGTCTACCTCTGTGACTGTCTCCCCAGTGGTCAGTCTGGACTGAGAAGGAAAGCCACCACTGAATTTCTTAATGATCTTGATGCCTCACTTACTCGTATATTCTTGATGGCGTTTGTGAATGGTATTTCCTCGGAGCCCTTCCTTTGATGGGTCCTTTGATGGGTCCTCCAGCTTTACATAAGACATCCATCCCAGGATACCCAATTCCCTCAGACACTTTATTCCTCCTTTCATCATCTTTCAAGGCAGCTCAGGATTTCTCTCCACTTTGATAGATGTTGTCCATAACTTTCTGGGCTTCTGAGAGTCGCTTTAGCAACAAGTTTGGGCTATTCCCTTGGGCCTCCTATTAGGATTTTAATCCTGTATCCCAAAAAAGTGGTCCCAAATCAATGAATTCTTCCTATCTAGTTTTACATTCTGGCCCTCTTGATCCCTGGTATACTCTCCTGGCGCCTGCCGATACATGCTAATGAATTTTTGTCTTTTCCTTCCTTTATCAGGCCCAGCTGGGTTATGCAGAGATTTAATCCTAGTTAGCACTTTGGCAACCAAGACAGAAGGTGAGACAGCCCCTGAGGGAGGCACCCCTTAGCCTATGAAGGAAAGACTTCAGTGTCATCCAGAATAGGGAAGTTCTAGCTATTACTAGGGAAGGGAGACCACTTCTGCAAGCCCAGAGAGTCTATGGGTTCTACAAAACCAATATCATCAAAAGACATAAGCCATATGCTCCTTTCCATTTTTCACAGGGCTGTTTTCCCTACCACAACTCTGACCTTTGCATAACAGACCTGTACGGGTTGAGTATTCAGATTTCTCTGGAGCTCTGCGGCTCTAACAATGACATCTTCAGGCTGCTGCTCCGTATATCTGCTGTTTCACTACAGAAGATGAAGGCCTTCTTTATAAGTTACCATGAAAGCTCGTTGGTTATCATGCTTAGTCATTTATTGCCCTTTGTCTGTCATTATCATCTATGCAACTTACCATTAACCGGCCAACTGTGTTTTGTTGGCATTGTTTCTATCATATCTTTCAAACACCTGCACTACTTCACTTGCCAGAGCATTCCCTTCCAGGGACATTTTCCCAGATCACCACTGGTGAAACACTTAGCAACTAAGTTATCATCTGGTGCCAGGAACTGTTCACAGCCCATCTATCGACTAGAATAGCATCTTCTTGACCCACCAGGTTCTAGGTCAGTTAGTTTCAAATCTTCATCTACCACAGCCAGAGGTTCTCAAACCACTCCCAGAACTGCTTGTGCAAGTCCAGGAAGCCAATGACAAGCCAGAAGTAGACACACAAAAAATACCAGCTAGCAAACATGAAAAAGGAAACGGGGAGTCTGGGAAAGCCACCACACTGTGATGCAGATCTGACACTGCTGAAGGAGGATGGGAAAGAAGGAAGTGTGTTTGGAGAAACTTTAGACTGCAGTGGAATGCTAAGGCAGTTCAGCAAGGTGATGGGAATCCTGGAGCCAAAGTCTGAGTGTTCCCACATTTCCCAAGAATGGGCCTATCTTGGGGCGCCTGGGTGGCTCAGTGGTTTAAAGCCTCTGCCTTCGGCTCGGGTCATGATCTCAGGATCCGCATCGGGCTCTCTGCTCAGTGGGGAGCCTGCTTCCCCCTCTCTCTGCTTGCCTCTCTGCCTACTTGTGATCTCTCTCCTCTCTATCAAATAAATAAATAAAATCTAAAAAAAAAAAAAAAAAAAGAATGGGCCTATCTTAGTGTCCACACCACGTCTCTTACTGGCTGAGAACAAGCTGTGGGAGATGCCGCCTCAGGGCAAACACAAGGATGTGTCTCAGAGTGCAGCAGCTGAGGCTATGGGTCAATGATGCTCTGTAGTCTGCAATCTCAGAGGTAAATTTTCACGGCTACCACAAGAGCTAGCATTTATTGGGCACACAAAAGATGCCAGTCAATATTCTTAACACATAGCAGGCACTACCTCATTGATTCTTCACAGAATATTCTGTTTTTATAGATGAGGCAACTGAAGCTAAGTGGCTTGCCAAGTACATCCAGCTAAAAAGTAGTGAAAATGGATTTGAACACAAATCTCTCTGAAAACACAGCCAGATGCCTTTAGCCACCTGTTTTCCTTTCTTCAGAGGGCTTAGAACTGGCCAGGTAAAGAAACATGGGAATAGACAAACTTAATAAAACATAATTCCTTTTGATGCTGATAATTACAAATTATCTATAAGAAAGACTGCTTCTGTATATCTGGAGGAAATCAGAGAATACTTTGGTTTATACCTAAAGGCAGAATAGAGATTTGTGCAGAAAATAGAGGATTCCAGGGAAACAGAACAATGTTGAAGAGGAGAAGGAATGTAGGAGTATCACAATGCTAGTTCTAGCATGGACTTCAATATTTGCAAATTATTTGAAGCACCAGCATTGTCCCAATTCTTCTCAAAGGGTCAAAAAATGAAGCTATGTTCAGCCCAAGCTTCTGGCAGCAAGTGACTTTTTCCACCAGATAAGGTTGAAATAAATTCTGCCAATGCCAAAATAGGTAAAGAGGACATTGATCACAGCAAATAAAATGCAGACAGGGAGCAGCCAATTGAAAAGTGACATCTAGGGGCATCTGGGTGCCTCAGTAGATTAAGTGTCTGCCTTCATTCAGTTCAGGTCATGTTCCTGAGGTCCTGGGATCGAGCCCAAATGGGGCTCCATGCTGAGTGGGGAGTCTGCTTGTCCCTCTTCCTCTGCTCCTCCCCCTGCTTGTGCTCCTTCTCTGCTCTCAAATAATTAAAATATTTATTTTAAAAAAGGTGACATCTACACCAGCAGTAACAGCAGTAGCAGCCCACTGCTACTCATTCCACCTCATTCCCAGAGGCAAAAGTAAAGACAGCATTTGGAGAAAATGTGGAAAAGAGGCAAAAGTCTTCAGGAGAAGTCAACTGAATGAGAGTTGGTACTAAAAGATTGCAGTGGAAGCCCCAAAGACAAATCACTGCCCGCAATTTGAATTGCAACCCTTAGCACTAAAATAAATACTAAATAATAACTTTATTTAAAAAGAAATACCTCATTGCCTGAGTAAGGAAGGAGCACCCATGAGAAAAAGATTTGGGCTGAATAAGATGGAGATTTTCCTCTTACAGAGTTAACCTAACAAGTGTTAAGATTCTGATTTCTAACTACAAGAATCTTAAATGGCCATATATAGGGCATAACCCAGCAGTCCCACTTCAATAAATCATTCTTATAAAATTATATCATGGGGGCGCCTGGGTGGCTCAGTCATTGGGCATCTGCCTTCGGCTCAGGTCATGATCCCAGGGTCCTAGAATTGAGCCCCGCATCGGGCTCCTTGCTCGGCAGGAAGCCTGCTTCTCCCGCTACCATTCCCTCTGCTTGTGTTCCCTCTCTCGCTGTGTTTCTCTCTGTCAAATAAATAAAATCTTTAAAAATAAATAAATAAATAAATAAATAAATAAATAAATAAATAAATAAAATAAAATAAAATAAAATAAAATAAAATTATATCATGACTACATGGAGATGGATATATAAAAAGTCCTATGAAGTACTAGTTGCAAAAGAAAAACTAATTAAATGCCAATTAATGAGGTCTTAATTTTTAATTATTTTTTTAATTTTCAATTTTTAAATAATTTATATATCCATTACCCATTTCTATTACTCTCTGTTCCCCACCTATGACAACAAGCAATCTGTTCTCTGTATCTATGGGCTTGGTTGTTTTGTTTGTTTGTTTATTTGTTTGAGATTCCATATATAAGAGAGATCATACAGTATTTGTCTATCTCTATCTGACTTAATTCTTTCAGTCATAATGTCCTTGAGGTCCATCCATGTTGTTGCAAATGGCAAGATTTCATTCTCTTTTATGGCTTAATAATATTCCATTGTTTATAGGAGAACTATTATGCAATGGTATATCAAAATGCACCAACCTGGAAGAAGTTATTTATGTGTTCAATAAATACTTAGTGAGAAATTACAAAGAACCAAGCATTGTGCCAGGAGTTAGGGATACAGAAGTGAACTGATATGGTCTCTTACAGAGTTTGTAGTCTGAAAAGCTAGACAGATAAAAACCAAGTATACAACGATGCATGCAAACAATGAGGAAAATGAGATGTTGTGATGGAGAAAAATGGAGAAATGGGGAGAAGGAGAGAGACTTCAATATTTAATTAAATAGGTTAATTAAATAGATCTTTTAGAGGTAGTATTTAAAGTGAAATCTATGGAATCAATAAGAGAGGCACTGTAAAAAAATAATAATAATAATAAATTAAAAAGCAGAAAAAACAGTGTTCCAAGCAGGGGAAATTAAGGGTAATAACCCAGGGGAAGATGCAAGACGGGCTACCCAGGAGGGTCATATATCCAAACCGATGAGAGAGTAGAGGATCCACTTATAAGTGGAGGGATGGACCTTTAACAGCAGGAAAGACACAGACTACATTTTAACATAAGAAAATAAATAAGATGGTGACAATGGTCATAGGCATATATCTATTTACTGGTCAGAAGATGAGGGTATTAGTTCTAACCTACTGTTTTCTATCTTCCTCCATGAATTATATGTGAGCAGAGAATGGGGAGATAAAAGTTAGGTGGAAGGTGAGAAGAAAAATAAGTTATAAAATCATTTTCCCAGAAAACAGGCAAGAGAATCTATTTAAAAATATATAGCAGAATTTTCCAGGCAGTGTTGAAAGTCCATAGATAATTTTATACAGTGCTAATATGCATATTAATTACTCTTGCTGTAATTAATATACTTCATTCTCTTTGTTTGGCTTTCCACTTGGCAAAACCTACAAATTTAACACGTGGAAAAAAAACTGTGGAAATGACAAATACAAAACAATTAAAAGCATAATTAGATTTAAACAAGGATATATACATCATGTACAACCATGTAAATAATGCTAAATAGAATTACATTCAAATTATTAAAATAACTGAAGTTGCAAACAAAATATGACTCATTTTAACATTATTTACCAAACGAAATAAACTAAAACGAGTCTCTTCCTAAAATAACTTTTAAAAAAAGTGTTACCTTTAAAAGTGTCTCAGATTTAAAAGAAACAAAACATATGGGCAGGTAAGAAATTTAAAATAAAAAGCAGAAGACTTTGTACAGCCTAAACATAGATACAGTGTTGTGCCAGGTTTCAGCTGAAATTTCTCTATATATAATCTGTAATAGGTCCACTATTTACTTTTTTTAAATGTTTTATTTCTAAAGAACATATAATGTAACTAATTAAATGCCAATTAATGAGGTTTTAATTTTTAATTATTTTTTAATTTTCAATTCTTAAATAATATACCCTTTACCCATTTCTATTACTCTCTGTTTCCCATCTATGACAACAAGCAATCTGTTCTCTGTATCTATGAGCTTGGTTGTTTTGTTTGTTTATTTGTTTGAGATTCCATATATAAGAAAGATCGTACAGTATTTGTCTATCTCTATCTGACTTAATTCTTTCAGTCATAATGTCCTTGAGGTCCATCCATGTTGTTGCAAATGGCAAGATTTCATTCTCTTTTATGGCTTAATAATATTCCATCGTTCATGCACACCACATTTTCTTTGTTCATTCATCCATCAAGGGACACTTCTTTCCATATCTTGGCTATTATAAATAATGCTGCAATAAACATGGGGGTATATCTCTTCTCAAGTTAGAATTTTCTTTTTCTTCAGATAAATACTCAAAAGTAGAAATGTTGAATCATATGGTAGTTCTATTTTCAATTTTTTGAGGAACTCCATACCCTTTTCCATAGTGGCTACACCAGTTTATCTTTCTACCAATAGCACACATGTGTTCTCTTTTCTCCATATTCTCACCAACACTTGTTATTTGTCTTCTTGATACTAGCCATTCTGACTGGAATGAAGTGGTATCTTATCATGGTTTTGGTTTGCATTTCCCTAATGACCAATGATGTTGAACATCTTTTCATGTGCCTGTTGGTCATCTATATGTCTTCTTTAGAAAATACCTATTCAGATCTTCTGTCCAGTTTTTATTTGACTTGCTTGTTTTACTACTGATTTGCAGGAGTTATTTATATATTTTGGATATTAGCTTCTTATCATATATATGATTTACAAATGTGTTCTCTCATTCAGTAGGTTGTCTTTTCATTTTGAGGATAGCTTCCTTTGCTGTGCAGCCTTTTAGTATGATATAATCCCACTTATTTATTTTTGCCTTTGGAGCCAGATTCAAAAAATCATCTCTAAGACATATCTTAGAGAGCTTACTATCTATGTTTTTTTCTTGGAATTTTACGGTTTCAGGTATTTCATTCAAGTGTTTAATTCATTTCCAGTTAATTTTGGTGCATGGTACAAGATAGTGGTTCACTTTTATTCTTTTGCATGTTGCTATCCAATTTTTCCAACACCATTTACTAAAGAGACTGTCCTTTCCCTACTATATATTCTTGGCTTTGATAGGGATTTTGATAGGGATTGCATGGATTCTGTATATTGCTTTGGGGAGTATGGACAGTTTAACAAGATCTATTCTTCAAATCTATGAGCATGAAATATCTTTCCATGTGTGTCTTTAATTTTTTTCATTAATGCTTAATAGTTTTCAATATATATTCTTTCACCTCCTTGGTTGATATATTTGCAACTATTTTATTCTTTTGATGAAACTGTAAATGAGACTATTTTCTTTGATTCTTTTACTGATAGTTTATTATTAGTGTATAGAAATGCAACACATTTTTATGTATTGGTTTTGTATACTACAACTTTACTGAATTCATTTATTTATTTAACAGTTTTTCTATGACGTCTTTAGGGTTTTCTATCTGTAATATCATGTCATCTGCAAATAATGACAGCTTATTAAAGTGTCAGTCTGACAAGCAGGCATCTTATATAATACATATATTTAGGGGCCTGCTGGAATACTCTCCAGAGGTAGGGACTGGCAGGTATCATCCTTGTTCTTCCACTTTGACACATTTCAGAGCACCAAGGTCTCCAGGAAGGGAGCTTTTACATGCACCTGGTGCTCTAATCTTTATGGCTGCCACCAACAGGGTGCCTCCTGACTGCCTGGCTCTGGAGGCCATGGATGCTTGTGTTTGGTCCCATGGAACTATAATAATTGATATTATCCAGAAAGGAGCTCAGAGCCCTGATTTTTGCATCTGCTGCCAGGAAATACCTCTGTATTGTCTGGCTTTGGCTACCAGTGGGGTTTTACACTCATGAGACTTACAGGACTGTTACCAATGAGGAAAGAGTTCTTCTACACCTACCACCCCTAAGGTACAGAAAGAGACAACAGATCCAGGAGCTTAGTCTTTCTGTGAAGGAGGCCTTTTAGCTAATCACCATGGCAGAGGTCTTGGGGACAGGCTTCTAAATAAACATACATCTAGAGACTGGCTATCATTCTTTCCAGAATAATTGGAGGATAGGCGTTGTCTTTACCCTCTTCCTCTGCTGCAGTCCAGAGTTCTAGTGTCTCCTGGAGGGGAGCTTCACACACAGTTGGTACCCTGGGTTTCTGTTGGTTTGTTTTTTACATCTGCCACCCTGGGTTACATAGCTGCCACTCAGGGACACCCCCTTGGTTCTGGTGGCCAGGGGACAAGTGGTTGCATTTCTGGGTCCCATGGAACTGTGATAATCAGAAAGATGATTCTTAGCTGGCTGCAACTCCAAGGGCAGTGTGAAAACAGCACATTGGGCACACCTCTACTAGTCTTTTTGTGAAAGAAATCTCTTGGCTTGTCCTGGAGCTTTGTTGTGAAGGGGAGAGCTCAGGTTTGACAAACATCTAGTAGGCTATGGATTTGCTCTCAAGAAACACAGGTTGTAGATGGCATCTACAGTGTAGATCGCACTCTCCCTCTGCTTTGTTCCACCTCACTAATACCTTCCAGAAAAAGACTTACACGCTCATCTTGAACTCTAACTTTTGTGACTGCTACCTAGGGAACATCACCAAACTGCCAGTGGGGCTGTCTCAGAGGACTATTTATATTTGCGTACTTTTAAAGCTGCTACCTGAGGATCTGACTTCCATATAAACTGAAATTAAGTGCTGAGATCCTCTCCTTAAAATACTGAAAGGCCTTGACACATTCTAAACTACTGGGAGTTATCAAAATATAATAGGCTGCTTAGATAAGCACAAAGCTTTGAGCGATGACAAACAGCTGGGACCTGGTTGAATGACAAGATTCATTTACTACATGAGGCCCCTCCTTCAAAACTGGGAAAGCTGGTTGTCTCATCTACCATACAGAAACTACCACAGAGAGCCAAGCAAAATGAATAAACAGAGGAATATGTTCCAAATGAAAGAACAAGATAAAACCTCAGAAAAAAATTCATGAAATGGAGATAAGTAATTTACCTGATAAAGAGTTTAAAATAAAGGTCATAAGGATGCTTAATGAACTAGGGAGAAGAATGAATGACCAATGGGAAGTTCAACCTAGAGATGGAAAATATGAGAAAGTACCAAATAATACATACAGCTGAAGAATCAATAACTGAACTAGAAAATATACTAGAGAGGTTCAACAGCAAATTAGATGAAGCAAAAGAAAAGATCAGTCAACTCTAAGGCAAGGCAATGGAACTCACCCAATCAGAACAGCAAAGAGGAAAAAAAAATGGAAAAGGTGAAGATAGCTTAGGAGACAACATCAAATGGACTGTTCATATTATAGGGGTCCCATTAGAACAAGAGAGAGAATGGGGTAAAAATTTTGTTTGAAGAAATAATGGCTGCAATTTTTCCTTACCTGAGGAAGGAAACAGACAGCCAGTTCCAGGAAGCCCAGAAATTTCCAAACAAGATGAACCTAAAGAAAGCCACAAGAAGACACACTCTAATTAAAATTTCACCAATAAACAATAAATTAAAGACAAGGAGAGAATATTAAAAGCAGTAAGAGAAAGGGGAACTTGGGTGGCTCAGTCAGTTAAGCGACTGCCTCCCGCTCAGGTCATGATCCTGGAGTTCTAGGATGGAGTCCCACATTGCACTGGGCTCCCTGCTTAGCAGAGTCTGCTTCTCCCTCTGACCTTCCCCCTCTCATGCTCTCTCTCTTTGTCTCATTCTCTCTCTCAATTAAATAAATAAAATCTTTAAAAAAAATCTGCAAGTCGAGCAGAGAGAGTCAATTATCATATGGTTTCACTTATGTTTGGAGCATAAGGAAAAATATGGAGGACATTAGGAGGAGGAAAGGAAGAGTGAATTGGGAGAAATCGGAGGGGGAGATGAAACATGAGAGACTGGACTCTGAGACACAAACTGAGGGTTTTGAAGGGAGGAGGGATGGGGGGTTGGGTAAGCCTGGTGGTGGGTATTGAGGAGGGCACATATTGCATGGAGCACCGGATGTGTTGCATGAACAATGAATCTTGGAACAGTGAAAACATAAAATTAAATTTAAAAAAAAAAAGTCTATAAAAAAAGCAGTAAGAGAAAAAAAATTACTATTTACAGAGAAATCCCCATAAGAGTATTAGATTCTTTAGCAGAGACCTTGCAGGCCAGAAGGGAGAACACAATATATTCAAATTGCTGAAAGGAAAAAAACTTAGAACTTAAAACCAAGAATATTTAACCTGGCAAAGTTATCATTCAAAATTGAAGGAGAGATAAAGAATTTGCCAAAGAAACAAAAACTAAAGGAGGCCATCACCACTAAACTAGTCTTACAAGAAATGTTAAAGGAACTTTAAGCTGAGAAGAAAAGGTACTAATTGGTAGCAAAAATAATAAGAAAGAATAAGTTTTATTAGAAAGGTAAATAAATAGTAAATGTAGTAGATAAACAGTAAAGTTAGTAAAATTAGTAAAACTAGTATGAAAGTTAAAAGTACTTAAAGTAACTATTATCGGTTAACTGAACATAATATACATAAATAAATAAACTATGATTAAAATAATTAGCTAATGAATACACAAGTAAAATGCAATATCAAAATCATAAAACATGTAGAAGGGAGTAAAAATATTGAGCTTTACAATAGGATCAAAATTAAGTTATCGACTTAAAATGGCCTGTGACAGATGTAAGTCGTTATAGGCAAACCTCAGGCTAAAGACAAAGCAAAAATCTACAGTAAATATGCAAAAGCTAAAAAGAAAGGAAGTGTACCACTAAAGAAGGTCATCAAATCACAAAGGAAGAGACCAAGAGAAGAAAGAAACAGAGGAATTAAACAGCCAATAAATAATAAGATGACAATAATTATTACCATGATTAATGTAAACAAATTCACTAATCATTTTGTGATATAAGCATTCATTAAAAATTCACTTATTTAATGCCTCAGTTTAAAAAATGTAATGTTAAATGCTTCAAAGAACGCAAAGGTGAGTTATATTAGAAGTACTTCCCTTTGATAATAAGGAAACATCTCTTCTCAGAAAATGCTCTTTTCAAATTTTAGCACACCACCCTTTCAAATTCCTTGTCTTAGGTTACTGCTCCTGCTCCCATCTTCCCAGTTTCTCTTGCTTGGTTCTGTATTTTGGGATAAGGTAATTGAAGATTTCCTTTACTAATCCATGGAACATTCTTCGCTGGCATACTAGTGAGGCCCAGCCCCCTATACTCTCTACTTGCATTACCCTTCACCCTCACACACATGGAGCACAGAGGACCCCACCACAATGGTCAGGGACTGCTATTAGTGGCTCGTCAGGCTAAGGTGGAAAGAAATAAGAGTGAAAGAAGGAGTCTGAGTTAATTACATCAAATGAGGAACTCCTTGCTTTTTACTGATTCCGATAGCTCTAAAATACATAAAAAGATGACAAAAGTACAATTTTCAAAAACTGATCTACCAGAGAGCAAATAGAAACGTATACGCTAAATAGAACATGCTAATAAATCTAATTGAGAAATAGTTTTTGTAATGGTTGGAATTAATCATTATTTCCCTCAGGACCCCTCACCTTGAGTGATAGCTGTATAAAGTATGCAGTATACTTGCTTAAAAAAAATAAAAAATAAAACTCTCCTGTCATAAAAACTAAAAATGTGGAATTAGTGCAGCATCTGGCAGATATTTAGTAATCATGCCAACTAAAACAGATGGAAGTCAGGTTTTTAAAATCTGTTTATTTTTTTATGGCCTGGAATGACAATGGACAATAGGTCAAATATTACACTAAGAGTGGTAATTGTCCTTTACTCAAGAATAAAATGGGTATCTTCAAACTTTGACTAGCTGTTTTCTTTCCAAAAGAGTTCAGATTAGTTTATACACCTTTTAATTTACATGACAGAGTATCACTTTGAAAAGTTGGTCATGATATTTTTCACCCTAGAAAAATAACAAGGATAGAAGTTAAAGAATATTATTCTACCTTGTAACTCATATCTTACAACCTCAACGACCTATCTACAGATCAAAGGACTACAGAGTAAACATGAAGCTACTTTGAATATCAGAGAAGTATATACGTTACACACAGACACATACAAACACACATAGAGGGTTTATTTATATGACATACAGCATCATGCTCATAAATCTCAATCCACTGCAATAAGTTAGCCTCGAATTCTTCAATGCCATTGCTGATTCTTGGTTTCCATTCCTGATTGCTCAGTCTCTGATTTAGACCCAGTCACTCCTTGGAATATCCAAATGTCATTGCAATTTATCCACCAACTTAGCATTCTTTAATCACATGATTTGTTGTCTTTTATGAGTTCAAACAGGTTTTGCTTTAATGTGTAATGATCTCAAAACCTCTTGAACCTCCAAAATAGAGTAAAATGTATATTTTTGCCATCAGAATGATATAAAAAAAATAATAGTCACTTTCAGGGTTGTTCAACTAAGGTGAGACTAGTTACTTTGGACAATTTGAAAACCCTACATTTGACAAATTTTCTTAATGGAATCTCTAACAGTACGGACTATCAGACAGCTTTGGCAAAATCATGCATAGAAAAAACATAGATTAATGAAAATCTCTCAGTTGGATGATTCTCACTTATTCTGTAAAATTTTCCACTTGATGCTTGAAAATGTTCTCAGGGTTTTATTTCTAGTTAATAAATTCAGTATTTATTTTACATCTGCCATTTACAAAGCATTATGTTAGGTACTTTAAGGAACAAAGGAAACAGAGACTCTACCTCTAAGTACCTTGTCAATTAAATTGAAAAGCAAGGTAGAAATTTGTGGTGAGGTTTCTAAAATAAACACAAGAGGAAATTTTGTGAGATGGCTTATAACTTCTCTTCCTTTCCCATCTCCCATCTTTATTTGTATTAGCTAATTTACATGAGGGCTTTTAGTAGTTTTGCTAAGAAAGAAAGGCTCATAAGAGAGGTGTGTTGCTTTGTGCATAAACTCATGGGAGAAGAAAAAGATACAAGATCAATTACTGGCAGGAACCATTTTTGAGCTTTGGTTAGAACTGATGTTAGAGAAAGAAAAACTTCAGATCATTTTTCTAGCAAGATTCTATGAGACCTAGAGCATAAAGTCATGCAGTTTCATGGGGGAGAAGGGAGAGTGGGATGCAAGTAACTAAATTCAGTGTGAATTTGGAAAAAAAGCTCATTTTTACCCTTCTGTTATATCCTAGGGATCTGAGCCGTTTTGACTCACTAAGAGGTCAAAGAATCTAGCACTAGAAATCCCTGTCCTTAACAGAACACCAGGAACATGTACAATACCCACTGAGGGGCCTTCTCGCAGTAGTGGTGGCCATTTTGAGGCACCACTCTCAAACGGTTAGTGCAGAAGAATGGAAGCAGCCTTCTTCCCAATTATATTACAATCGCCCTAGGGACCCTGGAAATAACAGAGATGCCAAGTGGTGGTGCCTAAGTCCTGCAGTGATGTAAGATTGAGCTAATGAATTATTAAAATCCACAGATGAAGCCCTGAGAACAATTTAGGATAGAATATAGTTAAATATAAAACTGTGTGGTAGGAACCCCATTTGCCATAGAATTGCATAGATGGTTTGTGGCTATAAGAACAAGTAGAGTCTTTACCAAAGTGTTGAGAAAATATGGGACATTGAAGGATTTGTGGTTCTTATGGACTCTGTCATAATTTATATATTGAAATCTAACCCCCAATTTGATG
Source organism: Procyon lotor (assembly GCA_028646535.1). NCBI lineage: Eukaryota > Metazoa > Chordata > Mammalia > Carnivora > Procyonidae > Procyon > Procyon lotor. The sequence goes on from CM053609.1 coordinate 63,593,672, forward strand.
GTATTAGGAGGTGGGGCCATTGGGAGATCATTAGATCTTGAGGGTGTAACCCTCATGAATGGGATTAGTGCCCTTACAAGAAGGGGACAGAGACTAACTAACAACAAAGACTAACTGACAGAGACTAACTAAGAGAGCTAACTCTCTTTCTGCCATGTGAGACTAGAAATTGGTAGTTTACAACCCAAAGGAGATATTTTGCCAGAACTTAATCTTACTATCACCCTGTCTCAGACTCTCAGCCTCCAGAACTTTGAGAAAAAAGTATGTGTTGTTTAAACTAAGGAAGGAAGGAAGGAAGGAAGGAAGGGAGGGTACGAGAGGGGAGGGGAAGAAAGGAAGGAAGGAAGGGTAAGAAAGAAAGGAAATCAAAGAAGAGAAAAAACATTATTCTGGTGATAAAAATTCCTCAACATGTAAGTTTCAGTGATATGATGGGAGGTAAAACTAAGTCCAAGGTGTTGTAAAATAATGAATATCAATAAAATGGAGACAGTGAACATTATTCAGTGTAAAAGTCTGCTAGTGAAAGATTACAGCTTTTCCTTATCTTTTTAAAAGCTTACTTTTTGGGGCACCTGGGTGGCTCAGTCGTTAAGCGTCTGCCTTCGGCCCAGGTCATGATCCCAGGGTCCTGGGATCGAGCTCCGCATCGAGCTCCGCATCGAGCTCCGCATCGAGCTCCGCATCGGGCTCCTTGCCCGGCAGGAAGCCTGCTTCTCCCGGTTCCATTCCCTCTGCTTGTGTTCCCTCTCTCGCTGTGTTTCTCTCTGTCCAATAAATAAAATCTTTAAAAAAAAAAAGCTTACTTTTCTTTTTTTTTTTTTAAGTATATTTGACGGCAGAAAACTAAACCATAAAAGTAAGAGATGGAACATGATAGAACTGATAAGTGTGGGAGCAAATTTCTTGGAATCTATCACTGTTTTCTGCATTTCCATGTTACAATGCCCCTCTGCTGAGGTATGCCACTAAGGTTACCCCTTTTTAGACAGAAACCTGGGCTCAGAATGCCTCCACTGCCCCATCAATTTACCAGTGAAGCTTCTCTTGCCTAAGCTTAAGATCATTAACTTACTCATATTTGAAAATATAAACTGACTTTTAGTTACTATTACGTTAACATGCTTTTTTTTTAATGTATGTGTATTTTTTTAAAGAATGACAGATTTGACTGGGGGGGAGGTGTAAGGCACAAGCAGGGCAAGTGGGAGGGGAAGAAGCAGACTTCTCTGATCAGGGAGCCCATGCGGGGCTCCATCCCAGGACCCTGAGATCATGACTTGAGCCAAAGGCACAGGCTTTAACTCACTGAGCCACCCAGGCGCCCCGGTTAAACTGAATTTAAATGAAATTTTTTTTTAAAAGAAGGCAGAGGAAAGAAAGGACTTTCTCAAACTATTCATAAAACATGAGGTGAGCAACTTTTTATCCGATGAAATTCAGAAATCTCATCTATTTCACCTATTAAAATCACTGACTTTTATGTCCTCTATTTTGTTTAGTTATCAAGTAATGCCTGATACATTCAGGAATTTGTTAGCCATAAATTAAAGAACTTACAGTATTAGAAGTCAGCCTAAATATCTGCTCAGTTAGAAGATAATGGCATTTATAGGTTAAAATTGTTATTTTTAAGTTAAAATGTATAAAATATTTTATCTCCTCTTACATAAGAAAGAAATTCTAATCTTTGCCACATTTTTTGTAACGTTTAATATGGAAGAAGACAGAAGAAGAGGATAATCGTGGTTGATCTGGGTTTCTTGATTTTGTGGTATCTTGTGTGCTTTTCAATGCCTTGAACTTCCTTTGAATTGACAGAATACATAAGTGAAATTTTTATATAAAAATTGAAGTTTGATAATTGTGAAATAGTCCTGATAAAAATTAGTATTTGCTTTATCAGACAATACCAGAAAACAATCTATTTTGAATTCTTATATATCTCATAAGTTAAATATTTTCAAATAACAATAAGGTTTTTGGAATCAAAATAATTTAGTCTATGGAAACTTTTCCACTAGTGGTTTTTATTTCATGTTATATCAGTTTTTTATTCCACTGCCTTGATTTTTTTAAGTTGTTCTTTGTGACAATATCTGGCTATGATTACACACATGAAAAGTTTGTCACAGTTTTCCTCAATCCTAACTCTGCCCCTCAAACAAAACACAAGGGGGAAAAACTGCTCAATTGGTTTTCTGGGCTCTCACAACACCACATATATGGTGTTAATCCCCTAAACTCAGCAAACTGTTGATGTATAAAAAACAATATTCTCCAAGTGCAGAGGGTCAAGTAGTGCAAAGATACTTAAAATGATACAGAAGGCCCATGTCTCTCCTACAAAAAGAATTATTGAACTGCTGTTTGCAATGCTCTGTTGTGTATGTAACTTTTCTTGGCAACAGATGCAGTATTTATAGTAAAGTCTATCACCGTTTATTAATGTTATACATTAGAGTTATTTGCTACTCTAAAAATGATATGCTAAAATATGCCGAAGCATTTTCAAATAAAACAAGAAAAATGAACTGACAATTTATTAATTGCATTTCATTGTTTCATAATAGAACATGATAAACCTTGAATAAAACAACATAAATATATCAATTCCATTTAGCATAATTGTTCTAACCATTTATAATGAAGTCTCCAGAGAGTTCTTTTCTACTCATGTTCCCTAAAATTGCAAGGGTTTTTTCCCTTTCTTTATTTCCTTCTGCCATTGTTTAAAACAGTTGCTTTCCAGTAATTCACAGGCAAGCATAAGAATAGCAGTAACCTGAACGTGCATGTGTCCAGAGAACTGATAAACAACTTGCTTTTTGGAATATTTCAACTCACTGTGATTTGGGAAATCTTGTTGCAGGTACAGTACATCTCGCATGTTGTTTGTTGCAAGACAAAATGACTCAAAGGACCAGTCTCGAAGCTCTAGTAACATATACTAAAATAGATACATTATTAAATGTACACCAGTGACTCAGTTTACCATAAGAAACAATTCCACCATGTGTTTTAGATACCATGTTTTCGAGGATTGCATAATAAACCTGCTTTAGCTTTGAGGAACTGGTATATGTAGGAATACCAAGCAACTCAATAGCTGAGTTAGATATAGGGTCAATGGTCATGGTGTCTATGTTAAAAACACACGGAGGAGAGATGTACGTTTACATGAAAATTTATCAGCTAAAAGCCATAAATTCTTTGCTTCTATATTTGTGTTCCTGATAGCTCTGAAAATATTAAACTTGTACACCTTCCTCCTTCACATGTAGGACAAGTCTATTTTAATACCAAGAAAGAAGAAAGCAGAAACAGAGTTGGTGGAAGATCAAGAAAATAAGTAGATTCAACTGTGTATGAATGTTCAGCATACAAGAAAGTCAGTAACTCCTATCAGCAGAGAGAAGATGGATAGCCACATGGAAAATAATAAAAATGGACCAACTTTTTATATTATACATCCGGATAAGCTCTAAAAGGATCAGAGAGTTGTCACATTAATTAATATAGCAAAACAAGTACTAAAAGAAACATAAATTAAGTGTTCTATAATTTGTGTTTGGGGAAAACTTTCCTAACAGAAAATCAAAATCCAGAAGGAATAAATGGAAAATGGCTAATCTCATAAAACTTTAAGCTTTCAAAAGGAAAGGTCATCTGGGTGGCTCAGTCAATTAAGTGTCTTATTCTTGATCTCAGCTCAGGTCTTGATCTTGGGGTTGTGAGTTCAAGCCCATGTTGGGCTCCATGCTGGGCATAGAGCCTACTTAAAAAAAAAAAACTTTCTAAGCAATGTAAAAAGACAAGCTGAGGGAAAAAAATTCCAATCATATCACAGGCAAAGGGGTAGTGTCCTTAATATATTATTAACTTCTAATAATAGGAAAGAAAAGCACCAAAATTCTAAAGGGTCTGTGCCTTTCAACAATGTTCAGTCTTTCTTATAATTACAACCATTTCTCATCTATCTAGAAAGGATACAATACAAAAGTTTAACAATATAACCTACAGATGAACCTGCTGGGATATGCGTTCTAATACATTACAGTCGGAATGCAAAATATCATAACCCGTGAGGAGAGGAATTGGCAGCATCTAACAAAATTTTATATATATTTACCCTTTTGATGTAGCAACCCCACTTCTAGGAAACTATTCCAAAATATGCTGGTAAAATACACACAAGATGGTTTATTATAGCACTCTTTGCAATAGCAAAGGGCTTGAAACAAAACAAATGTCCATCAAATTGGGTATTAGTCATGTATATCAAAACAACAGAGTACTGTGCAGCTCTAAAAGGTAATGAGGAATATCTTTCCTTACTATGATGGTATGATCTCCAAGAAAGGTGAAAAATATCAAGGTGGAAAATTGTGCCATATGCTACTATTTATTTAAAGAAATGAGTATGTATACAAATATATTATAAAATTTATATTATGATATAGTAATAAACAATTCATATTATAAAATTTATATTCTAATACTATAGTAGTATAAAATTTATACTATGAAATAAAAATATATACTATAAAAACAATAAAGTTAAATATATAAAGGTTTCCCTAGAACGAAAGAGAACAGAAAGGGCACGGATTAAAAACTGAACATTTCTGAATATGCCTTGTTTTGTAAATTTTAAATTTGGCTTTGAACTCACCTCAATACTGGAAATAATTTTGAAGCAAAAAATCAGTTTCAAAAAGCATTTCCTAATTCCTAAAATCCTGAAAGTAAAATCTATGTATCAAATTACAGCACAGCCACACAAGGAAGAACTATTCCAAGTAACTTGTAATTTTACCAAATGTTCCTAGTGGGATTACCCTAAAGGCAACATAAACAAGAGAAAAGAAAAAAGAAAAGAATAGAATAGAAAAGAGAAAAGAAAAGAAGGAAGGAAAGAACAAGGAAGGAAGGAAGGAAGGGAGGGAGGGAGGGAGGGAGGGAGGGAGGGAAAGAAAGAAAAGAAAAGAAAAGAAAAGAAAAGAAAAGAAAAGAAAAGAAAAGAAAAGAAAAGAAAAGAAAAGAAAAGAAAAGAAAGAAAAGAAAAGAAAAGGAAAGGAAAGGAAAGGAAAGGAAAGGAAAGGAAAGGAAAGGAAAGGAAAGGAAAGGAAAGGAAAGGAAAGGAAAGGAAAGGAAAGGAAAGGAAAGGAAAGAGAGAGAAAGGAAGGAAGGAAGGAAGAAAGAAAAGAAGGAAGGAAAAGAAAAAAGAGAAAGAAGAAAAAGAAAAAAAGAAAAGAAATATATATAATTAACTTGCCTTCAGTTAGTGATCATCAATATCATTATACTGCAATGGCTATGAATGTATTGTGAAATAAGCAAATGGGTAACTATATTGGCATTTTGGAGAAACTAAGGTTTAAACATAGAGAAAACAAAACGCAATTATAAGACCAATAAGGTTAAGTAAAATCCCCACAGTCTTGACTATAAATTGTGATTATACTTATGATTATATACGCACAAAGGATTTATGTATTTCTGCCTACTGAAAGGTTTGAAATAGTGACCAACACAGTGACAATGTGCACGTTTAGCCCCTGGTCTTTAATTGCAAGATGTAGAGGAATAGCTAGTTCCAGGTATCAGACGAGAGAGAGACATAAAGTGAACGTCATTTTACACACTGAAAGGCAAGGTACTGTCAAAGTCCATCAGGGTTAGCTGTAATGGACTCAGGAGCTAATATAAAAAAGGTTACTACTGGCCAAAGACTGGACAATTTGAGCATCAAAAAGAATAATGACTGCCATGAATTGAAACATATGACATATGTTTAAATCCATCACTTTGTAAAGATTCTATTAAAAAGCAAAAAAACAAAAAAAAAAAAACAAAAAAAAAAAAAAAGAAAATCTTATTGGTCTCCTTCAGAGGATATTAATGAATTGACTCATTTTCCACAACTGGTAAGTAAAGGAAAAGATCAAGCAGGTTTCCCAACCAACTATAATTCAGGATCACCAACTAGTTGGTGAGTGTACTATATGTTTATAAAATCATTCCAGTTAATAAATGAAGAAAAAATGATAAAATAAAAATATCACAATCACATCTGAATATAACTCTGAGCGATGATCATCAATTGTTATAACATAAAAAAAGTTAACTAGTTACTACGTGTTTCCTCATGGACGTACCCAAAACTACCTATAAAGTATTCTTGCCAAAAGCAAACAAACAAACAAAAAATCCTACCCCTGAACCTAACGTGGACAAATTTCTTGCCCCTTGTTCCCATTTGTGTTTTCTCTCATCATCTGTGGAAATCAACAACCATGAATCACTAACCTGTGGGACAGGGTGGATCCTTTCCCTCTTGTGATGAGTTTTCATTCTTTTCTTTGATTTCCTAAACATCATTTCTCTCCTGTTTCCTTCCTTCTGTTGCCAAGAGTACCAGCAATGCAAACTTTACTTTTAAAGCCCAAGAGTAGAGGGATTGGAAGTTAATGACAATGGGAATTAGACACACAAAGCTTTGTATATGGAATGTGAGGAATAGGAGCTGGAGCCAAGGCAAAGTCAGCAATGCAGCTGAGGACTCTGGTGGAAGATTATCAGATAGTGGATAGAACAAATACAGTTCCTACGAGCACACATTTAGGCTCAGGTCCAGTACCCATCATTACCCACACTTCTGAGCACCTATTTCCATTCACCTTTTGTGACATTTGGGAAGACAAGGAACAATACCAGGAAGATTGTTTACACACTAATTGTTAACAATGAATATAATATCCTTAAGAGTAGGAATTATGTCCTCTTGGACCTTTGTGGCGCATGTACCATATTACCTAGGACATTGCTGCGTATACGATAAACATTCAGCAACTACATAAGACAATGTAAGAGAATAAATTGACAATTTAAAATGATAAAAAAAAAAGTGTGTCGTCGGGGCACCTGGGTGGCTCAGTCGTTAAGCGTCTGCCTTCAGCCCAGGTCATGATCCCAGGGTCCTGGGATCGAGCCCCGCATCAGGCTTTCCGCTCAGCGGGAAGCCTGCTTCTCCCGATTCCACTCCCTCTGCTTGTGTTCCCTCTCTCGCTGTGTTTCTCTCTGTCAAATAAATAAAAAGTCTTTTAAAAAAAAAAAAGTATGTCGTCATAGGTTACTGAAGTTCTCCACATTCACTGAAGATATACTTGTTAAATTGCAACTTTAAACTTCCGTTTAAAAATCTAGAGACTAAAGAAAAAGGCTGAGAATTAATGAGGTAAGCATACCATTTAAGAAGTTCGAAAAAGAACCACAAAATAAATCCAAAGATAGTTGAAGAAAGGGGATTATGAAGATAAATCTCCAAAACAGAGAAAATTAGACACATTAGAATAGCAACAAACCTTGCATATTTGACCTCCAGTGTAGACTGTTTCTTTTGATAATACTTCCTTTCTATGCTAAAAATAATTTTCAATAATAATCATGAAATGAAATAACTGATAATGGCCATAAAAGACACAAAGAAAGTGAATATTTTATTTTATTGAACTTATATACAATCATGCCAGTAGGAATATATTTTTAAAAAAATCAAGGATAGAAAAAGGAGAAAATAACGGAATAATGTTTCTAAATTATATTACTATATTTTATCTTGAAAAAGAAAAGAAATACTTAGAGGTGCCTGCATGGCTCAGTGGGTTAAAGCCTCTGCTTTCGGCTCAGGTCATGGTCTCAGGGTCCTGGGATAAAGCCCCTCATTGGGCTCTCTGCTCAGCAAGGAGCCTGCTTCCCCCTGTCTCTCTGCCTGCCTCTGTGCCTACTTGTGATCTCTCTATCTCTCTAATAAACAAATAAAATCTTTTAAAAAAAAAAAAGAAAAACTTGTATCTATATAATCTGTTACAGTAATGAATAGCATTATAGTTAAAGCAAAGGGCAATTAAATAAAAAGAGTATCAATTAATAAAGAATAAACTTCTATTTTGGAGGTATTTTTCAAATTCCATGTTTGAATGAAAACTTTTCACCCAAAAAAAGAAATATTAAAAAAAAATTTAATAGAGAGCCCAGATATGGATCCCCAACTCTATGGTCAACTGATCTTCGACAAGGCAGGAAAGAATATCCAGTGGAAAAAAGACAGTCTCTTCAACAAATGGTGTTGGGAAAACTGGACAGCTACATGCAGAAGAATGAAACTGGACCATTTCCTTACACCGCACACAAAAATAGACTCAAAATGGATCAAAGACCTCAACGTCAGACAGGAATCCATCA
>CM053609.1:63602421-63645911 GCA_028646535.1 Procyon lotor
AAAAAAAAAGTAAAAAAAAAAAATTTAAAAAATTAAAAAAAGAAAGAAATATTACACCTAGTGGGTCCCACTCTACCTCAGTGTTTAAATTTTTACATGATATAAAACTCCAAGAGTAACCAAGAAGGACAGAAATGAAGTAACTTGATTTTATTTCTTGTTATCATTATTTATTTATAATCTACTGCATAAGCATAAGAACATGTACAATCATAGCAATTGGAGACACAAATTGTCTAAAAGAAGATCTAACAAATCCAAACCATTATGCATTTACTCTCTAAATGAATGCAAATAACTGAGTTTGAGGAAGTCACAGGCAGGCTCTATAACTAGGAGTTCTCCCATTAGCTTCCAGGATGATATTTAATAATGCAAATAATAAGGACACAGTACTTTGAAATTTACATATATGTTTTCAAAACTCATAGAAACCACATTAATTATTTAGCTTTTAGGCCAATAAAAGAGTTTTTAAGGGGGGAGTATTTTATCACTGATATTATTTCAAATTACCAGTGCATAATGATAATAAAAAGCTTGTCAACTTTTAGTCAGTGTAACCATTGTTTTTAAATTTCCTACAGACAATACACCTCCTAATTGCCTGTGCCTAGGGAAGACCACTCTCACCACCCTCCCATCGTGTGCCACTGCTGTGAAGATAATACTTGAAAAGCCTAGTAAAATGGACAAATGTAAAAATTCTGCAGAGAAGGCACAAATAAATAATAACAGGAATAAAAAAAAAGGAGCTATAACTTTAAATAGCATAGCCACTTAAAAGATAAGAATAATACTCTGAACAACTGTCTGACAATAAATTGGAAAGTTTTAGATAAAATGAAAATATTCCAGGAAAATGTAACTTATAAAAAGTAACTAAGAGGGGCACCTGAGTGACTCAGTGGGTTAAAGCCTCTGCCTTCAGCTCAGGTCATGATCTCAGGGTCCTGGGATCGAGCCCCGCATCAGGCTCTCTGCTCAGCGGGGAGCCTGCTTCCCTCTCTCTCTCTGCCTGCCTCTCTGTCTACTTGTGATCTCTCTCTCTCTCTCTCTGTCAAATAAATAAATAAAATCTTTAAAAAAAAAAGTAACTAAGAAAGAAAATTTTAATAGTCAATTAAATTGAATGTTTACTTCATTTTAATTCACAGAGAAACACTAATCACCCAGGGATGATGGTAATTTCTGCCAAAATATCCAAGGATGGGCATTCCAATCTTAAGCTAACTTTTTCAGAAAAAAGAAGAGGACAAACCTTTCAACTCATTCCATGAGATCAGCATACCCTTGATACCAAAAGTAGAAGACAGGAAGAGGAAAGAAAAGACTACTGTAATTTGTGAACACAAATAAAAAATTCTCAACAAAATATTAACAAACCGAATATAGCAGTATACAGAAAATATGGACAAGTAGGATTTATCTCAATGAGTTATTTGACATTTGTTAATAGAAAATTCATGTTACTATTCTTATGTATGCAAAAAAAAAGTTTTTAAAAGTTCAACATGCATTCATGATTTTAAAAATAAAATCTCAGAATTAAAGATAACTTCCTTAAAAGCTACCTATGAAAAGCTTAGAGCAAACATCATGTTTCATGTGGAAACTTTGGAAGCATACCCTAAAAAATTAGCTACAATTTTTCTGGTTCTGCATGTAATGAGTTTGGAAGTCACCACTCTGTTCCAACAATATGTAAAAAGCTGAAAATACTGAAAAATAAGCAACTCTTCTCGGATCTGTAAAAGAGGAAAGGACACAGGGCAAAATTCAGCCTGCAACAGTGAATACAGAGCATCACAGCTTCCTTGACTCACAAGAGAAACTGCCCTAGGAACAAATGCCAGAGAGAGAAAAACCCAAACCGCAACTGACAAGTTGTAGCAGCTCAATGTAGACAACCCTGAAAGTAAAAAAACACTAGGAGAGACGCAGTCACTGGGGGGCCCTCACCAAACTGTGAGATTTACCTCCAGGACCTCAACCAGATTCCCAAGTAAATATCTGAGAAAAATCTCCTCTGGCCCAGGCAGGAAGAGAAGAAAAGGAACCATTCTGAAACACTCCAGAGCACTCTGTTCTTAGCAAGGACAACTCTCAGGAGAAACTATTTTTACCAGAGCATAATCTAGTTGGGTATTATCAGAATCTAACTGACCTGGGGAAAGAAAATACTCAATTACAACCCACTCAGCAATCCTATCCTAAGTAAAGGGGAGAAAAATGAGCCAAAAACCTTAACGGACATCTCACTAAAAAAGATATAGAGATAGCAAAAAAGCATATGAAAAGATGTGTCACATCACATAGGGAAATGCAAATTAAAACAACAATGAGATACCACTACATACCTATTAGAATGGCCAAAATCCAGAACAAAATCCAGAATGCTATCAAGGACACAGAAGAAGAGGAACTCTCATTTACTGCTGGAGGGAATGCAAAATAGAACAGACACTTTGGAGGACAGTTAGGCTGCTTCTTTTCTTTTTTTTAAGATTTTATTTATTTATTTATTTGAGAGAGAGAGAGCAAGAGAGAGCATGAGCCAGGGGTAGGCGGGGTGAGGGTTGGCAGATAGAGAGGGAGGCAGACTTCCCTGCTGAACAGTGAGCCTAATGCAGAGCTGGATCCCAGGACTCTGAGATCATGACCTGAGCCAAAAGCAGACACTTAGCCAACTGAGCCACCCAGGCACCCTGGTTTGGCAGTTTCTTTACAAAACTAGAAGTACTCTTACCATACTATATTACAAGCATACTCCTTGGTTATTTACCCAAAAGAGTTGAAAACTTATGTTCATATAAAAACCTGCACATAAATGTTTTTAGGAACTTTATTCAAAATTGTCGAAATTGGAAGCAACCAAGATGTCCTCAGTAGGTGGTAAGTTAACTGTGGTACATCTACACAATGGGATATTATTTAGTGCTCAAAAGAAATGACCTTTCAAGACATGGAAAGACATGGAGAAAAAAATGAATGTGTCTTACTAAGTGAAAGAAGCCAGTGTGAAAAGGCTAATGTTGTACAATTCAACTACACAACATTCTAGGAAATTCAAAACTATGGAGACAGTAAAAAGATCAGTAGTTGCTAGAGATCAGGCAGAGGGAGGGAGAAAGAGGTGAACACAGAATGGGCAGTGAAATCACTCTGTATGAAACTATAATGGTGAACACATGTCATTATATATTTGTCCAAACTTTAAATTGTCCAACATCAACAACAATGAACCATAATGTAAACAGTGATTTTTGGTTGATGATTTATCAATGTAATTTCATCAGCTGTAACAATGTATCACACTGGTGGGGGATGTTGACAATGGGGTAAATTATGATATGTAAGGGCAGAAGATATATGGGTTATCTCTACGCTTTCCTCTTAATTTGCTCTGGATCTATACTACTCTAAAAAATAAGGCTTTCAAATTTTTAATTAAAACAAATTTTTTTTAATTTAGATACAAAGTAAAAAATACATCTATCACCACACTAATAGATCTTGGATCTTGGGTATAGTAATCTGATAAGAAAATGAAACTGAATGCCTGGGAATTAGAAAAGTAGAAAAAACACTGCCATTGTTGCAGATGATACTTAAGTTTATGTTGAAATCCAAAATAAAATGTGAACAAATTATTAAAAATAAATTTAGCACAGTGTCAGGTTGCAAGATTAATGTAAAAGAATTTTGTTGTACATCAGAAACCAATAATTTTTAAAAGATATCATTTATAATAGAAACAGAAGGTATACATTAATGAGGAAGTAGACAAAGATTATTTGAATCATTTGTGAAAATAATTATAAAATTTGTTGAAAGATCTTATTGAAGACCTAATAAACAGAGATATACTATGTTTATAAATTTAAAAACCTGCTTTCATGAAGATGTCAATTTCTCCAAATATAACTATAGCTTCTATATAATTCAAATAAAAATCCTACATGAAAAACTAATGATGTACTGTACGGTGTCTAACATAACATACATACATACATACATAAATAAATAAAAATCCCAATTGGATTTTTTTTAAAGAATTTGACATCAAAATTCTGTTGGAAGAGCAAAGGGCCAAGTATAGTCAAAATTCATAACAAGTCATAGTCATAGTGACATAACAACATAGTCATAGTCAACATTCATAAACAAGATTAATGTGGAGAACATTTTCTCCAAAATATCAAGAATTACTATAAATTTCAAGTATTTGGAATGGTATAATACTGTATAGTGAATAGAATATCACTACAAATAGTGATAGACAAAGAGATCAGTGGAACCAAATGAAAGTCAATATATAGATTCATGGCTATATATGGAAAATGTAGTAAGTGATGGCTGTGTTAGAACATTGTGAATATGAAGGACTAGTCCCTAGAAGATATTCAAAAACTTGTTCATTCACGTGGGGGGAAAAATGGAACCCTACTCCATACTTCCCACTATACATAAAAACCTACTTCTAAGTGGAACAAATATTTCATTATAAAAAGCAAAACCTTAAAAATTTAAGATAAAAATACAAGAAGTTTTATGATCTCAGAATAAGAAAAGGAAAAATTTTTCATTTCTAATTATGAATGATAATACTTATATATATAATTCCATTGGTAGTTCAAATTTTTGTTCATCGAAAGTCATTCTTAACACATTAAAAGATTAACCATAAAATGAGAGAAAATAATTATAGCATGTATAATTGACAAAAAATAGTATCTAAAATATATAACTGACTCCTCTAAAGCAGAAACCAAAAAAAGGAAAAATATATGAGCAGGAATTTCAAAGAATTTTAAACACGTATTGACAATAACTCAAGCAAAGTAAAGTACATCATTATTAATCAGTGCAATGTCAAATAAGCCCACAATGAGTTACTCTTTGACACAAATTGTTTTTCAAAAATCATAAATTCTGGGCGCCTGGGTGGCTCAGTTGGTTGAATGACTGCCTTCGGCTCAGGTCATGATCCGGGAGTCCCAGGATAGAGTCCCGCATTGGGCTCCCAGCTCCATGGGGAGTCTGCTTCTCCCCTCTCATACTCTCTCTCACTCTCTCTCAAATAAATAAAATAAAATCTTTAAAAATATATATATATTAAAAAAATAATAAATTCTGGTAGTTCCCAATGTTGAAGATGTCATTGATCAATAAAATACACTTTCTGTATGTACTTTTTATATACTGTTAATAGTAGTATAAAATGATAAACTACTTTGGCAGCATTTTTGTATTACTTGGTAAAGTTGAACATGTGCACATGATATGACACAGCAATTCCACTCCTAGATATAATCCCTAGGGACACCTGGGAGCATGTGCACCAGAGCCAGGTGTAAGAATGCCACAGCAACATTGTGTGAAATTGTAAAACACTGAAAACAACAACCCAAATGTCTAATGATAGGAGAAGGGATAAATAAATGGGTAAGTGACATTATATGCAGCAGGGAAAATAAACAAATTAGACAACTACATGGACAAAACTTGAGAACAGAGTTTGAATAAATACATTCAGTTCTAAGTAACTATTATATAGTGTACCATTTTAAAAAAGATCAAAAGTAAGACTAAATATTTATGGATGGAAATATATATATATATATATATATAAAATAAAGCTACTTTTTATAAATCAAGGAAATAGTGTTTACATGTGAGGAAAGAGGCAAGGAGATGGGATAGGCTAGAATTAAGCCCATATTCATAATGTTCCAAATAGTACATTGAATGATGGATTTACTGTTTGTTTTATCATTATGGTTTACAATTTATACATAGGGCAATGCAATATTAAATGGATGAAATAAAATGGTAAAAGATAACTAAGATCTTTTTTAGAAAGATAATTAAAAAGAAAGAAGGAACAAGGATGGAAGGAAAATAGTGTAATTACCCACCATACTTCTAAACACTTGTTCCATTGATGGGCATAAGGGGGCAACAATGAGTGCAACAATAACCCTTTCTTGGTCATAAATGAAACACATGGGAAGGTATGTTTCAGAACCTGATGTGTGATCTTTAGTATATCATGGCTTTGCCCTACTTGACAAGAGAAATTGTAAGGAATAATTGTTTTTAGAGGGAGAAAAAAAAAAACCTGTTTACTAGATAATATTAGGAAAACAATTTGGGAACGGGACAAAGTAAAGTTTAAGCCTTACTAAGGCTCTCTATGTAGCCACAACTTAAAAAAATACAAAAGACAGAACAACGTTCTAATTCCATAAGGAAACAATTCTACAAGACAAATGACTCAGTTTTGCTAACAAATAAAGGGCATGGCGAACAAAGAAGAGGAATGAGGCCATGGTGAACAAAAAAGAGTAGTGACAAAGTTTAAAATAACATTTAATTACAATAAATGGACTAAACGGACTTATTTGGATCTTGATTCAAAGTGTTACAAAACTTCATTAAACAGGAAGAATTTAAACGCTCATTGATGTATTAAAGAATTGCTATTACTTTTATTGTGATAATGGTACTGTGATTTTTTTAATGAGACTTCGGTTTTTAAGACAAATGTAAACATATTTATACATGATATAATAAAATGTGAATTTGCTTAAAGATATTTGTGGAGAACAAAGTGGATGGGAACACAGAAGCCACAAACTGGTCATGTAATGATAGCTGAGTCTAGGGATGGATACCAGGAGGCTCTTTGTATTGTTCACTATACATGTGGATATGGTTGAAATTTCCCACCGTAACATATTAAAATAAATAAAAGTATTTTTTAAATCTGTGTATCCCATTTATTTCTCACAACAACCCTATAAAGAAAAGAGTGTTATTTACTATCATTTTTTTAAAAAGGAAAAAACAGACCCAGGGAACTTAAGGGATATATAAGTTAAGTTTATAATGAGGCAGGACTGGGATCACAATCTAGAGGCTACAGACTTTGACAAATATCTTTCTACCACCTCTGAATCCATAGAATTTTAAGATCCCACTAGGTGATGTTCTAGATCAGTATTTATAAATGAGATGAACACTAGTAGAACGACTCTCTGAGCAACATATTCTTATGAGCAACATATTCTTAGACAGATAAATTGAGTGTGCTGTAACCTTGTAAACAAGTTCTAAAAATGAACCAGCCCTTGGAGCTTGTTTCATCACCTTTCCCCCAGGAGAGACACTTGTCAAAAACTGAATGAACTTCATTGTTGCTTCATTAATAACTTCTCTGAATAAATGAA
The DNA here is from genome assembly GCA_028646535.1 of Procyon lotor. Lineage (NCBI taxonomy): Eukaryota > Metazoa > Chordata > Mammalia > Carnivora > Procyonidae > Procyon > Procyon lotor. The sequence continues at coordinate 63,609,657 of CM053609.1, forward strand.
TAAAAGTTACTCTTTGTAAAAGTAATGTGCCATTTAAACTGATGTAGCAGTTTTAGCACCATCTTCAGGTGCCAGTGGAACAGAGGAAAAGGTAAACACTGGATTTTATGTGATTTCAACCAGTTATTAAAAGGCTTACATCCTTTGGGAGAAGAGAGGAAGAGAAAAGGAGATCAGAATATGGTATAATATTCAACGGGCATGGTGGAGGAGGGAGGTGAAAATTAATTGCTCAGTTTTAAATGGTTAACTGTGGCTTGTTTCAAAAATATCTAGTTTGGTATGAAAATTCATTTCTCTTTATGCCTTTTTGGCAAATACCTCTATATTTACAAAAGTATGGCTATGAAAGACTCTGAAAATTTTATGTTAATAAAGTTAGTAAAAGCCAGATAGCAATAGAAATGTTAAAGAAGGCGAGACACAAAAATAACAGAAATTTACAACAAAATAAAACTGCTAATAGAACATTTGAGATTTTCACCATATTCTCCTAATGTATTAGTTCCTAAAAGATCTATTTCATTTTGGTTCATCTTGGTCTTTCCACAAAGTTTGTAAATATTCTATTTTGTGGCTAAAATTAATAACTCTCCTTGTCATCAACCCAAGCCTTGTTCCCTAAGGCATTTTTAAATTCAAAGGTAATTCAGTTTCAGAGCACAGTCGTGCACAGAATTCTAATTTGCAGTGGAAAATCTGCACCATGCCTGATGATGTCTCCCTGGAGACAAAACATCAGGTAGTTTTGTCAATCAAATCAAAGTCATCATGTTCCCTTCTAATTTATTATAGTTATTTATATGTTTACTTATGTCTTCAAGGGAGATTTGATTATGAATTATTTACTGTTGTTATTCTCTTGTAATGTACCAATCACCATATCGAGACCAATTTAGGAATGATGTCTGCAAATTTCCAGATAAAGAATACTAAGCAATTTATGTGATAAACTAATGATACCATGAAAGAAGGGAAATTGTTCTACATGAAATTCCTTCTTCATCTCCCTCAAAAGCTTAGCAGTCTTTCCAAATTCAGTTCTTCAATCTCCTCCACAAAGTCTTCTTTAATGATTCTTATTGCTCCTTATAGTTTCCTTCTTCGATAATTAAAAATCTCTTATTCCATTCATGTAACTTTTAGCCATATATTTCTTCTTTAAACTGTTGGTGGGAATGCAACTTGGTGCAGCCACTTTGGAAAACAGTGTGGAGATTCCTTAAGAAATTAAAAATAGAGCTACTCTATGACCCTGCAAATGCACTACTGAGTATTTACCTCAAAGTGCAAAAAGAAAAGGGCCACGTGTACCCCAATGTTCACAGCAGCAATGGCCACAATTGGCAAACTATGGATAGAGCCAAGATGTCTTTCAACAGATGAATGGATAAAGAAGATATGGTCCATATATACAATGGAATATTATGCCTCCAGCAGAAAGGATGAATACCCAACTTTTGTATCAACATGGACGGGACTGGAAGAGATTATGCTGAGTGAAATAAAGTCAAGCAGAGAGAGTCAAACCATATGGTTTCACTTACGTGTGGAGCATAAGGAAAAACATGGAGGACATTGGGAGAAAGAAAGGAAGGGTGAATTGGGGGAAATCGGAAGGGGAGATGAACCAGAGAGACTGTGGACTCTGAGAAACAAACTGAGGGTTTTGGAGGGAAGGAGGGAAAGGGGTTGGATGAGCCTGGTGGTGGGTATTGAAGAGGGCACATATTGCATGGAGTACTGTGTGTAGTGCATGAACAATGAACCTTGGAACATGGAAAAAAAATCACATAAAATTAAATAAATAAATAAAATATAGGAGGTATAAAAAGATTCTCAACATCACTCACTATCAGGGAAATCAAATCAAAATTACAATGAGATATCATCTCACACCTGTCACAATGCCTAATATTAACAACATGGGAAACAACAGATGTTGATGAGGATGCAGAGAAAGGGGAACCTTCTTACACTGTGGGTGGGAATGCAAATTGGTGTAGCCACTTTGGGAAGCAGTATGGAGATACCTCAGAAATTTAAAAATAGAACTATCTATGACCAAGCAATTGCACTACTAGGTATTTACCCAAAGGATACAAAAATATATTTGAAGGGACATATGCATTCCAATGTATACAGCAGCATTGAAGATAATAGCATTGTTTGGGAGAAGACTGTAGCTTCACTTGCAGTGAACATAGCATAATGTATACAGAAGTTGAGTTACTATGTAGTACACCTGAAACTAATATAACATTGTGTGTCAACTATAGTCAAATAAAAATTTAATTAAAAATAAATGGGATTTAAAAGAAAAAAAAAAATTGGCAAACAATGGAAAGAGCCCAAATGTCCGTTGACTGATGAATGGATGAAGAAAATATGGTATATATATTGTGGAATATTATGTGGAATATTTATACATATATTTATATATGTATTTATATGTAGTGGAATATTATTCAGCCATCAAAAGAATGACATCTTGCTATTTGTGACAAGGTGGATGGAGCTAAGTATATCATGCTAAGCAACATAAGTCAGTCAGAGAAAGAAAAATACCATATGATTTCACTCATATGTGGAATTTAAGAAACAAAACAGATGAACATAGGGGAAGTGGGGGAAAAAAGAGAAACAAACCATAAGAGACTCAACTATAAAGAACAAATTGAGGGTTGCGGGAAAGGAGGTGGGTAGAGGATAAGCTAAATGGGTGGTGGGATGAAGGAGGGCACTTGTGATGAGCACTGGGTGTTATATTTAAGTGATGAATCACTAAATTGTATTACTAAAATCAGTATTACACTATATGTTAACTAACTAGAAATTAAATAAAAACTTAACAAAAAACAAATAAATAAAATGTAGGTGGTGAAACCCATTTAGGTTTGGAGACTGGTTGAGTATACTGGATGAAAGACTAAGGTAGAGATTGGGGATATTGTTATCACCAAGAGAGTAAAGAGAGGGTTCAAGTGATCTAAGTAGAATAAGAAAGAAAATATAACTGAGAGAGATGTATTTTTCTTACATAAATAGACAGTATATTGAATATAAGAAAAATTCTACATTAGTCTATTTGGTTTAGGAATGTAATGAAAAGGACATAAAATTTCAATTTAAAGATTGCAGTTGAGGGGTGCCTGGGTGGCTCAGTGGGTTAAAGCCTCTGCTTTCGGCTCAGGTCATGATCTCAGGGTCCTGGGATCGAGTCCCACGTCAGGCTCTCTGCTCAGCAGGGAGCTTGCTTCCCCCCTCTCTCTGCCTGCCTCTCTACCTACTTGTGATTCTCTCTCTCTGTCAAATAAATAAATAAAATTTAAAAAATAAAAATAAAGAGTGCAGTTGAGACCAAGAAGGCACTATATAATAATAAAGGGGACAGTTCAAGAAGAATATATAAATACATAAAACAATAATAAACATAAGGGATAATACAATTGACAATAACACAATAAGAGTAGGAGACTTTAACACTTCACATCCATCAATGGACGGATCATCTAAACAGAAAATAAACAAGGAAATAATGGCTTTGAATGACACACCAAACCAGATGGACCTAACAGATATATTCAGAACATTCCATACTAAGACAGCAGAATACACATTCTTTTAAAGTGTACCTGGAACAATCTCCAGAATAAATCATGTATTAGGTCACAAATCAGGCCTCAACAAATACAAAAATATTGAAGTCATGCCATGCACCTTTTCTTTTTTTTTTTTTTTAAAGATTTTATTTATTTATTTGACAGAGAGAGAGAGAGATCACAAGTAGGCAGAGAGGCAGGCAGAGAGAGAGGGGGAAGCAGGCTCCCCACTGAGCAGAGAGCCCGATGTGGGGCTCAGTCCCAGTCATGATCCTGAGATCATGACCTGAGCCAAAGGCAGAGGCTTTAACCCACTGAGCCACTCAGGCACCCCATGCACCTTTTCTGATCACAACACTATGAAACTTTAAGTCAACCACAAGAAAAAATTTGGAAAGACCACACAGATACATGGAGATTAAACAACCTGCTACAAAACAATGAATAGGTCAACTAGGATATCAAAGAAATAGAACACATGGAAACAAATGAAAATGAAAATTCAATGGTTCTTGGGATACCTGGGTGGCTCAGTCAATTAAGTCTCTGCTTTCAGCTCAGGTCACAATCCCAGGTCCTGGGATCGAGTCCTGCATTGGGCTCCTTGCTCAGCGGGTAGCCTGCTTCTCCCTCTGTCACTCCCCCTGCTTGTACTCTCTCTTTGTCAAATGAAAAAACGAAATCTTAAAAAGGAAATAAAGAAAATTCAATGGTCCAAAGCCTTTGGATGCAGCAAAAGCAGTAAGAAGACAGAAGTATATAGCAATACAAACCTACCTCAAGAAGAAAGAAAACTCTCAAATTAACAACCTAACCTTACACCTAAAGGAGCTAGAAAACATCAACAACAACATCAACAACAACCAACAAGAACAAATTAAATAGACAGCCAGCAGGAGAAGGGGAAATTAAAAAGAATAGAGCAGAAATAAATGATATAGAAACTAAAAAAAAAAAAAAAAAGCAATAGAACAAATTGAAAAAACCAGGCACTGATTCTTTGAAAAAATTAGTAAAAGTGGGAAATCCCTAGTCAGATTTATCAAGGAGAAAAGAGAAAGGACCCAAGTAAAGAAAATCACAAATGAGAGAGGAAAAAAAATAACCAACACCACAAAAATATAATTATAACAAAATACTATGAAAAACTATATGCAAAACAATTGGACAACCTAGAGGAAATGAATAAATTCCTAGAAACATATAAATTATCAAAAGTGAAACAGGAAGAAATAGAAAACCTAAACAGACTGGTAACCAGTAAAGAAATTGAATCAGTAATTAAAAATCTCCCAACAGACAAAAGTCCAGCGCCAGATGGCTTCACAGGCTAATTCTACCAAATATTTAAAGAAAAGTTAATATCTATAATTCTCAAACTATTCCAAAAAAATAGAAGAGCAAGGAAAACTTCTAAATTCATTTGATGAGGTCAGCATTACCTTCATACCAAAACTAGATAAAGGTACCACTAAAAAAGAGAACTATAGGCCAATATCCCTCATGAATATCGATGGAAAAATTCTCAATAAAATACTAGAAAGCTGAATCCAACAACACATTGAAAAAAAAAAAAAATCACTCGGGGCGCCTGGGTGGCTCAATGTGTTAAAGCCTCTGCCTTTGGCTCAGGTCATGATCTCAGGGTCCTGAGATCAAGCCCCACATCGGGCTCTCTGCTCAGCAGGGAACTTGCTTCCTCCTTCTCTCTCTGCCTGCCTCTCTGCCTACATGTGATCTCTGTCAAATAAATAAATAAAAAATCTTTAAAAAAAACAAAAAACAAAACTCACTCACCACAATCAAGTGGGATTTATTCCTGGGCTGCAAATGTGGCTCAGTATTTGTGAATCAATTCATATGATACATCATATCAGTAAAAGAAAGGATAAGAATGATATGATCATTTCTATAGATGCAGAAAAAGCATTTGACAAAGTAAATATCCATTCATGATAAAAACCCTCAACAAAGTAGTTTTAGAGGGAATGTATCTCAAAACAATAAAGGCTATATATGAAAAACCTATATAGATAATATCATCCTCAATGAGGAAAACCTGAGAACTTTTCCTTTACAATCAGGAACAAAACAGGGATGTCTACTCTCACCACTGTTATTTAACATGGTACTAGAAATCCTAGCCACAGTATCCAAACAATAAAAAGAAATAAAATGCATCTAAATTGGCAAGGAAGAAGTAAAATTTTCACTGCTTCAGATGACATGATACTAGATCTAGAAAACCTGAAAGACCCCACAAAAAAACTGCTAGGACTCACAAATTCAATAAAGTCACAAGATAAAAAAATCAATGTAGAGAAATCTATTGCATTTCTATACACCAGTAATGAAGCAGCAGAAAGAGAGATTAAGGAATCAGTCCAATCTGCAATGTCACCAAAAACCTTAAGACAGGAATAAACCTAACCAAAGAGGCAAAAGACCTATACTCTGAAAACTATAAAACAATGACAAATGAGATTGAAGATGACACAAAAGAATGGAAAGACATTTCATGTTCATGGATTGGAATAACAAATACTGTTAAAATGTCTCCAATACCCACAGCAATCTACACACTTAAAGCAATCCCAATCAAAATACCAATAGCATTCTTCATAGAACAGGAAGAAACAATTTCAAAATTTGTATGGAACCACAAAGAACCCCAAATAGCCAAAGTAACTTTAAAAGAGAAAAGCAAAGCTGGAGACATCAAAATTCCAGACTTATATTACAAAGTTATATTACAAAGCTGTAGTAATCAAAACAATATAGTACTGGCACAAAAATAAGACACATAGATCAACAGAACAGAATAGAAAACCCAGAAACGGACCCACAGCTTTAAAGTCAATTAATCTTCAACAAAGCAGGAAATAATATCCAATGGGAAAATGACTGTCTCTTCAACAAATGGTGTTGAGAAAACTGGACAGCAACATGCAGAAGAATAAAACTGGATCACTTTCTTACACAATACACAAGAACATATTCAAAATGGGTGAAAGACCTAAATGTGAGGATTGAAACCATAAAAATCTTAGAGGAGAACACAACCAGTAACTTATCTGACATCAGCCATGGCAACTTCTTTTTAGATTGATCTCCTCAGGTGAGAGAAATAAAATCAAAGATAAACTATTGGGACTACATTAAAATAAAAAGCTTCTGCACAGTGAAGGAAACAATAAAAAAACCTAAAAGACAACCTATGGAATGGGAAAAGATATTTGCAAATGACACATTTGATAAAGGGTTAATATCCAAAATAAAACCCAACACCCAAAAAACAAATAATCCAATTAAAAAATGGACAGAAGACACAAAGAGAAATTCTCCCAAAGACAACATCCAGATGGCCAACAAAGACACGAAATGATGCCCAATATCACCAATCATCAGGGAAATGCAAATCAAAACTACAATGAGGTATCCCCTCATATCTGTCAGAATGGCTAAAATCAGCAACACAAAAAACAACAGGTGTTGGGGAATATGAGGAGAAAGGGGAACCAATACTCTTGCACTGTTGGTGGGAATACAAACTGGTGCAGCCATTCTGGAAAACAGTACATAAGTTCTAAAAAAGTTAATAATAGAATGACCCTGTGATACAGCAATCATACTACTAGGTATTTACCCAAAGAATACAAAAATACTAATCAAAAGAATACATAAACCTTGATGTTTATAGAAGCATTATCTACAATAGCCAAATTATGGAAGCAGTCTAAGTGTCCATCAACTGATGAAGGGATAAAGAAGGATATGGATATATATATATATCATATATATATATATATGATATATATGACATATATATCATATATATATATGGCATATATATCATATATATATATGGCATATATATCATATATATATATGAAGAGAGAGAGTAATAGTTATATATAATATTTATATATTATATATATATGTGTGTGTGTATATATATTACTCTAGCCATAAAAAAAGAATGAAATCTTGCCACTTAAACAATGACTTGGAGGGAGCTAGAGAGTATTATGCCAAGCGAAACAAATCAGCCAAAGACAAATACCATATGATTTTCACTCATATGTGGAATTTAAGAAACAAAGCAAATGAGCGGGCGGGGGGGGGCGGTAAGAAAGATCAAGAAAAAGACTCTTGACTATAGGGAACAAACACGGTTACCAGAAGGGAGGTAGATGGGGGGGATGGGGGGCGGGGTTGGTGGGTTAAATAGGTGATGGGGATTAAGGAATGCACTTGTGATGAGCACTGGGTGAGATATGAAAACTGCTGAATCACTATATTGTATAACTGAAACTAATATAACACTGTATGTTAACTAACTGGAATTTAAATAAAAACTTAAGAAAATAAAGATTGCACTAATGATGTAGAGAATCAAGTTACAGAAGGAAAAGCTAGTGTGACTGTCTTTATACTGCAACCCTAGCTAAACCAAGAAGAATATGTTTCTGGTAGCTAAATTTCTTGGCAATCTTTATGAATATGGCAGATTGTATTTTCCAAAAATGGTCACAGCAATATTTGCAGTTCTACATATTCTCTAGAACATTGCCACTCCCCACCAAAAAGGCAGTATAGTGCCTCTTACAGTTGAGTCAAGGTAAGATTAGAAAAATTGCTTCAATGAATAAAATAGGGCAGAAATGACTTTAAGTGATTCTTAGGGCTCATTTAATCTCATTTAATATCTATACCAATCTCATTTAATATCAATAACAACCTTTGGATATAAGTTCTATATTATCTATATTCTATATGTGGAATTTTGAGGCTCAGAGAGCTTGGGTAACATATTGAAGATAACATAGGTGGTAAGTGGCACAGCTGGGATGATTCGATGTGTAGGATTTTTCCCAAAACTGTTGGTTGTAAATCCAGGCTCTGAACCCAGATTTCCTCACTCTGAATCCTAATTCACTCCAAGATATCATCTCTGCCAAATACTTAGAACAATATTAACACAGTACATTTTAAATATAATCTGTATTAAAATAAAGCACTATTTTAGCCATTCTAATGTGAGCTGGTATCTCATTGTGGTTTTGATTTGTATTTCCCTGATGCTGCATGATGCTGAGCACTTTTTCATGTATCTGTTGGCCATCTGGATGTCTTCTTCTTTTTTTTTTTCTTAATTAAGTTCAGTTAGCCAACATTTAGTATATCACTAGTACTTGATGTAGTGTTTAATGATTCATTAGTTGCATATAAGACTTGTATGTCTTCTTTGAAGAAGTGTCTGTTCATGTCTTTTGCCCGTTTCTCAACTGGATTTTTTTGGGGGGGATATTGAGTTTGATGAGTTCTTTACAGATCTTGGATATTAGCTCTTTAGCTGATATGTCATTTGCAAACATCTTCTCCATTCTGTAAGTTGCTTTTAAGTTTTGTTGACTATATCCTCTGCTTGCAGAGGCTATCTTGATGAAGTCCTAAAAGTTCATATTTGCTTTTGTTTCTCTTGCCTTTGGAGACATATCTAGCAAGAAGTTGCTGTGACTGAGGTTGAAAAGGTTGCTGCCTGTGTTCTCCTTTAGGATTTTGATGAATGAGTTGGGGGGGATGGAGTCATTCAGTGATGGACATTAAGGAGGACACATGGTGTGATAAAAACTGGGTGTTATACACAACTGATGGATTGTTGAATGCTACATCCGAAACTAGTGATATACTATAGGTTGGCTAATTGAATGTAAATTTTAAAAAGTGTTCATTGAAAAAAAATTAATAGAATAAAGCACTATTTAAAATATTGTGGCTATCACTTTAATGTTTTGTTTCAGTAGTTTTCCTGATTTCATGTACAGTCACAAAAGTTAAAGGTAATTAAAGAAATATACACAAATCATGTATCTAAACATAAAACATTGCATTGTAGGGTTGAAAGTGAGTTAAGCAATCCCCTTAAATAAGGTATGATTTTTATCTAATATGATACATTCATACTTAATTTAGAAATTCTTGGGGCACCTGGTTGGCTTAGTGGGTTAAAGCCTCTGCCTTCAGCTCAGGTCATGATCTCGGGGTACTGGGATCGAGCCCCACATCAGGTTCTCCGCTCAGCAGGGAGCATGTTTCCCCCCACCCCCTCTGCCTGCCTCTCTGCCTGCTTGTGATCTCAATCTCTCTCTCTGTCAAATAAATAAATAAAATCTTTAAAAAAAAAAATTCTTGTCCGAGTATATGACCCCCAAAAGGGAGCCTAAAGAAGTCTTAACTGTACTATGAAACTATTTTTTGGTTATTCCTCAGCTAGTAAGGCTGCAGGGATACCTTTTTAGGAATATAGGATTCTACTCAAGTAACTACTACAGAATATCATGCTCTGTATCTGGAGCCACCTTTGGATACACCTAACCACAGCAAGAGGAAAGCTCCAAAACAACACTTTACAATGTTCATATTTTTACAATGATATTTGTTATGAGTGATCTGGTTACTATGTTTTCTAAATATTGAAGCCACTCTTTCAATATACCTTTCTTATAGAAAGAGCAAGAGTACACCCTCAAGAGAGGTAGTATGAAGTGTCATAAGACCATGACAAGTACAGAAAATAAGTGTGGTAAATTAAGTAGGAGAATTAGGAGTATGAAAAGGGAGTACTGGAATTAAGAATTTTAGAGTTTTTACTATTCTAGGTGACACCAAGTCCAAGGGTTAGCCATTGGAGAGGTTGACTAGAGTCTATTGTGGAGAGTAAATAATTTGTTAGCTGGAGTTCAAGACTGTTATATGCATGGACAAGGAGTTTAGGAGATCATTGCAGAGGCTAAAAGGGGGTAAATCGGTTGCCAGAGATCTTTTTCATGAATCTGTGCATTTACAAAGGCTGTTTCTTCTGCCTGGAATATCTTTACAACCACCCATTTGCCTGTCAAACTCCTATGCCTTTTGCAAGTACCAGCTCAACTCTCAACCACTCTATGAATCATTGCCTATGACTCATGTCAAATTAATTCCTCCAAGCTCTCTGATCTTATAGAATTTTATTCTCACCTTGATTATAGCATTTACAAGACTGAATTTTATCTATATTTTTACAAATATTTCTATTAGATAGTGAACTTCTCAATGGTAGCCACCAGGTCACATTCTCTAATGTAAGCTTGATAGCATATAGTGCCTGTCATGTAGGCAATTCACAATGTTACGTTTATTAAGTTAAATAATGGATAACTAAGCAACAGCCACCAAAGAAACATACAGTAGGCATAATTAATTCTTACTCAAGAAAGGAGAGTGTCACATAAGAGGAATCAATTGAACCAGAAACTTTAAGAGGTGTAAGTTTTTACTTATCACAGAACTGGAAGGAGAGCAATCCAAGCTAAGCAAACCACAGAAGCAAAAGCACAGCATGTGAAAATGCCAAGTGCATTGAGAAATGGTAGGGATTCATCATTCATTAGTGCATTAACTGAAGAGATATTATTGATCATCTCTCTACCCCTAAGTACAGGGAATAAAAGTAAAATAACAGACTGTTGTTATTCTCAAGGATCGACAGTCTTTACAAGGTAAAACAAACATGAAAAGAGAGAAAAGTCATTATACAGTATGGAAGTATTATTGCAGAAACATGAACTAACCATGGGGTAGCACAGACAACAAGCAAGAAAATTAGCCATTTCTGGGGGCTTGGATTAGACCACTAATGGTGTGATATTTCACTGAGTATTTCAAGGTGAAGAATGGAGAAATGGACTTTCCAGTAAAATAAGAAACAGCATATGAAAATTTTTTTTAAGAACTGCATTGCAAAGGGTCTTGTGCTCCCAGGTAAGAAATTACAAGTGTCATTCTATAGACAACAGCAGGCCAATAATAGTTTTGAAACTGAAAAGAAATACGGTAACATTTAAGAGGAAATAATGCTGATGAAGTGTCATTAGATCATGACAAGTACAGAAAATAAGTGTGGTAAATTAAGTAGGAGAATTAGGAGTATGAAAAGGGAGTATTGGAATTAAGAATTTTAAGAAGACAGTAGAATGGAAAGGCACTGGAAGACAGTAGAATGGAAAGGTACTGGAATCAGAGACCAGACCAGGTTGGCAAAGGGTGAAGAAAAGATAGAAGTGGGCAGGAAAAAAAAGATGTCCAAGAGACTCTGACATGGAAATAAAAGGACAAATCCTGAAGAAATGATGTCAGCAGTTTTCAATTTTTTTAATAATTAAAGATTTTGATAAAGAGAAAATGGCTTGCTTTAATGGGCATTTTTAGTGGGATGTTTCTCATAGCAAGGTCAACACTGGGTTACAAACAGACCAAAGGCAGAGAGATATATTAGGAATTTATTACAAACCTAGGGAAGAGATGTTGAGGGCTCAAATCAGCATTATGGGGAAAGAATTTGTAAGAAATCAAAGGAGGAGTGACAGAACAGATATGTGAAAGGTAAAGGGTATGTTTCCTTATTCATTCATTCATCCATTCATTTGACAGATAGTTTTTCAGATACTATGCACTAAACACTTTGCAGGAGTAAACAAAATAAACATCCCTGTCCAGAGCATATGACTCAGTGTAAAGAGAGATAAGTGAAGCAAGTAATTATATGAAGAGATGATTAAATGCTGTCTTATGAAAGTAGATAAAATTATGGGAAAACGTAACCACAGCACTCAACATGGTCTAGAGAGTTAGGAGATGGTGATATTAAGGCTGACAGCTAAAGAGTGAGTACCTACTCACTCTTTAGTTAAATAAGAGTTAATTAATTAACTTAATTAATTAACTAATTAATAGATTTAGGCAAAATCCAGGAGAAGAGAATTTTGGATAGGAGGAATACCATATGGGTAGGGAACCTTATGGGAGGAACAGCATATGAGGACAGAACCTTACTGTAGTTCATGATTGACTTTAAAGCTGAGAAGAAGATAAGGAAGTGGAGAATACAACTGGAAATAACTTGTTCTAGAAGTCTGGCTATTAAAGAGCTGGGTTTTATCAGATGCCCAATATGGAATCAAATAGGATCTTAATTGCCATTTTCTGAGTTATAATTTATCTACCAGAAAATACCAATTTTTAGGTGTAAGTTTCAAAAGTTTTGAAAAACTATACACCCAAGTCACTACCACCTCACTCAAGGTATAGAACATTTCCATCACCCCGGAAAATTCCCTTATGTCCCTTTCAGATCAATCCTCCAAGAAAATCACTATTCTGTCACCATAGCTTACTTCTGCTTGTTCTAGAACTTTATGTGAATGGAAGCATACAGTAGATTCCCTTTTTGGTCTGCCTATTCTTGAGATTCCGTCAGTCTTGTTGTGTATCATCAGTTTGTTTCTTTCTGTTGCTGAGTAGCATTCCATTAGACTGGTATGTATCGTCTACCTACTCATCTGCTGATGAACATTTTGATTTATCATTTCTGAACAAGTCTTTTTATAGACATATCTTTTCACTTTTCTAGGACTACTGGGTCATATAGGCCGGTATATGTTTCACTTTATAAGAAAATGTCAAACTGTTTGTCAAAGTGCTTGTATCATTCTAGTTTCCCACTAGTGATTTTTGAAAGCTTCAGTTTTGCCACATTCTTTCTGGCAGGTGATATTTCCAGTCTCTTTAAATTTTAGTAATTCTAGAGTGAGCTTTTATCTGAGGTCTTAATTTGCAATTCCCTAATAATTAATAAATTTAAGCATTTTTCATGGGTTCTCGGTTATTTGTATATTTTTTGTGAAGTATTCGTTCAGGAGTTTTTACTTTTTAAGATAGAAGAGGTGAGAATATTTAGACACATAAAATCAAGAATCAGGGGCACCTGGGTGGCTCAGTGGGTTAAAGCCTCTGCCTTCGGCTCAGATCATGGTCTCAGGGTCCTGGGATCGAGCCCCACATTGGGCTCTCTGCTCAGCGGGGAGCCTACTTCCCTCTCTCTCTGCCTGCCTCTCTGCTTACTTGTGATCTCTCTCTCAAATAAATAAATAAATTATTTAAATAAATAAATAAATAAATAAAACCAAGAATCAGTTGTAAGAGGAAAGTTAAAAATACAGAAGAGAAAAAAAAATTAAGAACATTCTCGGTGAGAAGCAGTAGCTCCAAAGTTTATAACATATATCCCAAGTATTGGATAGGTGACATATTTGCTTTTCTAATTTCCTTGAATGGGGACTCAGAAACATGTGGGACTTTACTACTGGTGGTATAACTTTGAGAACATCCAGAAAATATTGAATGATAGCTTATAATTATCCCAAATCACTTTTTCTAATGTCTACTTTTTCTAATTTTTCCTGATTCTGAAATTGCATGAAATTCTGCATCTGTTCCCACAGGACACTGTTGTCCTGCACTTAAAGGGGGTCATGGTGGTCCCATAAATCCAAAGTAGTACACATATGAAAACACATCATAAATGACATTAGCCATATTATGTGACTGAGATCAAATCAAGTGACTCCTCTGTCAAAAAAGTTTCTAAGGAATATATGAAGAAGACAAATATATATAATTGACATTTAGTAAGACTATATAAAATTTTCTCAAAGGCTGGCAAAAAGATTACCTATACTTCAAAGGTAAGAGAATAAAGACATTAGTATTTGAATTTAATAACAATCTAACCCTGCATTTTGCCATTGCACTCTAAGTTGGTTTCCAATAAAAATGCAAATGAGTAAATATTTTATATAGCAATTAGAGACATAAGATTTTTATTTTTAAATCCTATGCCTGATTTTAATAACAATGTACTTTATATATAACCTAATTCATAAATGGTGGTAAACAAAATAGAAGCAGAAGATTGGTCTCCGAGTTTACTTTCCTTGACATGTTGATTTGCCTCAACTATTCACCCACAACCATATCATATAATCAATGCTCAAGTGTTAGTTGAGGTGTTATTTTCAGCTAGATGCAGTGGACTACAGAAAAATAAAGTTTCACAAGTACAAAGTTCAGCTGTTTTCTCATTCCCTTCCTTCTGTTGCAAAGATTATTCCCAAAATCAAATGAATAAAGAAGAGAATTATACTCTGTATTTTAGGATTGTTCAAGGTTTTTCTGTTTCTGACAGTTTGGCTTTCTTTTGTCATTTTCTCACTTAAATGTTGTAAACTCAGAAAGTGCTAAGCTAAGATTCTTTATGTAGTGTTACACATGCCATAAGACAATATTATTTTACCATGTCAAAGTTGTTTGCACCATTTGGAGCACATCTATCATCAAAACTCAATTAAATGGAGTCTTTCTATCTTCAACTAAAACAAACTGTTTACTTAGATTTGCTCAGTGTTTACTTCGCAAGAGGTAGAAGACCCAAATAGCGCAGTAACATAGGTGTCTGGGGATATCCAAGGGGTCAAAAAATTTAACCCAAAGAAGGAGGCCTTCTTCTTTGGTTGCAACAAGAGACTTTCTTTTTCTTTTGCCAAGTAAATGGCAGTATTATAATGTTATTCATACCTCACTGGTGTCCTAACAATTCCTCTATTCAAACTGAAAAGGGATATATTCTCTTTGTTGCAAAGTATTAAATTTGTCCCTAGAGATTAGCATGTAGGCAGTTTTAAAGGATGAAACAGGATTAGATAAGATTTCTTTACTGAAAAAGAGTTCTGAAACAGTACAGCAGAAAACCCTCTTCTATGACTTGTATTGAAAAAAATCCTTTGTTTTAACACTTCAAATCACAAGTCAAATTTATTAAATTATTAGTTGACAAAATGTTTTTTGTGGGGTTTTGTGAAAGGTAAGTTACAAATAGAAAAAAATGACACTTGCCTTAATTGTATTTGAAATTGTGTATCTTTGAAATCCCTCTATGACATTTATAATTCAAATATATTCTTAGAGATGATATACAAAATATTATAGTAATTGTAGTTATCTACTTAAGGATTCAGAATGCTTCTGCCTTTCTCAATACTGTTTAGAGGGAGTAAAAATTATATTATGTATCTACTGTTCAGCCAAAATTTGTTAGATTTAAAAGTGTCAAAATTATGTAGAGGACAGTTCTGTAAAACATGTCCACGGTTCATTTGGGTTCCATTACTTGTTTATAGTTAATAATGTATACAGCACAGGAAGACATGAATGAATATCACTGTCAATTTTTAAGAGAAACAGCAAAATATGTCTTCCTCAATATAGTGTTTCCATAGTTATATAATTTTGAGTTTACAGACCTCTCATAATTACTAGTAAAGCTACTAGAGGATTACATGATAAGGTATTTTGGGGTTTTGCTTGTTTTCGTTTGTTTGTTATCTTACATGGTAGAGCAGAGACTGAGTAAGGCTTTCTACACTACAGTAATTTCTTCTCTTGTGACCTTTATGTCATTCTACAACTCATACTTTTGTTTCATGTTACCAACCGCAGGGGGAAAAAATAATAAAATAAAAAGGAGAGATTTGTAGTTCGGACCCCAGTTTTTGTTACAAAGCTAAAAATCTTAATTTAAGGCTAAAGATTATAATTTTGCCACATGTACAGATTTTAAAGATTAAAAGAAAAAAGAATTGGAAATATAAGATTTCTGCTAAGGCAACTAAAAAAAAGGCCCTTTGTATCTTGATGGCACCTTGTCATCTGAAAACCAGGAAGCCTTCTGCATACACTTCCCTTTTTCACATTGCTGCCAGGTAATCAATCTTCCCATGGCACAAACTATTATGTCAGCCCCTGCTTACAAACTATTTGTGGGTTCCCAGTGTCTCCAGAACAAAATCCAGACTCTTTGGCTTGATGTTCAAAGCCTTCCACAATCCTTCCTTAAACTTCCCATCACGGCTTTTCTGAGTTCATTGTGTACCAGGAACTTTCACAACCCTCTACCTTGACTCCCTCTGCACTGTATTCTTAGCAAGTCTTCTTATGCTCTTCTCACTCCCTAACCATCTTTTAAGTTTTTGTATTGGCTACTTCACCTTTCGCCTGCTGGTCCCTTAGGGCCAGTAAATATTTGTAAATATATGTAAATAGTAAATATTTGCTGCTCTGCTGCTGATAGATACCACTGTGTTTCTCCACAATAGGAAGACATTCTGAGGTAATGCCCCTCTGAGTCATGTTAAGGCAGCTCTGTTATTTGTCAACCCAATAAAATTACTATGTTTGCAAGCTTTTCCTTGCTCAATGGTTTTGGAATGTCTGTAGTGTTTCCCCTGATTTCCACTTATCCTTACAATTCAAAACAGAAACGCAAGGGCTCATGTTCTTTACCAATATGACTGACATGGAAAAAAATTATAAGAATGCAGTAGTTACATAAAAACAAATATCTGGATGTTTGCAAACACAGATATTAGACTATATTTTTTCCCATATTCATCTTGACATTGAGGTGATGAAAACAGAATCCTGTGGTTTAACAGTATTAAAAGACAGAAGCTAAACTACATTCTATCAATTTCTAACATTTTTATGAATACCTATTACTTTTGTATAAATTATATTTACATTTTACTTAAATGATAATTTATATTATATTTACTTAATTCATATTTATTAATTTACTTAACTCATAATAAATTATATGTACTTAAATTATATTTTGAATATTCTATATTTAAGTTGGATTCTATTTCTGTGAAAGCAATTCTCTGTAATTAAGTTGGGAACTTTTATAAAAACATAATTAACACAAATGAACAAAATGAACAGATATTTGATGCTATGGAAGAGAGAAAGAAAAGATTTAAATAAATGAATACAGGTGGAAGTAATTGTTTTTTTACCACTTTCACACTCTAAAGACAATATTCACCATGACAAAGAAGACCTAGGCATGAGGCTGGCAGATGGGATTGTTTGGTTGTTGCTGATGATGATTGATATTGTCACTTGCTCCAAGTTTCCTTTAGAACCTCAAGAACCATGGAGCCATTAAGACATAAAGTCCTAGCTGTTGGCACATTCAAAGGTTACTTGTACTTGACAATTTCTATCCAGGTCTGCATTTGAAGAGAAGACAATGCTGAAGTAATATGATTCAAAAAACTTACCTGTTTAATACTTCAGGGATTTGAAAATCAAATGTACAATGTCTCCTACTTCCATCACTGGCCATCAGTCAGAACAAAGTAAACATACCAATGAGGAAACATGCTCTCAAAAACCCATACCCACATTAATAGTGTTTGTTTATGGTATATCAAGACTGTAATTCAGGTAATTCCATTCCTTGTCTGATCTTTTGATCTCAAAGTATATTTGAAATCCTCTTTGACTAGGCCAGATGGACAATTTGATTTTGTATGATGCATATTTTTATGTAATTCAGCATGGTTTAGTTTTCCAAAAAGATCTTTGGTCAGACCAAAGGGAGTTTCTGTGTCCATGCTATATGATATTTGTGCATACAATCCCTAAATCCATCAAGTTGACTTAGGAGCATAGTAGCAGATTTGAAAGTAACAAATTGAGAATCTAGTACACAGAGAAGATCAAATATGGCCACTGATACACTTTTCCATCATCTAGGGGCTTTTAAGTGGTAGCCACTATGGATTTTTAATCTTAATAGCAACTACCATCTATTGGGTATTTCCAATGTGCCATACATTGTGCTCCTTATATACTCAAACATTTCATTACCCCAAAGATACAATGCTAGACATTCTTAATCTCATTTCCTAGATGAATAAACAGGCTCAGGGAACTCAGGAATCCAAATTAACACAGATATCAAGTAGAACAGTTAAGATTTCAATTCAATATTAGCACTACTTTAAAAATAATAGCTGATATATAATTGTAATTTTCTACATAGTATGAATTTTTTTTACATAGTATGAATTTAAACAATGATATTTCAATCTCTCTTCATAACGATTATTAGGAATAATAAATAAATTCAGTAAATTTGTTGCATTTCTATACACTAATAATGAAGTAGCAAAAAAAGAAATTAAGAAAACAATTTCATTTACAATTACACTCAAGAAAAAAAAATTACACTCAAGAAGGAGATACCTAGGAATAAATTTAACCAAGGAGGTGAAAGACCTGCACTCTGAAAACTACAAAACATTGATGAAAGAAACTAAAGATGGCCATGAACAAAGGGAAAGCTATTCCATGATCATGGATTGAAAGAAGTTATTTTATAAAATGTCCATTTTACTCAAAGCAATTTACAGATTCAGTGCCATCTCTGCCAAAATACCAACAAAATTTTTCACAGAACTAGGACAAATAATACTAAAATTTGTATGGAACCACAAAAGACCCAAAGCAATCTTGAAAAAGACAAAGCTAGAGGTATTACAACCCCAGATATCAAGACACACTACATCAAAGTAATTAAAGCAGTATGGTACTGGCACAAAAATAGACAAATAGATCAATGAAACAGAATAGGGAGCCCAGAAATGAACCCACACTTACACGGTCAATTAATCTACAACAAAGGAGGCAAAAATATACAGTGGGGAAAAGACAGTGTTTTTAATAAATGGTGCTAGGAAAACGGGACAGTTACATGCAAAAGAATGAAACTGGACCCCTTCCTTTCACCGTACACAAAAATAAACTCAAAATGGATTAAAAACCTAATTGTGAGACCTGAAACCATAAAACTCCTGGCAGAAAACATAGCAATTTCTTTGGCATGGGCCTTAGCAACATTTTTCTAGCGTGTCTCCTTGGGCAAGGGAAACAAAGCAAAAATAAACATTAGGACTATACCAAAATAAAAACCTTTTGCACAGTGAAGGAAGCCACCAAGAAAACAAAAAAGAATCTACTGAATGGGAGAAGATATTTGTAAATGACATATCCAATAAGGGGCTAAACTTAAATAATTCAACACCAAAAAAAAATCCCCAAATAGTCCAATTAAAAATGGACAGAGGACCTGGATAGGTATTTTTCTAAAGAAGACATACAGATGACCAAGAGACTCATGAAAAGATGCTCATCATCACTCATCGTCAGGGGAATGCAAATCAAAACCACAATGAAATATCACAACTGTCAGAATGGCTGGAATCAAAAAGACAAATAACAAATGCTGGTTAGGATGTGGAGAAAAGGAAATCCTCAAGAACTATTGGTAGAAATGTAAATGGATACAGCCCCTGTGGAAAACAGTGCGGAGGTTCCTCAAAAAATTAAAAATAGAAATATCAGAGTGTGCCTGGGTGGCATAGTCAGTTAAGCATCTGGCTTTTGGTTTCAGCTCAGGTTGTGATCTCATGGGTCATGATCTTGAGCCGTGTGTCCAGCTCTGCATTCTGAGGGCAATCTGCTTGAGTTTCTCTCTCCTTCTGCCTCTGCTCCTCCCCACACTCCCGACTCTGAAATAAATAAATCTTTTTTTTCCCCAAATATGTTTATTTTATTTTTTCAGTGTTACAAGATTTATTGTTCATGCACCACACCCAGTGCTCCATGCAATACGTTCCCTCCTCAATACTCACCACCAGGTGAAATAAATAAATCTTAAAAAAAGAAAGAAAGAAAGAAAGAAAGAAAGAAAGAAAGAAATACCACACAATCCAGTAATCCCAATACTGGGTATTTACCCCCAAAACTGAAAACACTAATTTGAAAAGACATATGCATCCTGATGTCTATTGCAGCATTATTTACAAGAGCCGGGATATAGAAGCAACCCAAGTGCCCATTGGGTCCTCTGTCCATCATACACGAATGAATAAAGAATATGTGGGTGTGTGGGTGTGTGTGTGTGTGTGTGTGTGTGTGTGTGTGTGTGTGTGTGATGGAATATTACTCAGCCATAAAAAAGAATGCTATCTTGCCATTTGAGACAACACGGATGGACATAGGGAATAGTATGATAAGTGAAATAAGTGAGACAGAGTGAGACAAATACCATATGATTTCTCTTATATGTGAAATCAAAAACAAAAGAACAAACAAAAAGCTAAAACAAACCCATAAATACAGAGAACCAACCGACTGTTGCAAGAAGGGAGGTGAGTAGGGGGCAGACCAAATGGACGAAGGGGAGCCAGAGATACAGGCTTCCAGTTATGGAACAAATAAGTCACAGGGATAAAATGTAGAGGATAGGGAATATAGTCAACAGTATTGTAATAGCCTTGTATGGAAATAGATGGTAAACTATACTTGTAGTGATCAGAGGATAATGTATAGACTTGTCAAAGCATTATGGTATATACCTGAAACTAATATAACATTGTATGTCAACTATACTTCAATTTAAAAAGTACTAAAGTACTTAGAAGAGTAAAAACAA
Source organism: Procyon lotor (assembly GCA_028646535.1). NCBI lineage: Eukaryota > Metazoa > Chordata > Mammalia > Carnivora > Procyonidae > Procyon > Procyon lotor. Next base: position 63,630,480 of record CM053609.1, read on the forward strand.
AACAAAACAAACAAAAAATCTTCGTAACAACTATATGAGAGTAGGTATTACTATCTCCATTTTCCTGTGAGTATAACAAAACTTGTTAAAGTTATACAATGTCCTCAAGATCACTTGGTTCAGAAGAAGCAGAAGTAGCTGATCAGACTGTTGAGACTGGCTTCATCCAGTACTCTAGAGTGCCTCTCATGATCTTATCCCTATGAATTCAAGGTTGTTCTCCAGGTGCATTAGTCAGGAAAACAAGAAATGTGTGATAACAAATGAACCCAGAATTTCAGTTCCTTATAGCAACAGAGAGTTATTTCCCACTCATGCTTTCTGTCCATTGCAGCTGTGGCTCTGTTCCAAATGGGCATAACAGGAGCCTCTCTGGACCTGGTCTCATGACAAAGGGGGAAAAAAAGACATCGACAATCATATGTTGGCTTTTAAAGTTTATCTGCCTGGAAGTTACATGGCCACTACTGAGTCCTGCCAGGTAGAGGTAAATAATTGTCTCAAGGCAATTGGCTCCACTGAAACAGAAATCAAAGTATTTGGGGGATAGGTAAGACATATCTGGCACAGTGCTGCCTGGATATGTACATCTACGCATAAGGCAGCAGGATACAACTGTGTTTTCTTGATATGTTCTCCAGACAACCTCAGCTCTTAGACCACCGGGAAAAATTATACAAGGCAATAGAGTAGCTTTCAGGAACGAAGAAACAAAAACCATCTGATGGGCTAATACAACATTTTTTCACTAGCATATGAAGTCCACAGTTTATAGCTTAAGAACTTTTTTGCTAGGAAAACAGGGGTTATCTCTAAGACTATCGAGTGAGAAAAATAGATATTGTCCAATCTTGCTGGTAAGTGGTATATTTGAAAAAAATACCTGAAATGCTTTCAAAGATATATCTCTAAGGATAGGTGTGTACTGCACTGTTCAGAATAGAAAAGAAATTGTGTAGGTGTGTGTGGGGGGAACAACTTAGACACACAAAGACTATAAAATCAGGTTAAATGAATTAAGTCTGTAAATGGAATTCTACACAGCAATGTAAAATGATTAAAGTGTAATGATATGGAAACTGTTAGTGACATGGTAGAAAAATCAGGTTATAAAATAATAGTATTATATGATTTTTGTATGATAAACATATTTTATCTAAAATGTATATTTTTTTTTAAAAAATCACCAAAATGTTTAAAGTTACCACTGGGTAATAATTTTTAGAGTTTTATTTTTGTTTTTTTGGTGAAAGAGTTCAAGGGGGAATGGGGCTTGTCTACATTTTCCAAGTTCTCCACATTGAATATTTAAGGTATTTTAAAATAAATCAATAAATAAATATTAATTAAAAAGTATAATTTAAAAACAGAGGTATAGCATGTGTAGTCCAGGAAAAATCAAATAAAACTACATCTTTAATCATAAAGAAAACAAAGAACTAAATTCAGATAACTCAGTGATCTGTCAGAGCAGTCAGGAAACAATCAGTGATTGTTCATAATCATTCCTGTCCATGACTCAATATTTGATTTACCTTTTTTTAATTATCTCATAATTTACAAGTGTTACTTTACATATTTATTTTTCAAAACCTCACTCTCAGACAGTTTGGCTATACATCACTTTGGCATTCTGGAAGACCTGAAAGAGAATTATTTATGATTGCAGAGCAATTCTGTGATATTTCTAAGAGGAAGGGACTAAGAAGTTTTATGATGTCCTAAAGTAATTCATCCAAACATGCTTTTGATATTCAGGCTGCATATTATTGTTCATATATTTTACCCCTTGTTTTTAGTATGTCCTTTTTTTTGCTTTGCATACAATTACATTTTTTATTGAAGTAGAACTGATACACAATATTATTTTAGTTTCAGGTGTACAACAGAGTGATTCAGTAAGTCTATACACTACGCTCACTACAAGTGTAACTGCCCTCTGTCACTATACAATGCTACTACAACATCACTAACTATACTTCTGATTTACCTTTTGTTTTTCCTTGTACTCATCTCCTGCACACAGCCTTACATGATCCCCCAACTCGCACTACTCAGAGCTGTGCATCAGCTTGGAAACAATTCACACTTTTCTCTCTCCCACTGAACTATCAGTTACTTGGTAGCGGGTATGGAAACTTATTCTTCCTGGAATCCTCTCACTGACATTCTTGATTCCAGACCTGTCCATGCCTATCAGTCCTCCACGTTGCAAGCAGAGTTCCTTTTATGTAATAAAAATGAAACAATGCAATGTCTTCTGGAAATTTCCTTAATTGTAAGTTTTACTGTAGTAATAGGTAAATTCTAAATCTCAAGGGCTCACAAAAACAAGGTTTATTTCTTCCTTAGGTTATAAGTTGGTTAGAAAGCACCTATGACCCCGCCCCCCTGCCTTTTTCATTCTAGGATTCACACAGGAGGGAAAGAGCAACCCTTACCTACTGCACAAGAGTAATGGCAGAATCATACAATAGTTTTGACAGCTTCTGCTTGGATATGATGGAAATCACTTTAGTTAACAGGCCATTGGAAAGAGAGTCCTGTGGCCAAGCCTGGTGTCAGTGGTGCAATGAATAACATAATTCTGCCACAGGGGAGGGCTGCAAGAAATTGGAAACAATAACAGGACAAATAACAGTAATGCCTTCTTCTGCATTTTCATACTCTTTAAAAATATTAATAGTTGAAGAAAAATGAGTAGGAGTTGCTAACTTTTGTTTCCTAATATAACAAGTATTTGTTTTCGAGAAACCCAATATCATTTTATAGCTGAGTTTTGACAAAAGTCAAATAAAGGATTTTAAGCTTCTGTTCAGGTCAATGTGGCTTGGCAAATTTGAACCTCAGGTTCAATTGGCAGGAAACCATTTTAAAAATCAAAAAAGAGGTTTTGTAGTATTCTAACTTTCTATGAAATAGACATGAGTATTTCTTACGTTTAGGGTACATCAGACCCATTTAGAGATGGTTACTGAAGAGCCATATAAAGCAGTAATGTCTGATGGTACAATCTAAGTTTTCCAACACCACGGAGTTGTGCAGATATATCCTCTATCTCAATGGAGTTCAAGAAGAATCCATAAATGCTCAGCCTCATTCTCCGCTTTTTTTTTCTTTTTTTTATATCTTGGGCTATATTAATTCCCCTCAGCAGTCAGAATATTCCCAGTAATTCAGGTATTTTTTTTTTTAAGATTTTATTTATTTATTTGAGAGAGAGAGCACAAGCAGGGGGAGGAGCAGGCAGAGGGAGAAGCAGGCTCCCCACTGAGCAGGGAGCCTGATGCGGGACTCCATCTTAGGACCCTGAGATCATAACCTGAGCTGAAGGCAGATGCTTAACCGACTGAGCCACCCAAGTATCCCTATTCAGGTATTTTTATTAACAATGCTGCAAAGCTTAATTTTGCTGATTATGTTTCTTGATTCTCTAGTGGGTTAATGTTTATTGACTGAATGTTAAGTCCAAAAACTTCATAACTCTTACTTCATTGGAAAACTATTCCAGCAAAGTTTACTAATATAAAAAAATAATAATAATAATTTTAAAAAGATTTTGAATTATCATAAAGCTGAAGTATGGGACATTTTTAAGAGTGCAGTGTTACTTCCTTCAACTACAGTAATTTAATCTAGCTTTAGACTCAAAGACATCTTTAGAAACTGGCTTTATGGAATGGATAAAAAAATATTTGTAATTGCTGTATCAATTGTTTGTTTATATAGATGCTGCCAAAGTATTTAGGAGTGCTTGAGAACAGTTTCTTTTCTTAAATATATTTATTTTACAGTTTTATTTACATTTACTAGCCTGGAAAAACCTTTCATCACAGATCTATGAAAGATACTGGTTTTCATGTAATTGAAAAAATACAAGCAAAGCTGTTATTTTGCATCACACAGACAAAAGAAAAAATACTCAGTTTCTTTTAAGAATCTGAGCATTAAAAAAAGAAACCAATTTAAGATTTGCTACTTATATGTAGGAAAAAAGTCTTTCTGTATTCCTCAGTAAAATATTTCAAGGAATAAGGATCTATATAAACATATATATGTGTGTATATATATCTAGAGAGAGAGAGAAGATACAGTCATATATAGTTATATGTATAGTTGCTAATATACATGTAAATATATGTATGTAATATATGTGTTTATATAGATATAGATGATATAGAGTTATAGATATATAGTAAGTGACTCTAGATTTTTTTCTTATATTAAGCATTAGAGCTTCACCACTTTTCCTTTCTTGGAAAAGGTTGTACAATATATAAATAGTTTCAGAGAGGAGTAAAATATGGGGTACACAGTGCTCTGAAACCACTTATCCTAGGTAAATAAAGGTAGACCGGGCAGCTAAACTTGACTTCATGGATGATGCCACAAAGAGAAACACCAACGTCTAAAAGCTGTAAGCCATGACCATGCTCGGCAAAGTTACTCACTATTGGAATGTGTATTTACAAAACATCAAAAATTGGTTACAGGAACACATGTTGACAGTTTTATTTATATATTTGAGATAAAAGCAGTAAGAACTCTCCCTATAACCCATATTATACTCTAAGCTTCTGAACATACAGTGGTGGTGATGATATGAGAGTATGCTACCATATTACTTTGTACAATTTACTGGTACACAAAAAACAAGGACAGTGCTATGAATAGTCCTGAATTTAATACTTCCACATTTCAACAGAAATCTTAAAAATGAAGGCAGGACATAATTCTAATTCAATGTACAAAAGACTTTGTAATTTCTCTCGGGGATAATTAAAGTAATATTTAAAGCGTTCAGATTAATTCAGAGCTTTGTTGTTACCTTAATTTTAGTTGTAAATGTATGTCAGTTATAAGTGTACCAAACCCATACATGTTTGCTAACTTAGTTTAAAGTATGATGCTGCCTGGAATGATCACTTTGAATTGAAACATGCTGAACTACACTGCAAGTTTTAAAACAGCAGTGTTTTTTAGGCAAGGTGAACACATGATAACAGTCATTCCGTAGTTGTAAATTTCTTCAGTTAATAGTTATATGTTACAAACAGTATCAAGTACAAGCCAAACTTTTTATATTTTTGCATTAAACATGAACTGGGTTACTGTATAATTTCAACATATGACATCCCATTTCAAAAATTATTTTCCATAGGCAGTTATTTATACTTTTAGGCATTTTAATTTCTTGAATTAAAGGACGCAATGTAGGTAAAGATATTCCTATATTTTCAAGTTCTCTTTTGATTGGTAAGGGACAGTGTGAGCCCATCTGTTTTGCAGCAAAGAAAGCCCCAAACCATCTGTGTAGAACCACATGCCAGCTAAAACACAGAGATATGCACAGTTTTTTTGTTATGAAAAATTTTGCAGTATTTTTTTCTGTATTAGTGTGAATAAATTAGCAACAACTAAATTAAAGAAATCTTTAGAGAACATATTAAGTTTCTAGTGCCTACAGTAAATTATATCCATTTAGAAATTATGGAAGTTACATTGTCCCCATATGAATTTTTCCTTACTATTCTGAATTTGATACTGAAATCACTCATCATCTGCAAACTAAAATAGCTTCATTTGGAAATGTAAGTTCATTTTTATAAAATTGTTTTTGATTGAGCAATTCTTTGACTTTCAAACAGTAAATAATTATGATTTTTTTTGTTCAGCTATAAATAGTAGCATAGTAAAATGAATAGTATGGTTATAATTCATATATTATTTGCACAATATCTGCATACTACAGTAGATGAGAATGTGTTATGGCATTTTTTCAAGAAGCTCTTATTTTCCTGTCTTCAATCGAAGTATTCTGCTGGAGGATTTTTTAGGTTCTACCCGAGTAACTGAATATACAAATTCATTGCTGGTTTTTAGGAGTAAATAAGAATATTGAATAATAGATTTAAGTGATAACTGGAATTTATAATTCTAAGGCTCTGAAGGATTACATTAATATTTTTAAAATACTACTACATCTAAAATATTTTATATAGCACTTCATAATGGGGCTTTTGCCTACACAAAATTGGCTAGCCTGGCCACTCCTCTGATTTTGAAAAAAACAATCAGTAGAACACATGTAGGCCAACAATCTCTAAAAATTTACCAAAATCACTTCCTGATCTTCTCGCAAGCCTTCTATCTTCACCCTGCTTTAGTTTATACGTGACTGCTGTTTGATGAGTTAGAAAAGGACAAATAATAGAGGCATGCGAATGTATATCAGCTCCTTAATGCATAGTAAGTATTGATGAAATATGTTACTCTTTTGAGGGAGACCTTCTCTATTATGCTTTACAGTGGTGTTGAAAATGCTTATTATCTGTTTGAAAAACATTAAAAGCTTTAAATTCAAGCAGCTCATTTTTCATTTTGTTAATTGCATAACATACTAATGTTGCACTAGGTTGTTTTTTTTCAGTGGTATAATGATGCAACAATATTTACATACCAACTCTGGTTTTCCTTTAATGGTTTCTATAACAAGATCATAATTTCCTTTAGCGTAATCACTGGCAGATTTATTTGGCGTCCCATCTTCACTCCACTCTGGCTTTGGGGGCCTGGGAGAGAGCACATACTTCTTCCTCTTCCTTTCACCATCAAGTACGCTCTGCTCAAGTTGCTGCAGGTCTGGGTTACACTCCTGCCAAACATCCATGTTTAAAAAGCTTTTAGGACAGAATCTCCATAGAAATCAACCGATTCCTCTAACTTCTGCCCAAAAGCTTTAACAAATTGGTTTACCACCATAATTTTACAACACAGTAAAGATGTGAAAATGTGAAAGTGGGTGGTTGGAGAAAAATTTCATTGAACTAGTTTCAGTAGATTCCTAAGAGAGGTGACATTATGAAAAAGAACATTAGGGTGTTAAGGTTTTTCTACAATGCACTCACTCTTAATCTAAATGCTGACTCGAGAAACCCAGGGTTTCAATACAGACCTCTATCACACTGCCTGGAAAGTGCTTGTGACCCACCCTCCACCCACCAGGCATAGCACGTGCCAAAGAGCACTGAAAATTCCACTTGTGAATTTTTTATTTTCCTACATAAAACAATAATAAGGTGCTAAGATTTGTCTGGCTACTTTGCTCAACATGCCTTGGAAGCAGATGAAAACATCGTAATATGACATTCCAAATTTAGCACCATTTGCCCTGCATAGAGAAACAAAATAAAAAAACAAAAAACAATTTCAAGCTGTCTCCTAAATTGAGCTGATTTCAGAGAAAAATACCATTAATCGGAGTACTACAGATTGGTGCGACTTATTCTTTGGATGACATCGTATGAGATAACTACAAACCTCTCATTATGTTTCAGAGATAGTTTGTTAAATGTCTAGATTCTTTTTAGTTAAGCAGCGAGTGACCTGTTTTAAACCACAGTAACGGCAGAGTTTTGAAAAGAAAAACTCTTCACACATGATGGAGTTAGGTAAAGCTGTGATTTTCTGCTTGGCTGGAACACAGTCCATGATGCAGTTATAAGGTTAATCAATCTGAACTAAAATGGAAAGGGATATGCATAAAAGATACACGTAAAATGGGATCCTTAATGTCTCAGAAGAGCGTGTATTTATATGTCCTCACAGTGGTGATTCAAGCTAATTTCAATTCTACCATGATATCTCTAATGGTTACCTTGTGCGCTGTTAATTCACTTGGCTGTGAGACATCCCTTTCTGAGGAAAAATTAGGAATATATATCAAAACCCATGACAGAGGCTTGACAGAAATCCTTAGTATATTAAAAGCTGACATAATTATTCATTGCAAGCAATAAATAGAACACATTTAAGATTTTATCAAAATGTTCTTATAATAATTGAAACCCAGAGAAGAGTTTATTTCAATGAACTTGGAAAGCAAAATAAATATTTAACTTATTTAGCATTCCACAATTAAGATCTATAATTTAAATGAGATGCAATTAGTTTTCTCTCCTCAACGAATCTATGCTCTACGTAGTGTGGGCCAGAGCTCTATTTTACTTTTCTCTTCCAAGGGGCCATTTGTTTTTTAACGTTTTTCTTTTTTTCTCTGCTTTTAATCTGCTCAGAAAGTGTCAAACTCAACTGCTCCAATACCTGCACAGTCAAGACTTTTTTCTATTTTATAATGTATGTCTGCTTATTAAAGTCTTCAAGACATCCTAGACTTAGGCAAACAGTGTCCAAATGTACCATATTTAGCTTCTATCTCAAAATCTCCCGAGCTGTCAATTTAGGTGTTAAAGAGACCATTTGTAAAGCTTGGCTGGGAATTGCCATTATTGACTGGAATGTGTGTTTATCATTACATTCAATGATGAAAGTGGAACATGTAGCATATGAATAAATGTCAGCAGATGTTTCTTTTAAATGGCCTGATTTCAACCTCCTGTTGTTTGTCTTGAATACAAATATTAAAAAAGGGAAAAAAAGGCAGAATTTTTATGACATAAGTGCAAGGGTAGTTAGAGTTTTTGAAAACAACAAAAATAATGGCTAGAATATCAGAGTAAGGGAGTAAAGTCGAATTAAGAGTTAGTTGGCTGTGCTCAGCTACTCCTGTGGACTTCTAAATAGACTTAGCAAAAGGAGGGTATTGGGTATGTGGTTACAGCAAAATTTAATCTCACGGATGTTTGTGTTTAACAGCTGTTATTAATGATTTTTAAAAATAGCTGAATTTGATTACTGCACAGAGACTGTTCGACTTGGGTAAGGGTCTTAAAAAGTCTTTATCTCTTATTGGGAGACATTGAGTGAAAATATTCAGTAGCAAATAGACACTGTTTTCTTCCAAACTCTTACTTTGAAAGATAGACATTGAACAGAGAAAGCATATTTTACATCTTTGAGGGAGGAAAAAGAAACATAAAGTCGGTGGTATACAAATGGAATACACATTTTAGATGGTACGACACTAACTCATCCTTTGTTCACTTCTACAGAAATTTTTGTGAATGTACTATATTTAGTGGAACTCCTGTGGTGCTTTTGGGGCTGTAAATATTTGGGTGTCATTTGAAGAGGCGTAAAATGACGAGAGACAAATTCTGGGTGGGCTTTAAGAGCAGAAAATCTAACTTTAAAAATCAGGCACTCATATTAAATTTCCAACATGATTGGTCTAAGGTACTACAGAGAAAATTTTCAAATATATCTTATAATAAAACTGTTCAGAATTTGTCACCATTTCCACTTTATTTAAATGATAATAATTTGTACTTCAGATCGTAAGGAGCACTACAGGCTAACGCTTACATCTGTCAAAAACAGAACTTTCAAAGCCACTGAAGTTGTGAGCAAACCATGTTCCAAGCTTCAAAAAGGGCAATGACTCGGGGCCGGCTTTCTTATCCCTGGCTTTCATTTTGGTAGCAGGATTGTTTGTAGCCACCGTCAAGAGTGGGCACAGATATTGCATACGCAATTAGCCATTTTCTCTTAATTTTGAGAGTGTAAATGCCTAATTGCTTGTGCAATTAAAGGAAGCAAAATTTTTCTGCCTGTAAAATAGAAGGCTAGGGCAGAATGCAAATTAAAATCATTAGTATAATTTTCTGACTTGTATATCAACAAATTATATATGTTTTTCCTATATGTTTGGTATTTCTATAGTATTGATCAAAAAGCTACCCTTGAAAATGGGACATGCTCTCGCATAATGCTTGATTGCTTCTAAGATAAGACAGAGAACGTTCTGACAGTCATGCTAATCCAAATATCAAGTTTAATACTTAACAATCAAACATTTTTTTTTTTAAAGGAATAAGGTACTCATTTATTTACTTAAGCTTTCTGGTGCAATGACACAGTATTTATTTTGATAACCCCTCTGAAATTTAAAATTGAACCTACATCTGCTTTTCCATTATTTGGCACATCTATACCATTCATCCTTCCACGTCAGAAACAGCACAAACTACACTTACCTACTTTTCTATCACTTAGACTGAAAACATGCCCCCACCATTACTCCATTTCCACAAGATACTTCCAAACCAAACTCCCCACCTTTCATCACTATACACACTTTACACATTCCTTCAGCTCAGCACTTTGCATAACCTCCTTTCATCACAAATATAAATTAAAGTTCCCCTTCTACAAAAGCCTTGGTTAGGCCACAGTCACTTTCTTCCACATTCTTCCTCAATTTTTTTCTCCCCCCTCCCCCCCCTTTTTTTTTTTGCTTTTTTTCTGTCCTTGTTTGTTCCTTCCTAATCTGGGCATCACATATACCCCCACACTAACATGTCTGCGACACCTATTCCAGGGCTCATTCTCATCTACAAAATTATTTGACATACAAAATATGAAATGCCTATTAATTAACTCTGCTTCACTTAGCTTTGCATAACTGTGATCGAAATTATGCTCTACAGCTCTACTATGATGAAAAGGAATTATTAACTAACTGAAGAGTTCTTTGGATGATTAGAACGTGAAAGGACTGAAGAAATGCTGGGATTTAGTCATACCTCATTTGTCACATGAGGAAATGGGACACTGAGAGGGCAAAGGGGCCTGTGCTGTGTTTGGCAGAGAAAGGTCAAGAATCCCTTCAGTCACTCTGCTTCTACCCATGTGCCAGAGAATGAATTTACCCCCCAGGTTCTTCAACACATCATGGGCCAGAGGGTATGGCACTTAACCTTTATGAACCTCTGCTTGCTGTCCCATGGGTTCCAAACCAGCCACAAAAGTAGGAGGGGCACCGCAGGCATTTGTGCTCCACATATTACAAATGGAAGACATGCAATAGGAGGTTATTAGGATTCAAGTATACTAATATTGGCTGATAAGAAATTACCTTTAATCCACAAAGAGAAAAAAAATCTGTTAAAATGTGGGAATTAGGGGTGCCTGGGTGGCTTGGTCATTAACTGTCTGCCTTCAGCTCAGATCCTGATCCCAGGGTCCTGCGATTGAGCCCCACATCAGGCTCCCTGCTCGGCAGGAAGCCTGCTTCTCCCTCTCCCACTCCACCTGCTTGTGCTCCCTCTCTTTCTGTGTCTCTCTCTGTCAAATAAATATATAAAATCTTAAAAAAAAAAGATGTGGGAATTAGTAATAACCTTTTTGTAATAACACATCTCATATTCCAAAATTAGGTCAAAAGATATAGGTGTTCTATGATGACAGGCTGCCTTCACTCTCACTGAGCTGTTTTTAACATGCCAACCATAATTAATATCATTTTGTGACTCTAAATAAGCCAGAAAGGCCTGCAAATGACACCTTTTTTTAGGGAAATGGATTTGATAGAAAATCTGAAGTTTTGATGATATGTATTCCCCTCAGAATGGCTAGTTAAGATATGAGGATTGTCACATTCTTAAAGTTAGCTTTCTCACTAAAGCTGTCCAGTGTCTTCCAGAATGAGATTTAGAAAATACTAATTTGTAGGAGCTACTGGATTAGATAATCTTAAGAAAAATCTCCTTTTCCAGGAGCACACAGACTCTGTTCATGCTGTTTTGTGATTCTACAAGATTGGAGTGTGAGATGCAGGGTGCAGTGCACAGTGGTTTTCAAATGTATTCAGCATGTTTTCTTAGAGTATCTCATCATACTTCTGGGAAAATCTCTGCACAAAATTTTGTTTAACACTGGGGTACTACAAGTGATTAATAAAAAGTTAAAGTAGCCTACTAGCATGTCACACTTAAAACTAGGAAAGAGCAAGGGGCTCTGACCACTCAGCCAGAGTTCTTTCCACTTTTCCATCATAATCTCAGTGGTCACCCTGGTTCTCACACTAAGAATTTTTATTGAGTTTTGCAATTCTTCTCTTCACTTGGTATGCTGAGGAATAGTTTATAGATTCTAATAGTTTGGCCTTCACGTCTCAAATAAGTCAAATAGCAAAAAATATAGAGAGAAGGTTGACAGAGGAGTTTAAGGTCCAATGAACAGCAGAGATGAGTCTATTGGGGTAGGCAATCTCCACATAATATGAGCACCAAACAACCACTGGCTCCAAAAGATCTCCTTAGCCAGGGCACCAGCAATTCTCATCACGTGGAGAGAGGTTTAGTGGGAAGACATTACCACTAATGTAATAGCACCTTCTGTGTATAAGGCACTGGTCTTGACACCTTCACAAAGATTATTTCCTTTAGTGTCTGACCACTTGGACAGGAAGATGGGTAACATCATCCTTATTTTCCAGAAGAGAAAAAGAGACACATAATTTCTTGGAAGTACTATTCAAAGGGTATGTTTCTCCTCAAAGGCTAACACACTGAGCAGGTTGGAGAAAGAGCAGCCCTAATCATAGGTACTAAGGACCGCGTGAGAGGAAAGATAGAGATTAAAAATGCACAAGCTTATATAGAGCTTATTATAATCACTGAAACCAAAGAGCAGCAAGAGTTCTTTTTAATCCTTCTGTAAATTGTCACTGATATTAAAAACAGTTTTTAATAGTTAGAGATGCTCAAATAAAGAAACAGAGGCTGAAAGTTTCCAAGTGGACTCAAGTCTCAGCATTGGCTAATGCAGGTAGAGTTAAATCTGAGATTATGAAGAGGAATCTTGACGTCTCTATCAATGCTTTACAAAGCTATCAAATCCAGCTCTTAAAGAATTTTCAGTTCACTGCACTCATATGTTTTGGTGAGAAGTTTTGATTCTTTGTTCCTGATCTAAACAACCAATTAAGAGTATCAATAGTTTCTGTGAGCAGTTTATTCTTACTCTCTCACTAACTCAAAATTTGATTTTCAAGCATTCTTAAAAACAATGTATTCTATATTGTTTCATATACTTGTGAAGGTTCTTACCAAATACAAATTTCTTTCACTTAAAGAGTTTTCAAAATGATTACTTATAAAAAGAAAAGAAAAAAACAAAACTCTCTTACTTAGATGTACATAATATTTAATTAGAAAAACCATTTTAACACTATTTAAATATAAATCTTTATTATAAAACTATAAAATACAGATTTATGTTTTCTACTCTATTAAAATGGCTAAAAAAAACTGCACCTAATAAAATTTTAAATCCTGAAAATAGTATGTCGACCGATATATTAAAATTTTACTCTTCCAATATTAGTATCTGACTCATTATCTTTATATACTAACATTGTCACAGTTAAATCACTATCTATCAAATATAGGAACAGAATGATACAACATGGGATGAGCCAGATATGATCAGATAACTTAATCTATGCAATTGTGAATCTCATATTAATGAGGAAATCCACGTCAGAAATTAGTAACAGGAGGTATCTTACAGATGGATGGTGATAAAAAATTCCAATTTAAAATGAAAGTAGCAGCAATGCAAATTAGTGAAAAGTGTAACTTTTGTTCACAAAAAATTAAGGTCAAATTGCACAGATTTAGAATTAAATGTATTAATTCCAGACACTGTCAGCAGTCAGTGTCTTAGAGAACCTCAATCACTCCTCTTTCTCAGAGTACTATGAAAATTGTTTGAGACAAGTGTCCTACTCTAAATGGTGCTTTTCCAGTCCCTTCACCTTAACCTGTACACTTATATAGTCCTTCAACTATTTCCAAATGAGAATCTCCAATTTAAAAGCCTATTTTTAAAGAAAAACATTTGGAAAATAAAGTTCAATGTCTGAAGAGCTGAAATATTCTGTGTGAATACCAGGCCTGGACTGAAGATTTTCACTGAGGAAATGAGAGTTTGAAGCATTTGGGACCAAGGAAAAAGAAAATTTCTTCCCAAACATTTCCAGCTTAGAATATGGGGTGAGGAAACTGGAATTTTCAAAACTTGAAAAAAAAAAAAAAAGAGAGAGAGAGAAAACATTTTGGCTGATAAGATGCTCCTGAATAAAATATTATCTGAAACAAATGTTTAATTCAGAAAACACCTGCCAATGTAGATGTGCCCTTCAATAAATATGGCATCTCCATCCTCATTTAACATGTTTCTTAGCAATGAAATGTTGGCATTAAATTTAAACATAAGTGCAGTATAAAACAGGCATATAGCTATATCTTGTGGACATGATGTTATAACAGCTAGACCAGGGATTTTTCAATGTTTTGAAGTCACAACATTTTTATATTAACACCATTAAGAGACCATAATTAAGAAGTAAGGTGTTTAATGATAAATACAAGGGAATAATAATGTAATCACAGTGATACGGGTATCCTGGTGATAATTTATATAAAAGAAGTCATCTGAAAATAAGGCTTATGATAATATTAAGACAGTAAAGTTTGAGGATAAAGGCCATGAGCAATATAATAATATTTCCATTTTCCTTTTCATGTTTTTTCCCGATTCATGTAAAATATCTACAAAACTGTTTTAATATACAAGTGGCAACATATATACTGTTTGGTTTCTAATGCCTCCTTGAATGCCCTTGAGACAAATGTATCTTTGTAGAAGAGAGGCAATAAAATAATTTAGAGACCTGAATGAAAATGGATTCATTCTTTCATGGATTAACAAATTCGATCGCTCCTAAAAACTGAGTGTATAAAACAAAAATCTGTAATTTCCAATAAAAACATCCAATGGGTATTATACTTGCAAACCATGAAAACTGGCAGACACTATGCAACCTTAATTTGAAGGATAATGTAAAAAAGTCCTGAAACTGGAAAACTGAAATTGTCAAAATAAAGAAAACCAGATGCTACCTTGGTTGAAAGAAAAGTTTCAAAGCAAAAGAATATATTAATTACTATGACAGTTGTTACACTATACCCTCTAGATTTGAATTGGTTTGAGGGGAAAAAAAAAATGTTTAGAACTTATTCAAATCTATATGTTTACAACCAGAAAGCTGTAGTTTAAAAACGTATACAAATGCTTACTGAAAAGAAAACAATGTTTTTTTCTTTGAAAATGTACATATAATAGAATACTATTAAGATTATTTTATTCAATAGCTGTTATAATGAAGTATTTTGACTGAGATCTTTAAAGCTTGCCACTTGAAACATTTATCTTATTATCATATATCAGTTTATCAGACCCACTATTTGATAATACAGTCCTTAAGTAGATGAAATACAGCTCAGGTAAAGTTACATGAAGAATGGAAAGGAAAACCTGGAATTAGACCTCCCAGAGAATGCAAATACTAAAATACAACGGAAAGACCAGTCATGGTCTTAAAGGGCCTTTGGTACAGACATTGATTATGCAGTGTCAGAAGGGAAACAGGTGCTAAAATTGCAGTTCCAAAAATCTTTCACGTAACATAGAGTTTTCCTAAAGTCTGGCTCTTGAGTAAGGGTTTATAAGCCTCACTTCACCTATGAAATGCTTTAGATTAATACTTACATCAATTCTTAATTGATTGAAAGCTATGATTCTAAAAATCAAAATCCACTCTAACATATTTAGTGCTCATTATATTACTGAATGGATTTCTTGAGCTTCATTCAAAAGAACTTATTTACTATTTTAAAAGACATA
>CM053609.1:63646411-63689821 GCA_028646535.1 Procyon lotor
TCTCTCTCTCTCTCTCTCTCCTTCTGGCCCTCCTCGCCCTACTCATTCTATCTCTAAAATAGATGAATCTTTAAAAAATACGAATAATATAAAGTGAGTAACATAAATATCTTAAATGATAATGGAAAGTTATCTGAATTCAGATTCACAACATACGTACTCAAGAAAGGATGCTCAAAAAGTTAATGGAGCTCCTTATAACATAAAGTGACACAGATTTTTGAATAATTTATTTTAAAACAAGTTGTTAATATGTAAAATACCATTCAATCTTGGCTAATCTCATCATTTCTTAAAAAAATATATACAGGGGCGTCTGGGTGGCTCAGTCGTTAAGCGTCTGCCTTCGGCCCAGGTCAGATCCCAGGGTCCTGGGATCAAGCCCCGCATCGGGCTCTCTGCTCTGCAGGAGGCCTGCTTCTCCCGCTACCATTCCCTCTGCTTGTGTTCCCTCTCTCGCTGTGTTTCTCTCTGTCAAATAAATAAAATCTTTAAAAAAAAAAAAAAATATATATATATATATATACACATACACACATACATATACAGACAGGGTGTCCAGGTGACACAGTCGGTTGAGTCTCTGACTCTTTGTTGATTTCAGCTCAGGTCATGATATTAGGGTGATGGTACTGAGCCCTGCACTGGACTCCACGCTCAGCATGGAGTCTGCTTAAGATTCTTTCTCCCTCTCCCTCTGCCCCTCCCACTTGTGCTCTCTCTCTCTTTCTTTCTCTCAAATAAGTAAAATAAATCTTTTTTTTTTTTTTTTTTAAGATTTTATTTATTTGACAGAGAGAAACACAACGAGAGAGGGAACACAAGCAGAGGGAATGGTAGCGGGAGAAGCAGGCTTCCTGCCGAGCAAGGAGCCCGATGTGGGGCTCGATCCCAGGACCCTGGGTTCATGACCCGAGCCAAAGGCAGACGCTTAACGACTGAGCCACCCAGGCGCCCCAGTAAATAAATCTTTTTTAAAATGCACTTTTTTAGAGCAGCTTATAGTAGATCAAGGATCTTGCTGAGGGCAATTAGGAAAAGATGAATAACATACAAAGACATAAGCTTATAGGTATTAGAGAGTTGTTGAGACAGCAAGGATTTGAGAGGTAAAACTCTGAAGAAAAAGGAACTTCCTAAAATGAACCAAATTTTTAAAATATTTATTTTCCTCTCCTGGCATATGCCAATTCTTGGCTTGGAGCAAAGAGATGAAAAGCAGGCAAAGGTTGACTGCTACCCGCAGAAAAGGCAAAAACTAAAGTTTTGTGCTAGCAAGGCATTTGAGGACTCCAGAGCTTCCCAAAAAGGAAGAATCTCTTCTCTCCAAAGAAATTACCAATAAAGCTGCATTGATCATTACACTAAGAAGCCAAGCAGAAAGCAAATATAAAGCAGGGCAGAGTAAGGGAATTCTCATAGCCCTGGGAAGCTTCTCAGATGAAAATCCTGGAAAGCTTTACCTTAGGAAAGAGATGAATAAGAGGAAGACTGACCATTACAAACACAGAAAATCAACCTCCAGTCAGCTCAATTCATCATTAGGTTGATGTTTTCTGTCCTTTCGTTACCTGCCAGAGGATGTGGTAAATCCTTTCTGGAATGAGATAACAGAAATCAGTTTCTACAATCAAATACAATGTCTAGGATTCAATAAAAAAAATTACAGCCATATGAAGAAAAATTATCAAAAAAACAGCTACACAAAAGAACAGACCCATAGGTGACATATACATGAGAATTATGACACAGGGAATTTAAGATTAATAGATCAGTATGTTCAAGAAACTAGACAAGGCAAAGAATCTTATCATACAACTGAAACATACAAAAGTAAATAAATAAATCAAAATTCTAGATCTAAAAGATAATAGTAACAAATTCAGATTTCAAAATACAGGCTTAACAGAGGTTTGGAAGAGCTCAAGGATGGTTTACAGAGCCAGAAAGATCAGTAGAAAATATCCAGACTGAAGTATGGAGGAATACAAACTATAGGAATGATCTCTGAAAGTATAGTCTTGAAGCATGGAGGATAAAATGAACAGAATGGAAAGTATAGATAAGATCATAAGATATATGTGGGTAGTGTTTAAAAAGGTTTAACATATATGCAATTTGAGTCCTTGAAGAGAAGAGAGGGAGAATGTGATAAACACAGTATTAAGGAGATTATTACCAGTAACTTTTCAATATTAAAGAAAAACTGCAAGCACAAATTCAGAATGTCTTATGAATCCAAAGCAGGTAAATACCAAAAAAATTACCTAAAGAAAACCACATTGAGTTTCTTCAGCATAAAACAGGTAAAAATCATAGAAAGAGTTTAATGTTCTCCATAAGTGAAAAAGTCGATACTTTCAAAGATGTGAAAAAGAAAAATGAAACCAAAGATAATATCTTTAAAGAGCTGAAAGAAAATCCTACTAAATTAGAATTTTATACCCAGATGAGATGTCCTTCAAAAAGTGAAGATAAAATAAATACACAAAAACTAAGATTATTTATAGCAATAGTTACATTAAATAGCAAAAGATTTATTGGAGCAGAACAAGAATGAATCTAGAAGTAAATAGAGAAATGCAGAGAAGAATAAAGACCAATGGAAAATATGTTTCTACATCAAAATGGATATTAAAACTATGAAAAGAAATAATATATTTTATGATTTAAAATATAGTTAGAATTAAAATGTTTGACAGCAATAATACAAGTCAAGAAATAGGCAAATGGAGATAAAGTGTTCTATGTACCTTGCATTGTCTGAGAAGTAGTAAAAATACAGATTTAAAATAGATGGTCATATAATAAGGATGTGAGTTATAATCTCTAGGATAATCAATAAAAAAAAAAAAAAAGAAAGGCATGATTACCAAGCCAGCCAGGAGTTCAGGAAGGGGGACATGGATTGCTAAAAATATCTGGTTGGTGAAAGATAAGGAAAGAAAGAAAAGAAAGTGAAAATGATAGAGAAAGCAAGAATTAAAGAGTATGACAGTAAATATAAACTCAAATGTATCAGTAATTACATTAAACATAAAGAGAATAGATACACCTTCATAAAAACAAAGACATCTGATGATTTAAAAAAAAAAAAAAAGCCCAGTTCTGTTATTAAAAAAATGTCCTTAAATTCACAAAAAGGTTGAAAATAAGGGACAGAAAACTAGTATGGCCATACTGACATAAAACAAGGTAGATGTTCAGGTAGGTAATCTTGTTATCTTGGCATTTGCTAGTGATAAAAGAGTTAATACATCAGGAAAATATAGCAACTTTAAATTTATATACATCTGAGGATATTGTTTTAAAATATATTAAGCAAAATAAGATGGACAGAAATAGGAACTGTACAAATCAAAAATCATACTGGAAGACTGCAATACCTCTCTTAGTAATTATATAATAAGTAGACAAAATAACAAGGATACAGAAGAATTTAGCAAGAAAACAATCTTTACCTAACTGACTTATTTAGAACACTGTCGTCGGGGTGCCTCGGTGGCTCAGTTGGTTGAGCATCCGACTCAATTTCAGCTCAGGTCATGATCTCAGGGTCCTTAAATCAATCCCACATTGGACTCCATGCTCAGCACAGAGTCTGCTTATCCCTCTCCCTCTCCTTGTGTTTCTCCCTGCTTGCTCTCTCTCTCTCTCTCTAATAAATAAAATCTTTAAAAAAAAGAACACTGTCCTCAAATGTGATAGAATATACATTCTTTCAAGTACACATGGAATGTACACCAAAATACACCACATTTCATTAATGTTGGTATATGTTCAATACATTTTAGAGAATTTAAACCATGGCATATTCTCTGACCTCACTGCTATCAGATTATAAAACAATTTTTTTCAAAGATAAGTGAAAAATCCATGTATGTTAGGAAATTAACCAGTACACTTGTAAGAATAGACTAAAACTTCGTTAATCTGTTAATAAGTTCCTATATAAAACCTACAGCATGTATCTTGTGCAATAGTAAAACAAAGAAATGTCCCCCCTCAACACACAAAACTGAGAAACAAAGATATCCATTAGTGCCTCTTCTGTTCAACATCTAGTCAAAATAATAAGGAAGAAGAAGAAATAAGGGATATAAGGCTTAGAAAGAGAGATAAACATAACATTATTTACAAATGACATAACTGTATATTTACAAAATCCAAAGCCTTCTATAGTAAAACCATCAGAATTTGTAAATGAATTAAGCAAGGAAATTGGAAAAATGGTCAATATAAACATATAAATATTTCTATAGACCACTAAGAATTAAAATCCTAAAATTTGCAATAGCATCCAAAAAAACCAAATGTCAAAGAAAAATACCTAACAAAACATGTATAAGACCTCAATACATAAAACTGTGAAATACTGAAAGAAATGAAGACTATTAAAACAATAAATGAAAGGATTTACCATGTTTATGAACAAATATAATGTTGAAAGCATAGCTTTTCTCCCAATCAAAATTCTAGCAAAACATTTTTAAATGTAGAAATTAGCAAGATAATTTTAAATGCAAAAAGATAAGAATTAACAACAGCATCTTGAAAAGGAACAAAATCAAAGGATATACATTACTAGAAATCAAGACTTACTATAAAGTATAATTAAGACAGCGTAGTGCACAAGGAAGCTTTAAAAAAAGAATCTAATGACAATCTACACATACACATAGTCACACTGTGTCACACTGATTTATGAAAAAGGTGATACTGAACTACAAAACTGAAAGAAGTGTCTTTTCAATAAATGGCACTGTGCCAATTAAATATACATAAGGAAAAATTATATCTGAATCCTACCCTAGAGCATACACAAAAATCAATCAATCAGATGATCCATAGACATAAAAATAAAAGGTAAAAATATCATTTCCCCCTAAATAGGAGAATACTTTTACATCCTTGGGATAAAGACATCTTTAACAGGACACAAAATGTGCTAATCACAAAGGAAAAGACTATTTTAAAATTGAAAGATTATATTTCCAAAGTCACCAGTAAGAAAGTGAAAAAGCCAAACTATGTACTGGAAAAAAAGATAGTTGAAAAGCTTTTCTCTCACAAAGGACATATATGCAGAATATACGAAGTATTACAAAACCATAAGAAAAAAGATAGAAAACCCAAAAGAAAAATAGGCAACCAATACTTCATAAAAGAGAATATCCCACGGCCAGTAAACACAAGAAAAGTGGCCAAAACTTATCAGTTGCCAAAAGAGAACGAATTAAAATTACAATGACATATTACTACATACCCACCAAATTGGCTAAACTTAAAAAGAGTATAACACCAAACTCTGGAAGCACATCATACATTGCTGGTGTAAGGACAAAATGGCACAATCACTTCAGAAAACTGTCTGGTTAAATGTACCATAGATGAACATACCTTACTCAGTATTTCCACTCCTAGGTATATATTTAGCAGAAAAGTATACTTATACTTTTATATCCAAAGTATCCAAAATACTTGAGAAGATCAATAGAAGCCAGAAATTAGAAATGACCATGTCCATCAGAAGTAGGGATAAATTGTTTCTGGTATATTCATGCACTGAAATGCTCTACAGCAATGAAAAAAAAATGAATTGCTCTTACACTACATTTGTTTACAGCATGGATACAACAAAATACATACTATATGTTACTACTTATATAAAGGTCAACAATATAAAATCATCCAGGGCAAATAAGAATTAAAACAGTGATTTATTTTTGGGAGTAGTAACAAGATGGGATGAAAGGGAATTTCTTATATGTCAATATTGTTCTATTCCTTTAAATCATTGAGGATTACATTGATGTGTTTACTTATTCAGTATGTGTTCAAATATTCAATAATATGTACACTTAAATCCGTGCATTTTTTGAACATGTGTTTTACTTCAATGAAATGTTTACTTGACACAAAACAAATAATTACATGGTAATGAAAATAGCTTCTGAAGACAGACATTTCTCCAAAGAAGACATACAGATGGCCAACAGACACATGAAAAGATGTTCAACATCACTAAGTTTCAGGGAAATGTAAATCAAAACACAATGAGATATCACCTCACACCTGATCAGAATGGCTAAAATCAAAAACACAAGAAACAACAAGTGTTGGCAAAAATGAGGAGAAAAAGAAACATTTGTGCCCTGTTGGTGGGGATACAAACTGGTGTAAAAGAGTATAGAAGTTTCCCAAAAAATTCAAAATAGAATTATCATATGGTACAGTAATTCCACTACTGGGTATTTACCCAAAGAATATAAAAATATGAATTCAAAAAGATATATGCACCCCTGTGTTTACTGAAGCATTATTTACAATAGCCAAATCATGGAAGCAGCCCAAGTGCCTATCAAATAGATGAATGGATAAACAAGATGTGATAGATGATAGAAATATAGATGGAATGGAATATTACTTGGCTATAAAAAAGAATGAAATTTTTCCATTTGCAAGAACATGAATGGATCTAGAAGGTATAACGCTAAGTTAAATTAAGTCAGAGAAAGACAAATACTATATTATTTTATTCATATGTGGAATTTAAGAAGCAAAACAAGTGAGCAAAGAAAAATGAGACAAACCAAAAGGCAGACTCTGAACTATCGAAAACAAACGATGGTTACCAGAGGGGAAATGCAGGGTATGGGATGGGTACAATAGGTGAAGGGGATGAAGAGTATACTTATCTCAATGAGCATGGAGTAATATATAGAATTTATAGAAGTATATTCTATATATAGAATTGTTGAATCACTATATTATACATCTGAAATTAACACTGTATGTTAATTACACTGGAATAAAATGAAATAAGAGAGAAAATAGGCTTTAGAAGAAAAGTTTTAGTTTTGTCTTTTCATGTTCTTTACTGATCTGTCATACCAATAAATTGTTCCATAGCTGTGCATTCTAGACGGGCTGGCATCAATTAGTCTTCAATTTTACTAATGGCAAATAGAAGTTAAGGACTTCGGGTTATAAACACCTCTGCAATCATAGCTCCAAATATAAAGCACTATATAATGCTTATATATTAGATTTTTATGTGCTTTGTAATTTTTCCCTAAAAATCTAAAAAATTATTATATTAAGAAATAATTATCTTATTGCATCATGGCTACATAATTACCAAGTGCATAGGTGCTGATACCATTATCCCATCTAACAAGTAAGGCAGACTGAACCAAAAACACAGCTAAAACACATGTGAATTTTTACTAAAGGAGGACGGCTGATTGATTTTAGTACTTGTTTTGTGACCTGCCAACTCAAACATCCAATTTCTCCTTTGACCTAATCTACCAGACACAGACTCCTCTAGTCATTTTTCAGAAACTAGCTTTTAATATTGCCTTCAGTGGAGAAGTCCATGAACATTTGTTCCAGACACAAAATGCTTTGGACAGCTGTCCAGGTTTCTCTCCACACCTGTTTTTTCAAGGCTCCTTTAATTCTTTTGATTATATCAGATAGACAACCTGACCGATATGCTACTCGGCATTCAACACCTTAGGCAACTTTACTCTCCCCTACCAAGAGGGCAGCTAAATTTCCTTTAAAGAGAAAGAATGTATCCCCTGATCCTGAATTCTGACAGTGGCATCAGTGGGAGAGAGAAGACTGCTTCTTTTTCTTAAAGGAACTGAAGATCGTTGCATCCATATTAAACTTCCATGCAATACATGTGAAAGTAGTAACAACGCCTCAAAAGATCTAGTGGGTGTCCTGATGACAGTACATCTCATCCTCCTCAAAACAGAAGAGTTATTTCTGATATGATTTATGGGACCAGTTTGCCTTACCTCACCAGAATCATGTTAGTCTATCTGATTATGTTTCAGGGTACTCTAGGGATCAACTTCTTTACTGCGTAAATAATTCTAGGAGTGACCTGCAGCTATGATTCTAGCTTCTAAAATTCTCCAGTTTGTCTCAAACAGGTTTCTAATGCCTTGCCCTCAGGAAAAGGAGCTCTTGTTCTCTAACAATTTTATGGACCAAATCATTAAAAAAAGAATTTATTTCCCCCCAATTACAGGCACTAAACCCTAAATGGAAATGTGACTTAGTTCAATGTGATAGCTGTCAGGAAATCCAGGTAGGGAAATTTAACCAAATTCACTTCCCCTAATTACCAATCTAGTATGTTCTTCCAAAATTTTCTAAATTGTACAATGTTAGCAAAGAACATCTGTAATGAAACATGAATTATAAAATGATAGCATCCAAACTCAGAGCTTGATAACTTCAACTACCTGGTCTTTTTGGTTCGTTTCCCATCTCTATCTCACTAATGTCCATTCTGAGTGTTCCCTAGGTAAATCTTAAAACTCATGTGGTTGATGTTCTTAGAAAAGCAGTATCTTCTGATAATACTTTCAGAATCAAGTCCAAAATCCACAGCTGAAGACCATCATGGCCTAACTTCTCTCATTCTCTCACCTTTGCCTACCATGATTATCCATTTCCATTACCTAGTCTTAGACGCATCAGCTATCACACTCAAATGGAGGAGAAAATCTTCTCATTTACACATGCACCACACACATTCACATTTTTCCAGGACATAACTAGTTATTTAGAAGGAAATATACAATATTCAAAGAGATTTAACTATTTAAATAGTCAACGCTACCATTTTGAAATGCTGGGATTCCACAGAAGCCAATTATGTAAGATGAGGAATAAAACGCTCATGAAAAGTTTTACCTAAAATTGGAATGGAATTTGAGTTTTTCTGTTCTTCAGACAGACAACCTGACGATATGCTACTCGGTCATGAGATTTATGAGAGTTATGAGATTTCAACATTGTAAAAATTATTAGAATCTGGATTTGTCACTGGAAAGAGGAAGGATTAATACTTAATGAATAAATGTTGCAGGTTTCAAATTCTTATACATTCCATTTTTGCTCACAAAAACTATTGTTACAAACAATATTTTATTAGCAACTGAATATCATTATTATCTTTCTTCCCAGAATTTGTTTACAGTATATCATTAGTGATAAGAACATCTTTACATGCCCAAAATATTTTTTGAAGAAATAAGACAAACTTGAAGGATAAATTATTTATTAGTATTTTGATCCCGATATTTTTTTAATGGGCTTTGAAAGATATTTCAAAACCCTCAAGACCAATATAAAGTATTAGGAGTAAACTGATTTTTGACACCCAAATTCCTTGCTGGTTTTCAATTAACTTCTCCCTCACCTAAATATTGTAGGTTTACACATGCTGTGGGCCTTGAATATTGATTTTCATTTAAAAATCTTAAAGAGATGATGTTCTGCACTATAAGTAACATAAACTCTGTGGGTATTTAAAATTGAACAGAGTGAAGAAGAGTTGCTTTTAGAAAGAGCAAAGAGGACAAGTGAACAATTTAAAAATGGAATGAATGGAATTTAAAAATGCAAATGAGTGAATCATATTTTTCACAGAAGCCAGATGTCCACTTGCTTCCATGTTACAAATCAGTATAAAGGCTTATTTGTAAGGCAACGTTTACGCAATAAAAACAAAATGATGTATTTAGAAAAACAGTCTATTGATCCATCTGGTTTCAATGTCTATGTAAGACAGGAGAAAAAAGATGGCATTTTTGTCAACTTCACCTCAATTATCAAGATCAGAGTTGTTAATTTTCCTTCAAAAGGCCAGTAAACATCCACTACTTTGTATGCAAAATTTCTTTGTGTGTACTTATGAGCATTTTCTGTGGAGAGGTATTTCCAAAAAAGTTAAAACCACTGCTCTTCTATCCCAAACATCTATATTTTAAAATTTTCATTTGCAACTTCATTTGGTTAGATAGTAAGACCCAAGTGCAGTATTTTAAGAAGTCAAATATCCTGCAAGTAAAATCTTTTCCTGCAATAGTCCAATTTGGTGAGTGGATCAAAATTAATATACTTGGAAAATGGGAAGAATAGAAATGACAATAGCACTGAAACATCTATTATTGTTATAAAGATAATCGTTTAGCCTCAGAAATGATAATGCAAAAATCACATACCCCAGGCAAAAAGAATTGTTAAAAATTGTATTAATACTTAAAGTATATTTACATTTATTTGGCTGAGGGTTTGGGCATTTGCATTAACATGATCAGTTACCCATATTTGATCAAGTCCACCAAAAAAAAATAAACTGAGAACTGAGAAATTTACTGTGTTGAGTCACTGAATTTAACACTATCATATCACTTGAAAATTTGTGAATGGGAGGGGCATAAGGAGAATAGAAATGCACGCATCCCTAGGGTGTCTAAAATCGCTTAAAGTTGGCCAAAGTATATACTACAGATGCTATCCCTTGCATTTTTTATTTGAATATTCTCTTAGATATGTGTACTTCAAATCCCTTAATATACTACCATTACTTCCCTCTATTTTTTAAAAGGTCTACACAGAAGAGAGAGAATGGAGAATTATCAATTACTTAGAAAATGTAGGCTGAAGACAGCCAACACCTATGGGTACGGCTCTTTCACTCCCACATCCATATAATCCACCAAGGACTGCTATCTGATCAAAATTAAGTATATTTTCCAGCTTGTCTCACTAGATTTAGTTCAAGCTTTGCTTTATATAAATAGAACTTGTCTAACTAAACAGAATTTTTAAACAAGGGGGTGGCTAAATAACACAATTTTAATAGTACTAAGATTTTCTCTTGGACGTATTGGACCAATCCATTTTTACCTTCTGTACTCACACACAACTTATCACAATTAGAGAAATATAATGCATTTAACACACGGCCAAGATAGTTATAGAAGCTACTTAAAAGAAGAAACCTACATTTCACCTAACTTTTACAGTAACTAGGGCAGGTATTTTATATGGGGAACAAGAGCTCAGGAAATACTTCTCAGTGAGGTTGTAATATCATTCATATGATATATAAGAAGAAACATTTAATTCTTTATTAGTTATTGTTGGTAAGGATACAATCTTACTTGCTTAGGAAATGAACTTGAAGTCATTATTTGATCCTATTATTTTCTGAAATCACCAGGCCATGTCATATGACTTGGACTCCTAATATAGGAAATCACCTAAGACCTTGCTTCTCACGGTGTGATCTGCAGACCAGCAGCATCAGCATCACCTCTGAGTTTGTTCAAAATGCAAATCTTCCCACGCACCCCAGGCCTACTGAATCAGTATCTTCAATTTGACAAGATCCCCAGGTGATTCATACACAGATTAAATTTGAGAAGCACTGGTCTAGATGAGAGGTTCTCCAAGTGTGATCCTCAACCAGCAGCATCAGCCTCACCTGTGAGTTTGTAAAAAATGAAAATTCACCAATCCAACTCCAGGCCTATTGTACTTTAACAAGTTCTCCAGGTGGTTCTTATGCACATTATAGTTTGAGAAGCACTTGGCCTAGGTCATTAAATTCTGATTTTGTTTCAGATATTTTCTATGTACCAAGCCCCTTGCTATCTGCTTCTTTTAACTGCTAGCAAGAGAATCCTTCTAACATGATCCTTTCTATCTTATAATAGAAAGGAAAAAAATGTTTATATATTTAGCCATTCTTGGAAAGCCCTAGAATCCCATCAAATATTTAAAACAATTTGGGTGTAGGTTTCCCTATTTGAGTTTCTTGTTATTCCAGCATCATTCCTATTATCTCAAAAGGTATCATGAAGTCTCACAGTCATATTCACTCACGGTTTTCTTTATCATACCTGAGCATGTATATACATGCACACATCCACAGGCCCTCATACACACCACTCAAAAAATGGAGTTATTGAATAGGTAGCAAGCAGTCCTATTAATCACACGTTTAGTAGTTCCTGTTTCCCCTTTCCTCCCATGTAACATGAAAGAAGACAAGAAAGAAAACCCAATATCAAAACAAATTTGCAGAAGGAGAACTTCACAATAATGTTAATTTTTAAAAGCCACAAAAAAAAGAGTGTTTTAAAGCTAAGAGCCTCCTAAACAGCACATATTAACTCAGCTCTCCTGTGGCAATCTTTGGTCAATGGCATGAAACTGAAGTGGTCCCATTTTTACCATCAATCTAGCTGAGTGATCACCTCCTCTATGAAGACTTCCAGTCTCTCTGAGGCAAAATTAGAAGCTCCTCTTCTGACTTCCTATAGAAATGTTGGTATATCTTTATCATAACTCTTATTATATTGTGCTGTTAATTTTGGTGTATTGCTTCATTCAGCAGACTATGGATATTTTAAAGATCTGGAACTTTATTTTAGTAGTCTCTGATAGCAGGAATAGCCATGCTCTTTAGTCAATATTCAGTAAATATCTTTGACTGAACAAATGAGTAAATGAATGACACTATCACAGTAAACAGAATATACCCTTTCAAAACATAAGAGCTCAAACAATGAAAACCTCAAGCATCAGAAATAATCACCAATCTTGCATTCCTTCTTATGTTAACAGTGTTAGAATTCTGTTCATTTTGTACCCATGTAGGCCCTGAACAGTTTAAAATTACTTGCTCAGATTTACATAGCATGATACTGAAAAATCAGACAAATTTCTTCTTGGTTTTTCCACTGCCCAATACTGTCACTTAAAAGACCATGAATGAACCCAATTATATGCTTTCACACTTAAATAATTATGAAAATTACATTGCATTTCACCTGAACCACTGCCCTACTTCGTTACATACTTTAGAACTGTAAAAAATGTTTTCATTCTGCACCCTCACTTTTAAGCTTCAAAATTCTTGTCTATTGGAAACAGATTTTCTCCTGTCTGGTTTAGGGTATCCTTGATACATTTCCAGATCTCATTTCACCTTAAAAGTCCTCTTCCTTTTTCAATACCTGTGCTTGACTCCCCTTAATGTTAAAGTTGCACACATACCCCCCAAAGAAAGGGCAGACAACTTAACACTGCTTGGAAGGATTCCTTTCCCGTGCTTTGGTTTCAAACAAGCACATGTAATATTGGGTGACCTTTTTGCTCCAGACACTTCAGACTATTATATAGTGGCTTCCTTTCCTTAGATACAGCAAAGAAGAGTTCAGGCCTCAGGTTTTTCAAGTGGAGGATCAGAAATTTACCAGAAGAACAATGAACAATCCCAAAGATCTTTGGGGCCAGAGAATCAACAGTGTTAACAGTACCATGCCCTTACCCCAAAATTCTCTTCCTCCGTACTTTAGCTTTCCAAATATATTTTTTTGTTATAGAAGGCTATTCAAGAACCACGCGTGAAGAAATGAAGATAAAAAGGGATAGAAGAAAAAGACAAATGTGGTCCCAATAAGGAAAATAATGTAAATAAACTCATCCTTATGAATATAACCAATCATTAATTTGACTATACACTTATTTATTTGGTTTCTTAGTGAGAACATTTGTAAAATTCTCTTGTACAGGTGATACAATCAGTTCATGAAACACCATGCCCGAGACAGGGATAATGTTTCAGGACAAATATATACAACATGTGCTTATTGAGCAAAAAGAAATGCAGACTCTGTGTGTGTGTGTGTGTGTGTGTGTGTGTGTGTGTGTGTGTGTTCTGGAAACTAAATGCATGATTTTGAGATATTGCAAGGGAAAATATATTATTTCTGTATGTCTTCCCCACCTACATACTATAAAATGACTGCATAGATGTCATTCCAAAGGGAGATATGAAAAGTGAATACTGAGAGAGTTGTCTTAAACAGTGCTTTCAAACATTGATTTATAGTAAATTTCTAGCAAAACCAGCCTGAAGTAAACAGAGATTAATTTTGAATTAAAATACTTTATTCATTCAGGTCATGGAAAAGATAACTCGTAAAATGAGAGATCTAGAACATATAATCCTATACATCTATGATTCCATAAAATGTATTAATGATTATTCAGTTTCTTGCCCAAAATGAAACAATTTCACTATAATATGGGAGGAAAACAAGCTTCTGTAACATTGTGAATGATATTGTCATTGTAATTCTTGGCTTTATTTTGCCTTAAATATTATTAACTTAATCTTGCTGGTTATAAAAACACTGTAAGAAGAAGAAAATTAAAAACAAAACCCTAATGGGTAACTAAAGAGCCTTGTGTGCTAAATTCAGTTCAGGTTTAATTTGTGAACAGAAATCTTTTAATGTGTATTTGGTTAAGGATATGTGATCTGGTCACAAACGATGAATGGCCTGGAATGTAAAAACCAGCTGTGAGTTTTAAAACTACAACTTAGAGAATTTTAATGTCTTAAATTTATCTTCGTCTATGATTTTGCAATAGTACCATAATCTACTTTAATAACAGCACATGCTTTCTATTATTTTGTGAATTCTCAACCCCCTTCTCCAAGGAAATCAGATTTCCGAAGTTCTCACACAGTCAAAACCCTCCAACATGAAATTTATAATCAAAGACTCAACCCAGAAACATATCTAAATTCTGTTCAAGTAAAATATCTCTCTCTTAAATGTTCTCACATATCAAATCACTGTATTCATCCCTATGTATTGTTTCTGCTATAAAAATATCAGTGTGCTTTTGGAAAGGTTTTTACTCTTACAAAATTATTGAGATGTCGATCTGAAAATCAATGGTAGGTTTGGTGACATAATTACTCTAATTCTCAAAAGCCAAGCATTCATAAATGTGGAGCTATGTCTTTTCCTGGTGGTAAAGTTCAGGATTTGCTAATTGGTACAATCAGAGAGCAATAGTTTCAAGGCTGCTGCAGCAGTATGCTTACCTAAATTGATGCACAAGCTAGGTCCATGGCGAGAAGCACTCATTTACCCATAAAAACTGAGAAATTATTTTGCCCAGTAATCAACTTGCGTAGGCAGTTGTTCATAGATGTGTCTCTGATCCATGCACTAAAAAGCAGAGCCATATAGTGTCCTATTTCTTCACTCTCCAAAGGAAAAGTCAGAAAACAAATCACAGAGAAGGGACTCAGAAAACACAAGAGCTGTATCTTCAGCCCACATAAGCTTATTATATGGTTGTACAGTTATAAGAATTATATCAGTAAAGCACCTAAATAGACATTTCACTTGAGAGTAAAGAAATATAGAGCCTTATAATAAAAATACAGACTTTGAAAGCCAGTGTTAGTGTTCTGTTTCCAAGTTCAAGAAAGAGATTATAAATAGCATGTACTTTTTAACATGCACAGTCTATAGCTTTCAAAAATATTATTATATAGAGGATATAATACACTTATTTAGTTATTGCTTACAGCAGGATAAATATCAGTCATTTTATCTATAGTTCTACCCATAATAGAAGCTATGGTAACCCCCCTTCACTGCATTTGTATTATTAAAGATTTTATAAGGCTACCATAGCTATATTTACATATGTACAACTTGAGGTACATGGGAAACAGCAAGTAATCAAGAGCTTCAATTTGGTGTCTTAAGAATTGTCCTCTATTCTTATTATCCTGCAATTGTGTTCAGAGCTTGAGAATTTAAAATGGAAAAAAAAAAAAAACCCTCATATAGCAATCACCATTTTTCCTGTAATCAAGTCCATACTTCCTTTCATATTCTTTCACTGGATTGCTTTTCTCTGTTTATTGTTGTTGCTAAACAAGGTGAGAGTTTAGGCGACATTTTTCAGTGATGATTTCTTTTGCAATAACAAAATCTTAAATGCAGTCTCTCTTTTCCTCCTGCTATATGCTATCAAATTCATCTTTGTATGGAAGGCACAAACTAAAATGAGTAAATTGCCCTTAGTAGGTAGTACTCTTTTCCAGACACTAGGAAGTAAATTGTCAAAGAGTTACACAGGGTTTTAGCTGCATGATTCCCATTGACTTTAATGGGAGTTGTAAGGAAAACACCCCATGCAAAGCTTAGAAAAGTAGGGGTTAGTTTTCTTTATGATCTCCACTGTATTTTATACCCTCCAGCCTTGAACATTCTCTCTTCACACTTCCCTCTGTTCTCCCCTTTGTGTCTTACCCCTAAAAGGATATAAATCTGAGGTCATTTCATTTAGTCATCTGCACACATAGCTACTCAACATACTCTACCCCTAATACCATTTCCAAACTCTCACAGTTAAACATCTCTTTCTCCGACCCCCCAACTCCAAACCATCCAATATCCAGTTCATACGTACAGCTAGAGAAAAATATATTTTTCATATTTGTAGGATTACTATAATATTAACTAAGTATTTTTGAAATTTATACTGTATTTCAAACGATATCAAAATTGCCTAAATTATATTCTTTCCTACTTCTTAAAAAAATGCCTATTAGTACTGTCACTTTCACTATTGTTTACTCTTTAAGTAGTTACAGTATTTCCTGAAAGTTCCCATAAAGCACAAATTTATAAGCTGCTGGGAAATTCACTAGGCACTGCAACGCAGTTATCATAGCCACTTCATAGCAGTTAGCGTAAGTGTTTCATAGGACAACTAGTGAACAACATAAAAGATACCATGATGTTAGATACTGGCAGAATGGGTATAAGTTTCTATCATGTCTGGGGAATGAAGGACACTCTTGTCTGTGTGATAGAGACAGCAATACCACAATTGCCTGATGTCACTCTTATATAATACATTGCAATACAGACACACACAGACACACACACACACACACACACACACCCCCTATGGGATTGTTCTAATTCTCTAGCAAGTTTTGATTGTGGAGAGAGCCAAACTAGACTAGCTTTGAGCTAGATTTTTATGAGTGTTTGATTCTGTATAGAATGCACAAAAGGCCCAATCTTCGTGCCTACCACTTTTTTCATTACTGTGGCATTAATTACAAAGTAAGATGCCAAGTAATTGGCAAGGGGAACACTACTTGCTTATTTATCAGATACCTTTATCCTATGCCCCTGGCTTCTCTCCTTTACTGCACTTTTATAATAGATTACCAGAGTAGCAATGTAAAGAGTAAAGGGTCTTTCCTTTGCACATTTATAACTCAACTTACCTTGAATTCTTTGTCTTATTTCAAATCATAACAGTAAGAAAAGATTTGCACTTAGCGACATATTAATCAACACACAATATACAAACACATAAAGTTTAAAACAAAGCAAAGAGTATGTTCTGCTAAAAGCAAATGGTTTACTACCAAAAAAAATCTTCCCAGTTCATTCTTGCACCTATGGATTCATTATTTCTACAGAACACTGTGGGAGTGTGCCATAAAATACCAGACAAACAGAGCGAGCATCCTGAAATCTTCTCAATCCGCAGGGTACCTCAAAAACATACAAGAACATACTTTTCTCGATCTGTTATCTTATTTGTCCCCAGTTATTATCAATTACTACTGTTCTGTCTCTGTGTTGATCATGACAAGAGATATGTTTTTCATAAAATAACACGTTTGGACATAACGAGAACCTTGGTTCCCATCTTTCCCGTTGCCGAATAGCACGTCTCGTGCTATACAGGCGCAGTTGGCTGTCCAAGGACCCTGATGCCAAATTGCGGAGGATATTCTTGTCGCAGTGACAAATTGCTTGCTGGTGGGCTGTGCAGAGTGTTGTTCTGGCAGCATCAGAGTTGTCTACGTGTCTGTCACTTGGTGAGGCTGCTTCAATGCTAGGTGATTTCATCCCCACCCCACCCCCTCTCCTTTCTCTTCAATGCGGATTTTCAGACTTACCTTTGCTTCCCAGTGAGTGGGGGCTTTAACTTTCACTTGACAATGAGCCTATGGAAATGCCTCCCAAGCTCTCCGTACAGGTATCTGGAGGGTGAGAGAAGGATTTTTTTCACTGTGCCATACTTGTTTTCCATACAAACCTACAGGCTGCCATTACAGCCACCCACATCCCTGTTGGCAACGCACTTATGCAGTGAGCGCCTTAATGAATCCAGACAAAACTGCACAGCATTCCTGACACACAAGAAAATCATGCATTTTAATGGTATTGCAGGGTAATTTATTTCTTCAGTCTGTAAAATGTTGATGGTCAATGTTATTTGATAACATTTCAGCAAGGAGATTATTTTGCTTTTGATCTGATGCTTGTTTTTAAAACTAGAAAAGATTTCTTTTATAAATTCCTTATATTAAAATATATTTCAGTGAGGATCTGCTTTTTTTAAAAAAAAGCAGAAATGTAAATGAGTAGACAATATTCAGTAAACAAATTAGCTTGTAAACACACTGCAGGCAATCCCAAGTGTCTGTTGACTACCTATGAAGGTATATAATTTAATGCCTCCAGATAATTTGTGGGTAAAGTCTAACCAGTTGACATTTTGAGATAAATAATAAATAATACTCCTATTTCATTACTGAGTTTATAATTAAGTATAAATGTAAAGGCATTAAAAAAAAACTATAGCTACAGGAGATACAGTATTGTAAAATTGTTTTGTAAAACTGAAAAGGATAATGTAATGATGTAGGAGGCCTTTTTTATTCCATGGAATGACAGATTTTTTTTCCATGGAACATATTCTGCAGCACTGGGGTATTATTTAAGACTTGAGGATGTATAAAAGAAGCTAATGGGTTTTTCACAAAGGATAATATACAATGAAATAATTCTAAAAGGAAATGAACAGGCTTTTAATCTTGTGGAAAAAAAAAATGTTTGTTTTTGCTCTTCTCATATATAAATGTATTTGTTAGTTTTATTGTTAAAACTGTACCCTTGAATCAAGTAGACTATAATATTCTCCTAAATACTTTAATATAGAGATATTAGATAAGATATATTTTTAAAAAATAGATATAAATGTAGATATACCAAAGATTTCACTGACATTAATTAGAAATAGTAATAATAAAGCTGCAAGTAATAGAACTTGGAGAAATACTAAAATATATTTTAAGTTTCAATCTTCAGGACACAAAGGTAAGATTTTCAGTACAAAGTGATATTTAAATTAGCTTGTTTTTATCATGACTGTTGATAGGACTTAAGTCAGCCCTCTGCACTACATGGGTATTTCCAAACTAAACTTACCAAATTATCTTTCCCAGACACTTCTGTGTTTTGTTTTATTCTGTAAAACCTGGCAGCACAAATGTTCTAGCTTTTATCACTTAGAAGCATCCAGTATGAGGCTATTGATCCTAAAATTACTGGGTTTTCTAAGAAGGCTGCTTGTTGGTTCTGCACTGTTGTCACTGAAGTGGTTAAAGCTTTGTTTGTTTGTTTTGTTCTGAATGGCTCTTAATGGATTAAGCTTTAGGCTTTCACCAAAGCAGTAACTGATTGTAAAAGTAGCAAGGAATAAACTAACCACAGGGTGTATGTGTGTGTGCGTGTGTATGTGTGTGCTGCCAGAACAGAGTAAATTATGATCTTTAAATTCTAAAGCTAGTAAAAATATGTTAAATAAAATATTTCTTACTATGTATCTTTAATAAGTCTATCCTACGTAAATTGCTTTGCCTTAGACTAGCTGATACCTACAAGGGATTAATCTCTATTTAATCAAGTAGTTGAATTAAACTATATAATGACCCATAGCTCTTGAGATAGATATTAATAACAATTGCAAGATCACATTTTACTATGAAATCCACATGGCATTGTGTTTTGATCCTAGAACAGCTTTTCATAATTTTACCAACAATATTCAAAATGGTGATTCCAAGTTATATAAACCTTTAAAGCTATTACCAGAACTTTAAGTAATACATGCACTTGTCTTCATAATATTATGCTGTGGTTCTGGACTTGTATAATTAGGTTTCAGCTTGAGTGTGATATTAAGTAGAGGATTAATAACTTGATGAGTAAAGAAACACCCATATTTGGAGAAACAGATGGAAATGCATGAACTTATATGACTATTTTATACAGTGCCAGCTTCTAAAACAAGGACCTTATTCAAGGTCTCATTACCAATGCATGGTGATTCAAAGAGCTAAATACTCAACTCAAGAAATGAAATTACATTGTACGAATCTTTCAACGGGAGTGATAGACAAGGCACTACAGATTATGTTCAAGTCACCCCTCCAGTTCTCCAGGAATGGCATCCACTGCCACTCCTGAGTATTCCCTGGCCATTAGCAAAGAGAGGGTGACTCCACCTGGCAGAGCCTGACTACCTGCTCTTAGATTGCCTGGGGAATATTTTTTTTTCCAATGGGCAAATCATGAAAATCCACAAATGGACTAAAATAAAATGGCCTCTGCTTCAGTTTCAAATAACCCAAGACTCATTAGTCAAAGTCTACAAAGATGACAGTCCTTTGGCAAATTTTCAACATGGCTGTTCCAGAGAGATGCAACACCGCATCTGGGCCTCTCTGAATGTCATACTTGGAATATTGCATTTTGGAAGAATACCATGTTAGAAAGAATGAGGATACCTTAAACATGGAATTAAAAGCCCTCCATTGTACCTCTAGAATCTCTTGGATGTGAATATTGTATTTCATACTTGCACCTATAAGTGCAAATGAACAGTTTGTTTTACCTCTTAGGACCTTAGCTAATTCACTAAATCTCATATGTAAAAGAACAGTAAAAAGTTCTTCTCTTTCTCACAAATATCACACACAATAGATCTCAAATCTTGGAGGAAGTTTCTAATTCCCATCTCATACTTGTAATAAAGGCAATGAATTGAGTTGAATTGAATTGAAAGGGGGGCTGTATTAAAGGAAATGCATAAGCTTCAAAATGAGAGTGCATTTATCGCATAGAGAGAACCATGAATTCTGCTATAATGCTGGTGTAGTCTTTGTAATTTTCAAAATTCCATTCAAAGTGCTGATATTCTGATGACAGAACTAACTGCCACTGTAACTCCAGAGCCTAGCATTAAGAGAAGGGATTTCAATGAGTGCAATAAAAGAGAAGGCAATTTTTCCCCCTTGCACATAATATTCTAAAATTAAGGTAGGCAAAGTGTTATAAAACCTAGATGAATACTATTAGTGAACGACTAATTTGCTAATTGTGTGACACCCAAAAGCCCAATGTACTTAATATTTATATAAGAAAAGATGATGCATTTATAAAAAGCTAGGCTGCTGTGTCATAATCCTTTCTTGAGGCCTTGGACCAAAATAATAAGGGCAGGGGTTATAAAGGAGAGGGGTTTTCCTCCTCTTTGTTTCCTTTTTAAGATCAGGGATATCTCTAATTGACCTAATGCATGTTTATTCCTAATACCTTGTCAAGAAGAAAACAAACAAGCTGAGTCTACAGAGGCTGTGGAGCCTCTTTTTGGTTGTGCCGATTTTTCCCACCACATTTCCCCATATTCCTTCATTCTACTTTCTCCATTAGTTTACTCTTCCCTACTCACACTGCCCTGGTCCACATCCTCTCTCATTAACCCTCCTGGAGTCTCCTAGTCTTCTCTTGTCACTCCTTTGTCATAGACAGAAGAGGAGGGGCCCTGAGGAATGGCCCAGGACACACCCCTAATCTTCTTCCCTGTTTACACCACCACCTGCAAATGAGGAGGAAACTTTCCAGAGTTTGAATGAAAAGCTTTGGCCTCTCCTATAGACAGGGATGCACGACGCGGAAATAGTATTTGTTAACCAGGCTGAGCCATTGAAAAGATCACACACGACAGGGTGGCTTTGAAACTCTGAGGAATTTCGGCCATACCAGGTGAACTAAATGGGAAGCCAATAAATCAAGTGAACTTTCCTGACCCACAGACATCCAAAAACTCAAGTTTATACAGGACTTTAAAGAATTGGGCTATAAAGACCTTTTTGTTTTTTAATTTCGTGAGGATGAAAGAGTACTTGACACGCTGGCAAATACTACATCTGAGAGCAGAAAAATATTTGCATTTTTGTAAAGAAAGCAAAAAAAAAAAAAAAAAAAAATCCAGAACTGATTGCCAGTACATTGATTTCAACAGTGTTCAGATTTTAGATAGTACATTAAAAGGCTGAAACACAACTTTAAAGCATGCAAAAAAAAATATGATTCCCCAGGTTTTCATTGCATTCTTCCTCAGAGTAGAAAGAAGAACATGATTAGAAGATACAGAAGGATCGGGTTAAAAAAACTGAACGTACAGTCCAAGTCTAATATACTGATAATCCTATTCAATATAGCTCCTACTAAAAGAGCGTTGTGTAAAGGCAAAAGTTTTAAAAATTTATCTGGTTTTTAGATCATAGAGATGATGCGTACGTATAGGTTTCAGTAGCTTGAAAAAACAGTCTTGTGCAGTAAGAACCTTCTTTTCACTAACTTAAACTGTGCAATATGGCAGGAAGGAATTTCAAAGGAGATATTTGTATTTGAATGTTTACTGCCAGGCTTTGCCTTCTCATTTTCTCAGTATTTTGAATGAAGATGCTTACCTACCTCCAAAAGGTTCTAAGGGCTTTCCCCTTTATATCTATGTATGTTCAGAATGTTTGAGGTACTAGAAATATATCAGCATTTCCAAATGTCTCAAAGGTAATACCACTTTGCATTTGTCAGTGTATGGGTATGTGTATACTACCTACAGAGTGATTGTAATTGGCCATTATGTTTCATTAAGAGTACATTTTTATTGGGCACCTGGGTGGCTCAGTTGGTTAAACAACTGCCTTCAGCTCAGGTCATGATCCTGGAGTCCCAGGATCAAGTCCCACAATGGGTTCCCTGCTCAGCAGGGAGTCTGCTTCTCCCTCTGACCTCTCCCCTCTCTTTCTCTCTCTCTATCTCTCTCTCAAATAAATAAATAAAAGCTTTAAAAAAAAATGAGTACATTTTTATTGTAAATTTTAATAGAGGATAAACTTTAACTGCAATAATCTAGGAGATAGGCAGGCAATAAAGAGATCATATGGATGGATATAGGTATGAATACAGATCCTGATGGAACTTTAGAAGTAAAGGGGATCAATTTTGGCATGGAATTATTTTCTGCACTTAGGTGAGTATCGGCAGGCCTCATTTCCCTTTAGATCAATTGAATATAATAACATATCTATTTTTAAGTAATTATGAACCAAAATATCATAGTTTTTCATGGCTAGAAGGGACTTAAACACCAACTTTAAGCAAAAATTGATGGCTAAAATTTCCTCAAGAAGCAGGAAACTGCCAAAGGATATGGTATAAATGTCCCATGAGAGTCCAGAACCCAAGTTCTGTATTCCTTCAGAAGGAAGTTTCAATCACATCTGTATTTCTTAGACACTTCACTACATCTATAATTCCAGTGATACTCAGAGCATTCCTAAGCACCAGAGGCACTTAGCAATATGGCTGTTGACTGACTCACTGCTCGTAAAAGGAAAATTGTATCCAACCCAGGTTTCATTGTTAAGAATTCCATTAATTTTTCCTTGAAGGGAGTAATCTCTCACTCTCTTTTTGGGAGA
Source organism: Procyon lotor (assembly GCA_028646535.1). Lineage (NCBI taxonomy): Eukaryota > Metazoa > Chordata > Mammalia > Carnivora > Procyonidae > Procyon > Procyon lotor. The sequence continues at coordinate 63,669,696 of CM053609.1, forward strand.
TTGCAATCCATTCTGAGCTGTTACACACACGTGCATAGGCACACACGTGCATGCAAACAAATGCAGTCATTTAAGCTCTAATTTCAAAAATAAATGCTGAGTCTTCTCTCAATACTACACAACTACTAAACCTCCCACACTCTGCCCTCCCACTTTTTTCCATAAGAAACACAAAGAATGAGGAAAAACATACTTTGAAATCAAACCACAAAACGTGTTCTATAGCCCCTTAAAAGAAATCACTGTCATAGATGGAAATGAGACTAGTGCCAATGAATGATGATAATGGTCAGATGGTTTCCTTTTGCTAGACACTTCTGCTCACACAAAAAACCAATGGGGAAGTTGAAACACAGAGAAACTGGCAAAGCACCATATTCAAAGCACCTACTATGTACCAGGGCACCAGACATAAATTAATCAGGATAAAGAATTACACTAAGTCTGAGAGATTTTTTTATCTATGCCTTCTATATGAATTGCTTTAATCCATTTAAAGTTAAAACATCTCCAGTAAAAGGAAGCTAAGCATTTTGTACTATTCAATTTTGATAATGTACTTAGAAAAGAATGCCTGGCACATGGTAGAAACTTAAATATTTGTCGAATGAGTGAATGGTTATACGTACTTTTCAAAGGCAAAATAAATCATCTGCCACTTCTAATGTATTTGGAAAGACATCAATAAATGGCTATTGTAAGGAAGATTGCAGATGCTAGTTAAGATAATCTAACTGTGTAGTAGTTTATTTATTCTACTATAGAATTTTTGTTCATAACCCCTGGGGAAAACTTTTGTTGTGATTTCTTTTGGGCAGGCAGTCAGCGACTCTCCTCCAGAACAAAATCTCCAACCAAACCCATGTCCTTCCTTCATGTCCCTGCCATTTAACCATCCAGTTGTTAACACATTTTTAAATCTGACAGGTTATTTCACTTCCAAAATGATACTAAGAGTCACACATGTCAGAACTCTACTTGATAAGTTGTGTTCGTTTCAAATGTGGTATGTGAGCGCTGAATCCTCACTCTTGAAATCCTGCAAAGCGTATCAATAATTATGCCAAATCCATCCAACAGTTGATTGAGGTGTTTTCAGTCTGATAGAGGTGTCAAAAAGGGAACATTAACTTTATTCAGATCTTTGCCTGATATGTTGAATGGGGGAAAAGATCCATTCATACAACACAGATTCATCCCTAATACTGGAAATTAGGAAAAGGTATCTCTGGTTTCGCACACATTTTCTCTGTGGTTACGGAGGTGATTTTGCCACCTGGCACCCTATTCCTCTTTATTATACCCAATTATATCTGTCATATGTAAAAGTTCTAAGAAGGATACAAATTTGTGTAATTCTCAGGTGGTGCTTTACAAAGAAATCACTTTTTTAAACTCCTCTTCCTAATCTATTTTGAAAAGAGTAATGCTTCTCTAATTATGAAGTTAATTTTTAAAAGGCTATCTACCACAATCTCTTCAGGTCTCTCCTGATATAATCTTACATGTTCCTGCTATATGAGGAGAAGCTGAACTCCAGGCTGAGAGAATTCAGCGGTGGGAACTCTTTACTTGGGGTTCCCACATTTATCTGTGACATCCGCAGTTTCTAGCTGTATCTGTGTTGGAGCAGACAGAAATAACCAATGAAGAAAGTAGGAGCAACACAGTTTGTCTCTAAGGTGATGCAATGAGGCACCAAGGTAGAAACCCAGAAAGACTCAAAATATATTTCTTAACTGAATCAATGTGAACATCAAGCATAAATTGAGTAAAAAAGAGTAATTTCTAATAAATAACAGACCAACGTTGGAATGGAGAGTATCGCTCTACATATTAAGTTTCCTAAGGAAAAGTTTAAGAAAGGTTAACCTTAATTTTATTTTTTGATCATAGAGCTCTGCAGTAAATATGTTACTGGTTATATACTGCAGATAAATTCATCTTCAGTATCTATTTTTTTCAAATGCTTATTCTTGGCAACACAAGTGAGAATAATTATTTTGTAATTGTGTATGTTTCTGCTCTAGAATTCTTCCCCTAGAAAGCTTCTAAAATCCTCTGGCTGTGACAGTGGCCTGAGGTTAAAATCTAAACATAAATTTGTCTTCATCTTTTAATTTCGTGGCCTTGAGCTGTTGACCCAAAGAGGTGTTAGGAGTTCTCAAGGGCAGGACTAAATGGAGCAAACACTCGTCTTTGGAGTCCAAGCCCTGACCTTAAAGATGTAAACTGAATTGCCTACTCCCGAGGACATTGTTATAGTCAGGTATGTGAAAATGAGCAATAGGATGTGAAAGAAAGACAGAAAAAAAGAGGGAGACACTTGGGGGGCAGGGAGGGTGGGTAAGGAAAAGCATTTTAAAGACTTTGCTTTGGCATAAGTACTTAGTGTATATTTTGTATTTGTTTCATTTTTTTTTTCTTTTTTACCATGGTCTGCTTTAAAAAACTGTAAAAGAGTTAGGCTTCTGACTTTTAATGAATTGCTGTGAAATTTGGTTACATACATTACTCCAACTCTGGGGGGGGTGGGGGGAAACAATTATAGTTCATTATATGCATCTCAAGTTGTTTATTTCTTAGGATGCACAAGGATAGTTTAAGGACTTGTTTCTGCCAAGAGCTTTTTTTCCCCCCCAAATAATTTCACAACAGAGTAAAAACACATGGACTTTATATAAAATAAAAATAGAAGTGATATAAGGGTTGTATTTTTATAGCTGTATTTGAGTACATTTCAAATGAATGTTTGTTAAACAGGGGGAAAAATCAGACTGGCATTGTCGTGATTCTAAGCGAATTAGGTGAGGCAGGAACAGGAAGAATCTGAGTAGCTTGCATTTAATTAGCACTTACTGGTACAAAATAAATTAGACAGATTTGTCTTGTTTTATGAGCAAGATCCTGTTTTTCTATTTCATTTTCTTTGTGCTTTTGGTAAGGACGGATCTGGCGCTTTGGATACTAAATAGGCAACTAATTCAATTGGTGCTTTCTCCGAGGGTCTGCTTGCAAACCGGTGCCAGACTCACTGGTCCTTTGTGTACTGCCCGCCCTGCATGTGTCTGGGCTCCCCTGGCCAGTCCGTTTTTTTGTCTCTGATGGTTAATAAGCTTTGAGCCTAGTAGTCAAATGTGGTGGGAACGGGGACAAGACGAGGGTCCTTAGTGAAGGTGTTTGTTGTTAAATAGAACAATTCAGCTGTCTCTTTAGAAAACTTGACAAAAGGAAATGCTCCCTGCTGAAAATTTTCTTAGCCTGTTGCACAAAAGATGAAGTTTGTTTAAGAAATTGCTGCTAAAGAAAGCGTCAACCCATTAAGGTAATTATATGGAACCTGTGCCGTATAACAGCTTAATTGATGTTAATGTTTGTCTAATTGGTGATTGGGAGAGTGCAAAGGACTAAAGGTCTTCCGAGCACTTTCAGTCACGGCTCTGAAAGGGGCTCTTCTGGTTTTCACAGTTATAACAATGCCTGCGCGTCTTTCTCAGATTACGCCTTGTTTTCAGCCCCTTACAGCATTCTGCTCCACTACTTAAAGCGTAAAATAAGGGTGAAGAGCCATTGTCTAATGCAGCCTTTCTCAAAGAGTGTTTCTGACAGGGATTGTTCTAGGAATCAGGCAGGAGAGAAGGGAGTGTGAGAGGTGAAAGCCACTATCACCCACTTGTGTCACCTCCCCAATGAGCAGCAAGAGCCGCCTAATTGCTGCATCTGGTTTTTTTTTTTTTTTTTTTTTTGCCTCCAAGCCTCCATTCTCTTAAACAAGATCCTTACACCGATGCCACATGTTCCTGTGGAAACTATCAAACAAAACAAAACAAAAAAACACCCCAACCTGGCTGACATTTTTAAAAATTGGCATGAAAAGAACCATGAGGAAAACATATAACAATTAAATGCATGCACAAAAATCTAGGAAATTTATCTTTTTAAAAATTTCACACAATAGTATCTATGGAAGTATTTACAAATATAATTAAATAAAACAATACACGTGTGTCCCTAAACATGTATCTGTGACTTTTCTGTACAAAAATGCAGGCATGACTATCATATGGATCCTCCTCATGCAGACACAAATGTATAGATGTTGAAAGCTTGCATTTGTCTTCCTATAAGAAAGTCATTTAAATGTATCATTCATCTTTATGGTTTTAAAAAAAAGTCAATTTTAAATATCATTGATCCGGGTTATAAAACTCAAATGCTTAAATATTTTGCACCCCAAGACAAACTGATTGAAGAGCCAAGACTTGTCTTTAAAAAAAATCCGCTTACAACACTCATTCATACACACACACACACACACACACACACAATGCATTTAACATCCCCCATCTCTGAAAGTTATAGTTTTCAAGCTTTTCAATTTTTATGTTTTACATTCCTATATTTAACAGATTGATATTTTCCTGTTTGTTCTCTTTAAGATTTCTTCTCTACATACAGAGTGTATTCATGTGCTATCTTAATGAGGAAATGACGAGTTTTTATCAACCTTATTAAACATACACCCAGAAGATATCCATTTTAATAAGGGGCCAATTACTAAGTGTGTCTTCAGTTAGAAAGAACTTAGCTTTTACCTTGTTCTTTGGCTCTCCATGTGTCTAATTAATTGAATCTTGAAATCGTTGGACTTTCAGCTTAAGAGAAGACTGAAGAAGGGAACTTAACAACACTGCCTATTCCTTTATGTCTAGAACAAGCTAAAAAAAAAAAAAAAAACACCTGTAATGCTAAAAGACTCAGGCTTTTGTCTGTTTCTAATATTACTTTTCTGCCTAATTGCCATCACTGCCACGTACATTAGGCCCTTTTTCAGCAGGGTTAAAACAGGGCCAGTGATGAATGGAAAACTGATTGTACTGCTGTCAAACTTGAATGTGAGGCTTATTCTAGAGATAGAAGTATGAGGAAAAGGACAGAGAATTGCACTTCATTAAAGCTCTACCAAGCTGATTGGAGTGGAGGAGGTAATTGAGATTTAAAGTGGCATTCCCATCACACTGTCCCTTTTTCAACTTAACAACTGTCATTCAAGCCACATAGGGCAACAATTGGCCAGATTTCCCAGCTCTTCTGAGTAATAAAACAGACACTCACCTTCTGGCTATTCGTTTTACTTACTTTGTTCTAATTTCCAATTCATGTGTCATTAGTGAACGAAGATTGACAAGAAATAGCTTTGACCTCACAGATTTGACCTTCAACCTCCGAGACCCAACTCTAGTCTGAACATAGGTTGGAATATGCTAAGAAACACCTTTCCTTTGCACAAGAATGAATGGCAGTTTTTTCATCATTGTACCACCCCCTGCTTGCCACTACATTTAGACTATGAGACATGTCAACTGCCTGTCACAATTACAATAGACACAGCAAACCAGAATTTTCCCCAAATCCAAGGGGAACTTCCTGAACAAAGAGTAAATTTTATTGCACAGATTTTGGAGACCTCCAATTTGTAGAGCCATAATGAATGCATCCCACAGACAAATAGGTAGTTGTTAATTATCCCAGCAATTTCTTTTTTTAATGTGCTAACAACACAGCATGCTAAGCCTTCATATCCTACACTGTTACCTGATGATCTCATCACATTTGAAAAGATGGTAGTCTGGGAAGAAGGCATTATTATAGCAAGTATGCATGACAATAAGTTACATGATTATAATTCCTTATTTTCATGATTTAATAAAAAGAGAATGTGATATTTTGGAAACAGATGGGTTTGGCTACACCTTTACCAAACCAATTGAAGTAATTTACCTACAGTATCACTTTAACATAAACATAATCTTTGTGTTTTCCTTGACTGATTATCTGAAAGCTTGTATGTACTAACTTTGTGCCATGAAAGCATGCTTTGATTTAAAAGAAATTGTTGAAGGACAAGACCTATGACCTGAATAAGAACCCTCAATAAATTTAAAAGTAATTTACACCTTAGCTAGATAGTTTTGAATTAAAATTGTATTCTGGAAATCTATTATGGTTAAGAAACTGTTATGGTTCCTTCATATTGAGTAACAAACACTTGGATGATACTAGTATTACACCCCTAAATAAATAGAATAATGAAATACACCACTTTATTGTGGCAAGTGTTTGAAAATTTGACTTTGTTTCCTTCATGATAAAACATTTTGAAAACACTGCCAGGTTACTGCTTTGACTTCATTTTAATGAAATGTGAAGTCATTTTCATTTTACCAGCAATAGTCATTCTTTTTTTCTGTTGTTGTTGTTTTTTTTTTAATCATGGGTATATGACTATAATGACTTCACTTTAATGGATGTTACAATCATTTGGTTTTCCCTTGTAATATTCTTCTATTATCACATGGATTTGCATAATTCATTGTGCTTCACTGTGTTTTCTGAATTTCTTACTTGTGTTGCTAAAAAAGGAGAATACAATATATTTTCTTACAGAAGGAGGCATTAACTTTCATGAGAAATCACAATTGTTATCACATCATCTGCAAGTACTCTTAAAGCTACTACCTTCAGAGTACATTTAAATAAAACTCAAAGAACTGATTTCTTTTGAAGAAGGTGATTAGCATATAAATACAAAAGAATCATTTCAGAATAGGACACACTTCCAGGGTATGACATAGTAAGAGTTTACTAATAATTATAAAAATTGGGGGTATCTATCGTACACGGAGCATTCTTTATTACACTTGTGTCATAATTATGTATGAAACGTGCTTTTAGGGTAACAACAGTAACATATTTACCATCCCTTTGCCCTGATGCACATACCCTCCCTGTTATAGCAGTGATTTTCAAGCTAAACAGTAAAAAAACCTCTTTGGGCTTGGAATTTTGCTTTCTCATGGGTAAATTTTTATGTCCTTTCAGATCTGAGAAAGTCTGAACTTATGATTTTATCTCAGCAGCACATTTGTGGTCATCAAAAGAAATAAATCTCAGACTGTTGGTAGCTTGTGTAGAGATGTCTTTTATCTTACACCTGTGACAATTACCCTGTGTTAGTGAAGCTAACAAGAGTTAGGCCAGAGGTCAAGGGTTAGGGCACTGTCAAGAGGAAGTTATTCTTCAGACCACTAAAACTCTTATCATTTTCATCTAATGTGATATCCACCTGTCAGTCAAAGACTGTAGGCCATTGTCTTGGGCTAAGTGCTGCACTTTCTGCCTCAAAGACAGCACATTTTACTACTTTCCTTATGAGTGCCATTTTCTATCATTAAAATTTCATCTTCAAAGTAAACACACTGAATAAACAATTTATACTAAAATAAAAACAAGGAATAATATTAAAAACAAGATTCAGGTATTCATGTTTGTTTGATTGATTCAATAGTCATATGTGGTGAATTGAGTCAAGAAGTCAACCAAATGAATAATGAAATGAGTAGCATTAGAGAAATGGCAAATGACAATTTGTCATTTCAACTGACAAATGAAGTTTGTTAACGATGTAACATGAGCCTATGTGTGTATGAGTGTTTGTCTACACATAGGCAGGCTCATTCCCAATATTACAAACTAGCAAAATATCCAGCTAACATGTTTCTAGAATATAATAAAGCACCTTCTGAGAAATGTTTTCATAATGGACTTTGGTGGAGTTGATGTGTATACACACTAGGCTCTGCTTTTGCTATACCTGAATATAATGGCATTCTATTTAGAATGTGGTATAGTGAAAGGCTGTTATCCTAAAAGTAGGATATACAAATTGCAATTCCTTTTCATGAGATAACTTGCAAAGAAAATCTGGTGTCAAGAGTCTTCCTTTAAAAAAAAAAAAAAAAAAAGTCTTCCTTTAAAAAAAAAAAAACCTACTAGAGATCTCAAAGCATTAAGAGTGTAATGTGTGATTTAAGAGTCATATGGGTGAAAGTAAGTTGGGTTGTTTGTTGGTCTTCTCTTTCAGCAAGGATACTCAATCACAAAGACGCTCCATGCTATCTATCCTTTGTCTCCAAAGAAAAGTAAATCTTTAGCATTTTCTTATGTCCCTTTCCTCTGGTAAAGTCCCATAAGGATAACATAGTAGGATGGAAAGTTTTAGAGTGGAATGCAAGGACCATATACTTGAGCTTCATATTTGCCTTTGGCTAGTTGAATAGCATGAGTCTCGCTTTCCTTAGCTGTCAAATGGGAGTGAGAGCTCATTATTCTCAACCCTATGGATTTTAAAAGGCATAGCATCTTTCCGCATCCCTGGTTAGATAGAAACCTCTCCCCTTTGCTCCCTAAAAAGTTTTATCTTAATTCCTAATAAGAACACATATATTCCACCTTCATGGCCTTGAACTTTTTGAGGACAGGGATGGTGTCTTCATTTTTTCCCCAGGTACTCAGCAGAGTGTCCGTTAAATTAATGAATAAAGGAATCATTCTTAGGGTGACTCTACATCATGCTATTTGCCTACTTCTTTTAATGTTTGATTATTAATAGGCTCAATTCACTTTCAAAATTATCCAAGTTTGGATGGCAAATTATATAGTATTCATCATTTCCTTACTGGAAGTAGAAATTACTTACGTGACCAGTGTTTTCAAGAGCAATCAATGTCCACTCAGTTCTCTTTTCTTTACAAAATAACTTCAATTCTTTTTTATTGTCTGGTTGTTTTAAAGTTTGGAGATTGTTTTAGTGAATAATTGAGGCATAGATTTGGGCTGCTACATTCACTGTCATCCAACATTTAAATACTCTACTCCTAAGAGAACTCTGAAGTTCTTAACAAGTTTAAGATTATAGGATTCTAATAAATATAGTCTTATCCTTTGATCAGTTTCCCAAATTATATCTAAAGGCCTCACCTTTTACTATTATTTTAGGTAACAAGCAGGTACCAGCTTAGGCATGCCAGCAATTAGAAATAAACACTACACTCAAATAGGATTGGCCTTGTCTTGGGAAACATGAATTCTGTAGAGAAAACACATGTGAGTGGGTGAGGATGAGAAAATAGATCTTGTTTTATGGTAATAACTGCCATAATAGATGACATCTTTAGATAGGAGGCACATAGCTCAAAAGTTGGCATCTCTGTCTCAGGATACAAATATATTAGAAACATGACCATTTCTGATTCTAGAATCAGAAAACAATTGTGTTAAGAAACCACATCCAAATTCAACCATCTTTATGCCAGACTTGACATGTTCTTCACGCATTCAAACATTCTATATCCTGATATGCCAAAATCTCTGATTAAAAGCCTTAATACGAAAACAACACACAAAAACAGAAAACATGTAGCTTTGCAAAATAGAACTTTTAGCTTGTAAGTAACATTTCCAACCTATTTCGATTTGAAATATGGACATTAGTTGTAGGCTGTTTAAGAACCTATACTACTGTTATTATCCCATGTACTCAACATGTGACTGAGTCTGGCTTTTGAAATAATATGTATGGAAATGGTCTCAGATAATATTCAGAGCAAACAAGCCAATTTGACCTTCAAACAGCCCGAAGGACTTCCATTTTACTTTGTTTCTATTGACTTGTCTTCTTTATATCCTATCTACATAAAAATAAAGGAAACATCAGAGCAACCTCAGAGATGAGTCATGAAAATCACTTCTAACCAGCCGCCAGTTGAATCACCAAACCATGAAATTGCTCTTGATAGGCACATCACTGGCACACTGGCAAACTTTACAGAGGAATAAGACATAAATTTCAATAATTTGTAATCTTTAAAATAATACATCTTTAACCTATTTCACCTTGAAAATAATACTAGCTGGAAGTAAACACGAGCACTGCGTTTTATACGCAAACAATGAATCATGGAACACTACATCAAAAACTAATGATGTCCTGTATGGTGACTATCAAAATAAAATAAAAAGAAGTAAACAAAAATGGGCAAGTAATAGGACATTTCCTAGATTTCTCAAGATTTTATATGTTCTTTTAGCATCTCTGTGGTCACCTGTAATCAAACCTGAATCAAGCTGTTTCCAAAAAAATAGAAAAGCTAACTAACAACAAGGGAAGAGAAAAAAAGTGTTTCTGTGCCTGAGTTACGTACATTCAAGGAAAGAAAACCTGGAATCTTTTCGAAATGTAAGGACCTGGATGATTTTTGGGAAAGGCAAATATATTCTTTGCAATGATCCATAAAGAATGTTCTACTTCACCACATTAAAGATGTAATAAACCCTTTTCTCTCAACACAAACGACTAAAATCCACCCCAAATAGCCTCAATTAAATACATGGAGATCAGCCTCAAAATCAATTCAGCTGAGCATGAAAGTCCCAGAAGCAGAAACATAATGGCTCTACTTTGAGTATTCACCTCAAAGAGGTTCCTCTAAGTTTGCTGATTTCTGATGCTCTGGTTCTCTGTACTATTAAGATTTTAGAGGTTCTGGTTCAGTGACTTGGGATCCCGACCTTCCCTCTTTCCATACACACACCAAATCTACAGCTCTACATGCAACAATTTTCTCTGGAAAAAAAATCTAAAAACTGGCAGAGCAATGCCTTCACTTTGAGCAAACGGGAGGGAAACCACAATCAAAGCAAACATGGAAGCCTGATACACAATCTCGCCATAAACCCCACCCACAGCACTGCGGCCCCAAATCAGCAAGAAACGGCAAAACCCTGAGCTGCTTGCTGAGAAGACAAGCGCTAGTACCCCTGTAGCAAGCGCGGCAACATTTTTTTAAAGATTTTACTTATTTCTGTATTCGAGAGAGAAGAAGCGCACGGGTACGATGGGGGAGGGGCGGAAGGAGAGGGAGAGGGTGAGAAGCAGACTCCCCGCGGAACATGGAGCCCCTTGTGGGGCTTGATCCCACGACCCTGAGATCATGACCTGAGCTGAAGTCAGATACTTAACCGACTAAGCCACCCCAGCGCCCACAGACACCTCAATTTTTAAGACCAGTACCTGAGAGAGGAGCCTCAAAAACCTCTGGCTTTGAAGACTAACAGGGATTGGGCCCCAAAGGCCCGTGGTCGTGCTGAGCTCAGGGGTGGCTCTTAAAGGGCCCACGCGCAGATTCACTGACCCCAGGCCTCAGGGCACAAGCAGCCCTTTGGAAAGCACTCATTGTTTACGTGAAAAAGGCTCTTTTACTAATCTTATAGCAATGGTCTGAGGGCCAGAGACCTGCTGGGAAACGCTCTGGGGAAGGAAGCTGGTGGGCTCTTATCTTTCTGATCTCGCTCTGCCTTTCTGAAGTCCGAGGGCACCATTTTTAAATTTTCTTTTATTTCTTTTTATTTCTTTCTTTTTCCTATCTTCTTTTTCTTTTTTTGGTGGGTGACATCTTTGCCTCCCACCTCTGCCTACTCCAGCTGTGAGTGCAATCTTCGGCTGCCACATTTTAGGGTTCTACCATAGGGTGGGGTGGGGGCCTCTACACAGATCTGGTGACCCAGTTTTTGCGGCTGCCACCTGGTGAATACCCCTTACTCACCTGGCTCTGGAGGTCAGGCGGCCTGCTTTCCTGGACCCCAAGAGACTAACAATCAGACAGTATTTGGCAGACTACTATTCCCAGGGCATTGCCTAGACCTCAGACTGAAACACATCCCAGTCTTCCTGAAGAAAAAAAAAAAAGAAGGCCTATTTGCTTGTCTGTAGTTTTGACCTGAGGAGCAGGCTTATGATTTGGCACACTTATAGAGGCCTACGGAAGTAATGGAGGCTAGTGGCATAGCCTTTGCACTCTTCCTCTGCCTCATTCCAGATCACCTGTATCTTCCAGAAGGGAGCTTAATACCCTTGTATGGTTCCCTGATTTTTGCAACTCCTGCTGCAAAAAACCTCCACATCGCTTGGCTCTGTTGACTAGGGGGGCTCATGGGTCCCACAGGACTATAATTAATGGAGAAAGTTCTTCAACTGAGGCACCCCTAGGCACAGCAAGAGGAACAGACCCAAAGCTCAGTCTTCCTATGAAAGAAAACTATTAGCTTATTATCAAAATTGCAGCCTGAATTACACAGTCTTATAAATAAACACATCGAAGGGCTGACTGTATTCCTTTCCTGAGACCACAAAGGGTGGGCACCATCTTTCAATTCTCCCTCTGCCTTGTTCCTGAGTGCCAGCATCTCTCGGGGGAGCTCTAACATGTGTTTGGTGCCCCAGTTTTTATGGCTAGTGTATAGTATTCCCTTATTATTCATTCGATGTCTGCAGGATTCATAGTGATATCCCCATTTCATTCCTGATATTGATAATTTGTGTTGCCTCTTTTTTCTTGTGAGATTTACTAGACTTACAGGCTAGAGGTTTCAATGTTATTAATCTTCACAAAGAACCACCTCTTTATCTCATGGATAGTTCCTCTACTGCTTTGTTTTTCACTGATCCCTATTCTTTTTTCTTTTTTTTTAAAGATTTTATTTATTTATTTGACAGAGAGAGAAATCACAAGTAGGCAGAGAGGCAGGCAGAGAGAGGGGGAAGCAGGCTCCCCGCTGAGTGGAGAGCCCGATGTGGGGCTGGATCCCAGGATCATGACCCGAGCTGAAGGCAGAGGCTTAACCCACTGAGCCACCCAGGCGCCCCTGATCCCTGTTCTTGACTACTCTCTTAATTCTGCTTGCTTTGTATCTCTCTGGCCTCCACTGATGAGTCTCTGGCTGGGAGGGTAGGGCTGCTTCATTACTGACACCACGGAGCTGGGGAAAGAGTGGGAAGACACTACCCTAGCTGGGAAGGGGGACTGGCACCTCGTTACAGCTAGGTGACACTTTAAGTTCAGGTTCTCTAGGTGGTCTCTGCTGATATCAAGGGACAGGGGTAGAGCAAGGTGGGGGGTGCTCATTACTCTTGGTGGGGGATGAAAGCTTCTGCTCTCTACTCAACCTTTTTTGATACCACCCCAGTGAGAGGTTTGAGGAGACTCATCCCTGCCTTAAGAGGATAGGGTTCTAGGCTATTCATCTGACCTTTGCTGGTGTGAGTAAGGGATGGGCCAGGTTTTGTTTGTTTGTTTGTTTGTTTGTTTGTTTGTTTGTTTGTTTCTATAGTGTTTTGGTAAAGTACAGAAGTTATTTTCCAAAAGTTTTGTTTTGTTAGACTGCCCCTTTCCTATCCTTTGGCCAGAGAGCAGGCTTTTGTTGGAGCTTTCTGTGTCTGCACCAACCGGTGTTTCCCAGTTACTAACTTCCTCGGCTCCAAGTCTGGGGTTCAGGAAGCAAAAGGAAAACCTAGGGAACTCATTCTGGAGCCTGAACTCTCTAAGGGGTGTACATGTACCTTTTTCTCTTCACTTTTCAGAACGTCCTTATGTTTGTTTTATATCTAATTTCCAGGGTTTTTAGACTTACTCAGGGAATAGTCTATCTAATTTATCTTCCCAAACACAGAAGTCAACAATCTACATTATTTTTAATATTTATAATAATTTTTATAATATATCATATATTATTTTGGTAATAGTCCACTCAGTATATAATAGAAATTCTGTCTCAATGGAAAATGTAGACAGAATTACCTTGGGAGTAATTGGCTAAACAAAGACAAACCCATGTTGATAAAAATCACCTTAGAGTCATTTTAATGGTTCTGGAAGTTAAAAAATATACCAGTACCCAGTTCCAGATTTAAATGACCAATAAACAAGGAAATGTTTTGAATTACTAGCTCCCAGAGATTAGGGAAAATAAAATTCTCTAAAGAATTTTAGGAGGTAGAATAGGGTTGCCAACATTTTTTACACTTTATCTCAAGACATATTTACTATTATTTAGTGAGATTTGGTTTATTTTATTAAGAAGATTACAATTCCTTAACTGTTAAGTGACATCAAGTACGGTTTATATTGGCTAAGCTGTTTAAAAAAGTAGTCCATGGGTTATTTGCAGCTGGCAAAGATCTGCCAAATACCTATAGTAATGCCTCAGTGAGTTTAACTGCTTAAACCTGAAAAATACCTAACTGAAAGGAGAATAATTATTTTGCAGTTAAATAATAACAAAGAGTTGTCAGATTTATAAATAAAAACAAAACAAAACATACAGGACAACACTTAAATTTGAATTTTGGATAAATAACAATTTTTAGTGTAAGTATGCCCCACAAAATATTTGAGACACACTTCTACAAAACAATTATTTGTTGTTGTTTATCTGAAATTCAAATTTAACCGAGTGTCCTATATTTTATCTGACAATCCTGTATTTTAAAATGTTAAAAGAAAAATCTAGCTCATAATACAAGATCTAGATTTATATATAATATATATAAAATATATATGTGTTTTAACATAAACATGTTTATATAATATAAAATATCATATATAATGTTTAAAAAGGCATCAAATATGTGTTCTATTTTAGAAATTGCTCTTAGATTAATCATAAAAGTTAGCACAAAAGCAAAGAATTATGGTCCAAAAAATACTAAAGCAAAATGAAAGCATATTGGTATAAAATAAATATATTTTATATTTTACCCTTACTTTCTCTGTTATGAAAGACAGTAAGAAGAGTGTGAGAAAGAAATAGAGAGAGGAAGGAAGGAAGGAAGGGGGACTTGATTACTGAAGGAGTGGTAGAAAGTGGTAAAAAATCACAAAAAAAAGTTGTTTTACATGCAAAAACACCCAGTATTAGTCCTCTTGCTAAAGCAAAAAATAATAATTCCTTTGAACCCCCAAACCAAAGAATGCTGAAGCTGGAGGATCTTATGAGGAGCAGTGCTAAGCTGAGAGATGATTACAATTTACGGGCCAAATACTTTTTTTTTTAATTTATTTATTTATTTGACACAGAGAGAGAGATCACAAGTAGGCAGAGAGCAAGGCAGAAAGAGAGGAGGAAGCAGGCTCCCTGCCGAGCAGAGACCCTCATGCGGGGCTCATTCCCAAGACCCTGAGATCATGACCTGAGCCAAAGGCAGAGGCTTTAACCCACTGAACTACCCAGGTGCCCCTAAATACTTTTTTTTAAACTTATTTATGACCTATTAATATGAAAACATATTTAAGCATTAAGTATTCTGACCTACAAGAAATTATTATTGTCATTAATCATTATCTTTGGAACAGAAAGATTGTATAAATTAGGCATTAGAAAAAGCTTTCATTCCGTATTTTATGTTTGGAATACAGAAAAATGAATCAAGGGTTAGTAAAAATTTTTATTAGATCAAACGCTTTCTAACGTTTGACCCGAATTATTTTTTTTTCTGAATTATTTTATTTTGCTTAAGGAGGCTCCTTTTCACACAAGGCCAAGAGTATACCACTAGATTAAGTCAGTGACCTCCTACCTGGTAACCCAACTCAGTTTTATCTACACATAGCTACTACCATCTACATGCCAGTGATAAAGTTATCTTCAGTAATCCTTTGCTCATTGTCAAAACCAAATGAAGACCAAATTCTCAGCCTGTCTCCCAGCGAACCTCCGTGTGATCCCAACCAATCATCCAGCTTTCGCTCTGGCTGTTTCCCCACTGGCAACCCAGGAGGCAATCCAATTGAAATTACAGTTGACCCTTGAACAACACAGGCTTGAACTGCGCAGGCCCACTTATATAAGGGTTTTTTACAGTATTGTAGATTTATTTTCTCTCCCTCGTGATTTTCTTAATAACGTGTTCTTTTCCTTTAATGTAAGAATACAGCCATATAATACATATAACATAAGAAATATGTGTTAATCAACTGTTTATGTTATCAGTAAGGTTTCCCCTCAAGAGCAGGCTATTGGTAAAGTTTTGGGGGAGTCCAAAGTTACATGTAACTTTTCGACTACACAGGGTGTCAGCGCCTCTAATTCCCGAGTTGTTTAGGGCCAGCTGTAGTCATTATCTTCTGAAGCCCTTCACTTTCCTTCTCTCTGGTTTCCTCTTGATATTTGCCTCACTTGCACCTTCCTCCCCAGATGCCACTTTTTCTTATAGAAATCCTCATTTTCTTTTAATGGCATAACTTAAATTCCTCTCCACCACATTGGGTATTTCCTGGTCAGTAGCCCCATTGTACTCACTCTCTACTATGATTTCTCAACTATTTTTTTTTTTTTTAAGATTTTATTTATTTATTTGACAGCACAAGCAGTGGAGCTGGCCAGCAGAAGGAGCGAGAGAAGCAGGCTCCCCACTGAGCAGGGAGCCCAATGTGGGGCTCAATCCCTGGACCCTGAGATCATGACCTGAGCCGAGGGCAGAGGCTTAATGACTGAGCCACCCAGGTGCCCTGATTTCACACCTATTTCTTAACACTGTTTAACATTATTTGAATTGATTTGTCACTGCTTAATTACTTGTTTGGTCCTCCCAAGGGATAATATACCCTTTGATTTGCTCATCCATTTTGGGCTATAATTTTAATAGTATCTCAGACTATAATTTTTTTCTATAAAGTTTTGATAAAGATTGGTTTAATAGCATTGGTAAGAAGCCCAAGGTTTTGTGGTTTCCAATGAATGGCTTGGGCTTTGGGTGATAACTCTTTCCACATTCTTATGTTGCCAGGCTTGTCCTTCAACAAAATGAAGTAAATGTGCCACTGGAACATGACGTCAATGATTAGGGTCAATAGCTTTTATGAATAAAGAATCAAAATGGCCATTAGGAAAAAAATAACTGAAACTGGCTTAGTAATTTCAAGTGCCTTAACTCCAGCTGAGTGCTTACAAAATAATAAAATTCTCAGAAACAACAAGTAAAATTTAAAAGACCCAGCACAGACTTCTGTATGACTTTTTAAAGTGGAAAAAAAAAAATAATCATAGCTTACTTTATAGGCTTTTTTCTGGTTTAGTTGAAACTAGCATAACTGAGATACAGAGTGTCAATTTGGGGAAGTTTTAAAGGTTTTTAACTTTGCGACTGGGAAGGAGAGAAATGTATTTCTTTAAAATGAAAACTTACGTGTAGAAGAAAACAAGAAAAATTGCAAAAGGCAGGGAAATTACAGAATCTACAATTTTGGGTGTTCATGATTTTCCACTATCCCTAGTAGATAACCTGGAAATTAGATGACAATAAGAGGTGCTTTCTGTGACAAGTACTTCAGATCTTATTAGATTTCCAATAGTCATTTAGATATGGCATGGTCCAAAAATGCCTTAAAATGTTATAACTTCTCTTATTTTCAAAGTTATATAGATGTTTTAAAACCATTCCTGATATAATCAGCTCTTTAAATGGTGGGTGATATCTGTAATTCCTCCAATGCATTTTTTTCCTTATACCTTTTCTTAAAGATAAAGATGTCCAATCTACATTGACAAAGAAAAAGCTAGTTATTAATATGGTAGGAGAGACAATCTCCGTAATCAGATGAATCATCCTGTTTCTCTAAGAAATCACTATCACAGGTTCTCAAAATGCCCTTGTCACCTAGATCTCCCACAAGCCCTAACCTTCCTTCAAAGTTCAATTTAGCTCCTACATTCTTCAAAAAAGCCTTTTCTCACCCTTTCTGTCCTTTACGATGACCCCCAACTTGAACACTTGTCATATGTCACTTGGCATGCAGTACCTGGTAGATTTACATTTTCATGTCAGTCTGGTCTTCCAAATCATAACATGAGGCTCTTATAGCCATGGTCTCTTATTACAGTGTCGCAGGCTCAATGGGACACTGTCAATAATGCATGCGGTGTTTTTTTTTTGTTTTTTTGTTTTTCTTAAAGATTTTATTTATTTATCCGACAGAGAGAGATCACAAGCAGGCAGAGAGGCAGACAGAGAGAGAGGGGGGAAGCAGGCTCCCTGCTGAGCAGAGAGCCCGATGTGGGGCTCGATCGCAGGACCCTGAGATCATGACCTGGGTCGAAGGCAGAGGCGTTAACCCACTGAGCCACCCAGGCGCCCCAGTGCATGTGGTTTTAATAGAGGCGATTATGCCTCAAAGTTTAGGGAGCCTCCATTTGGTTCCTTTCACTGTATCAAACAAGAAGAGTATCATAAACTGAATTTTGTGTTCCTCCAAAATTCATATGTTGAAATCTAACCCACAAAGTGCTATTATTAAGAGATAGGGTCTTTGGGAAGTAATTAGGTCATAAGGATGGAACCCAAAAGAATAGTATTAGCATCCTTATAAAAGAGGCCCAGGGAGATCCCTTGCCCCTTCAAGCATATGAGGACACAGTGAAAGACAGCCGTCTGTGAACCAGGAAGTGGGCCCTCACCAGATACAGAAACGGTGACTCCTGGATTGTGGATCCTAAAGTCTATGACTGTTGAATAAATATCTGTTGTTTATAAGCCCTCCAGTTATCTATGGCAACTTGTTATAATAGCCTGAACAGCAGACAGGGAGAAAGTAAGCAATCTGAAATTTCTGCGGAATGAAGAGATAATTTTTCAATCCGTGTAGACATTGATAAATCCTGAACATAAGTACAAGATAACCAGGCTCAGAAGTGAGTAACTTAACCTGTCATTTGTATCGGTACACTCCTTCAAATAGTAGTCTCAAAAAAATTGCTATTGTAGAAATATATTTGAGAAACACAGAAGACTATACCACCCCCTTGACCATGTGCAATGCTCACTTCCATATTAGAAGTTCTGAGAAATCCAAGTAAAAAGACACATCTTGAACTCAGCTTTTAACCCATCATTTCCTAACTTTGTTGAACCATGCAACCTTACTACCGTAGCTTAAGATTGTTATCATTTGGAGCAGACTTTGAGAAACAAATTGCAGTGCATCTTATGAACAGCATCTAACCCACTTATCTTCACCAGAAGTGGGTGGTAGATGGGAGGCTGCCCAGCCAAAGATGTGGAGGCATTTTTCACACAGGACCACGTCAGCATTCTCTTGGCATCTTTCTACACTTTCTAATAATACTTGACCAACAGAGTGAATTTCATAGCTATTTGTTAAATAGCTAAAAGTTTGGCACACTGCTATTCTCCTAAAAGCATATACCACTTATATTTAATAATGATGTAGTGAACTCCGGTCTGAGGACAAATTATAAGCAAAAAAGGACACATGTAGGCTGGCACAAGTTGGAAGTGTTTAAAGTCATTTTGTCATAATAAAACACAGACATGTCCCTAAATATAGTTAACTGCCATCTAATATTTAAGGAAAAATAAAAGTATCTTTCCTGTATTCAATTATTCCAGATTCAGATATTTTTGGTCAAGTCACATTGTCTCCTGCCTATTTTTTAAAAATATTTGTTGTTGCTGTTGCTGTTAAATATTATGTATACTGTAAAGTATAGGATGTGGGTATGACAGTTGCAAGGGCCCAGTGTAAACCAGGAGAGATGCCACGCTAAGAATGAAGTCAGCTCCTCCTCCCCCAAGAAAAGGAAGGAAAGAAAGAAAGAAAAAAGAATGAAGTCAGTACCAGGAGAGAAGAGGAAAGACATGAAAATAGTTTTTCCTCTGATGGAACTAAAGCCTTTCCTACTTCTGAATCTGACAGCATAAGAGGTAGTACACTTTCTTTAATATGTTGGCTTGTTTAAGTTAGATTCTCGGCCATTTACAAATAAATACATCATACTTGATATAGAATGTGCTTCTAAAAGTGTGGCCTTAGAAAACGATATACCCTAAAACATAGGATGGTTTGAGCCCAGTGATGACATGGACAACCCAGGTTGTGAGGTTGTTCTCATTATAATGTGCGAGGGGTGGGTGCTTATTATTGTGTGCACATTATAATGTGCTTCTAATGTGGCCCAGCTCTATCTGGAGGCTCAAACCATTAGGTCACTGAGGCTTTAGCTCCAGGATACTCCTTGGGAAAATGAGGATTTTAAATTATGTTGTATATAAGTGAGGGTCCCAGAAGGAGGCAGAAGGCATACTTTACTGCACTTTTGAGAACTTAATGAAGAGAGACATTTTACATAGGTGTGGACAAGATGAATGGAACCAACATTAGATCTCCGGCAGATCTTGACATCAATCAGATGTTGACATAATTGGAAGCCACAAGCATCCTTGGGCTTGTAGGGTTGAGGGGAAGAAACAGTGTTCCTGGAGCACAAAGCAAAAGCTATAAAGGAACACAAGCACCTCTGAAACTGTGGCAAACCTGATTCAGAAAAAGAGTAGAAATACTTCACCATTCCTTCCTCCCTCTTCCCCTGCTCCATGTTCCTACAGATTACTCTTTCTGGCCAAATCACAACGGATTACCTTTTAACAGAAAAGA
>CM053609.1:63689921-63702404 GCA_028646535.1 Procyon lotor
CCTAGGATCGAGCCCCGCATCAGGCTCCCTGCTCTGCGGGAAGCCTGCTTCTCCCGCTACCATTCCCTCTGCTTGTGTTCCCTCTCTCACTGTGTTTCTCTCTGTCAAATAAATAAAATCTTAAAAAAAAAAAAATTAAAAAAAAAAGAATATGGAGAAGGGGAAAAAGAAGGGGAAGAGGAATGGGAAAGGAGAAAAGGAAAAAAGGGAGGGAAAAAGAGAGAAAGAAACAAAGAAACAGTAAGTATACAGAGAAACTAGATTGTTGCTACTTCTAAGAATATTCTTTAGGGGCACCTGCGTGGCTCAGTGGGTTAAAGCCTCTGCCTTCGGCTCAGGTCATGATCTCAGGGTCCTGGGATCGAGCCCCACATCGGGCTCTCTGATCAGCAGGGAGCCTACTTCCCCCCTCTGCCTGCCTCTCTGCCTACTTGTGATCTCTCTCCTCTCTGTCAAATAAATAAATAGATGAAATCTTAAAAAAAAAAGAATATTCTTTTAATTTGGAAATATATTTCTATGTAATATTTATACTTAAAACTTGAGTATGATACTTGGAAACTCCATTGCAAAACTTAAAATGAAACTACACCGGAAGGTCATGTGAAACTAGATTCCTCGAAATACGGTTCTTTAAACTTCATGGCGGTGAAGAATTTATTTAAATAATTTAGTATATCCTGCATTTTCTTTCTAGATTCAGCTGTTTTTAAGATCTATTTTATATACTGTCAGTATGAACTTGAAGGCGTGTGATGCTTGTCTGATTCATTGAAAGAGGATCGTTAAGATCTGCACAGACCTTCACCTCAATACACAAATACATTTTTTAAAATTAAAACCTAAGCAGGTTTTCAGCACAGTTCTTGACTTAGAGAAGCCACAACTTTATTCCATCTAGCATGGTTTCTATACCCCTATGATCAGGTCTGTCACACCACGTTATAATAGTCTCTTTACTTCCCTGCTTGCTCCACTAGATGATAGGTTCCATAAAAGTCTTATTCATTCCTCACTCACATTGCTAAATATTCCCAATATTCAGCATTAGTAAGTTCTCAATATACTAAAAGATTGAATAAATGACTGGTTGGCATTTCTTGAAGTGACAGAAATGGGCTGTTTTTCAGATCATAATTCACATTCTGACTTAAAAACTGCCAGAGGTTTGGGATTATCCTGCAAGACCTGAGGAGGAAGAATTTTTAAGATAATTTTACTAAACACAACAGAAGAAATTTCTCACAAAATATTTTTATACGCATGAGATCAAGAGTTAATGTAAAACACATGCAATGCCAAATCTCACTAGAGGCTCTCCTCTCTGTAGCTGCCACCTAACTAGACCACATCTCTTAAAATCAAATCCATCCATTTTGTAAGTTTCATTTTTCTATAGCTGAGATTACAATCTATCATTTAGAGAGAATCTGACACCTAGATAAAAGCAAGTATATAAAAAGGAATCGAAACTGATGCAGAAGGGAAAAGTACAAATAGGCTGCATTTCTGCTAGTTAAATGGCATGGTTGGGAGCTGAGGGGGGAGCATGAGAAAGAAAACTTTTTAGGTCAATTTTAGCAAGTGATTTGTAGGTGAAGGAACATCAGAACATCAAAATTTAATCATATCTTCTAAATTCGTTGTTCTCAAATCCTTCCTCCCTCTTCTTTGATATTTTGTGTATTAAGATACTCATTCTTCAGTTTGAGATGAATTTCCTATTTGCTTTCAAGATAATAGTATCCAGTAAGTCTGCTTACCCGTGAAAAATCTAATCACAAACCCATCAGTCTTCATAGTACCCTCCAGCAATAATTATCATGTACATGTGGTACATGGTGTACCTACTGCTCTATCCTTGGTAAATACACCAATCAGAAGTGTGCTTACACAACAACTGACAAAGTCGTCCCTAGTATTGCCCGTCTTGTTTCACGCACGTAACGAAATAAGGCGTAGGGATAAGACATGGATTTTTGTTCCAGTTCCATGAACCAGTCACCCTTCCTGGACCACACTTTTCTCATCTGAGAGATAAAGTGACTTAGACTAGATGCTCTTTAATGTCCTTTCCCTTGACTTACATAATCTCCCCTTTGAAGTCTTAGGTTGAAAATAATAAAATGAAGAGACTCTATCTATGATCAGTTCAGTTCCTTAAAGAACATTTGTAATTGTTATTCTTTATTAGTTGCAATTATTTCTGCAAATATTATAGTAAATAAGATGACACAAAATAGCCTCCAAATATTAATAATGTTTCCAAATTTATTAAATTAAAAACCATTGGGTTGATCTTATTATACCATTTGTGGAGAAAAAGAATAGTATAGTTCTTTGTGGGGTTATTTTGTACTTTCAACCTCTCCTCTTCTCTTAAAAGGAAATATATCTTAACTGCAAGCAGCATACATACTTGTATAACTTACCAGTTGACAAGGGCAGTCCTTCCCCCACAATTCTGTCCGAGCACCCGATGTGCATTTTCAGAGGCACAAAAGTTTAGTCAGTAATTCAAGGTGTCAGATGGTGTTATTTTGTCTTTGGGGGTACCTTAATGATAAAGAGAGTTTATCAGAAATTAGGCATGCTTCCAACTAAACCTTTAATGTTTGCAGTTTGGCTAAAATTATGCTCAACCCTGGCAAACCTGTATTTACTCATTTTTAAGCATTTTTTTTATTGCCTGCAGGTTTCTAACATCACAGTCACTGATGTGTGCCTTACACATTTGGAGAGCATCCTAAAAGAAGGTTTTCTCCATTTGTAAGCATCAGTTGGAACCGGGACTGGTTATGTTTTCCACAAAATTTCTTATCGCAACCAAGAACCGAAAATCAAGGCAGGAAATGCTGCAAAAATACAAAAGCATTTAGTAGCTTAGAAAGAAATAAAGGTGTCAAATTGTATAGTAGGATGGAAAGTACTTAGTAAAGAAGAAAAGGAAGAGAGGAGAGAGGATGCTGTCTGGGTTGTGAGTTGCCAAGTGGAGCTTGCCATCAAATTAACAGGCCATTTTTCCCACCATTGACACATCTAATACCATGGAGTTTACCAGATCACACAGCCCAATGAGCAAAGCTACTTTACTGCAAATTAGACCTGATGCAAACACCTTGCCAAACAGCAGCCTTTAATGTCACCTGTGTAGGTCAGAGGCATTCAAATGTGTGGTCCATAGTGCATTCAAAGCCCAGTGAGGCTCATAAGGCACCGTGCTGCCCTTTTCAAGGTATGTGCCATAAGATGCAATAAAATGTTTCCAGATGATACCTAACGTTGGTTGGGTCCTCCCAAGTTCAGTTGTGTATAGTTTATGATGTTTGAAGAGTTTCTTTAGGAACTAAAGGGGGAAAATGCTGATCAGTTCTAAGGAATTAAATTATATTTTTAGTGAAAAAATACATTTTATAACTTCTTATAATTAGTTAGAAGATGGCTAAACTAACACTTAAGTAAATATGTGTACATAATTAATGTAGACACTATACACCTAATTATAAATTTATATATAAAATATATTATATAATTAATTACATTGGTGGTTAAATTGTTACATGTACATAATTAACTTAGACAAATATATTTTTAATTTTTAAATTATCTGCCTTAATCTATAAATAATTGAGGATTATTTAAGCATATAGATACATAACATCATTAAATATATTTTTTTATTAAAACAAGGTTCAAGAATAATAAAAAGTAGAAGATTTTTCAAGCCCAGAGTAAATTTAGAAAAAAAACACATAAATGCAAACCACAAGTTCCTACTGTAAAACACAAAAATGCATGTGTAGTCTATACAAAGACATACACTACTGTAAGAAAATTGTATGCAAAATCATAGACTTTGGCCTCTTTTTTTGGCCTCCTTTCTTTATATTCCCTAATCAGATGGCCAGTTCTCGGGCTCTACATTGACATTTCCTATAAGCAATAAAAGGAAGTCAGTTTCCCTCTCTATATTGACAGATTTTTTTTTTTTACTACAATATGAGAACTTTATTACTAGTACTACAGTTCTTTATCCTCTTCTCCTAGTGCATTTTCTGACTCTGCCTTCTTTCTTGTACCCATTTCCTGCTGCTGTCAATGCAGACACTGAACATTGTACTTTCTCTCTGGCCTCCTATTAGGCTGTTTCCTCATGACTGCAAAAGCAATTTTCTTCCAGATCATGTTTCCATCAACGACTTTATTGCTCACTTATGTTTTTGTCTTGTTGACCACCCTGGCTAGATTCCCTGTTGCTCTAAGATTAGCAGTTAACATCAGCTAGTTATGATGTTAGTTCTAATGAAGTCACAAAGTAATCTCTGACAACTTTCCATTTACAGGCTGCTCTGTCCTGATCTGAGAATATTTATGAATCTTTACAGTTTGCTTTCATGGAAAGGAAAAGTGTTTTTTTCTTGACACTCTTAGTTTGAAGCAGGAAGGAATGGCTTTTGGGGAAAAGGGAGCTAGGCCAACTGTCCCTGGGGAATTAAGTCCTCTTTCTCCTTATACCTTAACATTTTCCTTTATCCCTTAAAACTTCTTGGTGACTCCAGGCTCTGTATTTGTGGCAGTCTGTATCTGTCCTGATTTGAGGCCGTGACTTCCAGCACATTAAAAGCAGCCTAACTACTGAGGGACACCTCCAAACTTTGTAAATTCTTCAGCAACTCTGTCCCTCCATTTCTAACTTCCCAAATATACCCAATGCAGTGTGTAAGTTGATGTTTCCAAAATTTACACCAAGTTTGTTATAGTTCACAGTAAAAAGTAAGGAAATGCACTACGCAGATAAAATCCTTAAAGTCAAAATTCTGGAAAAGACCAAAGGATAATTTGATTATTGAATAGGAAGCAGTTATCTAACCAGGTCGAATTCATAAAAGATGTATTTGTGTGTGTTTGTGTGTCTGTGTATATGTGTGATTGTGGCTCAATCATTAGGTGGCTACCTTTCGGCTTGAGTCATGATCCCAGGCTCCTGGGATCGAGCCCCAGCTCGGGCTCCCTGCTCAGTGGGCAACCTGCTTCTGCCTCTCCCACTCCCTTGCTTGTGTTCCCTCTCTTGCTGTGTCTTTTTGTCAAATAAATAAATAAAATCTTTAAAAAAAAGAATATTTAATAAAAAAGAAGCAGAGATTTGATTATGATTATGCACATGTATTCATGAAATTGATTTTGCCACTCTTTTAGAGGTAGAGGAGACTATAATTTTATGTCTTATGAAGGCAATTAACTTAGTACTTACTCCCAACGAACACTAATCCGTGTCCCTTAGTTTCCATGAAGTCAGTCAACAATCATTTTTGGAGAACCTACCATACATCAGGCCCACGCTAGGTTCTAGGATTATAATGATATACAATACATGAGAGCTGCTTCACAGAACTCCAGTCTTTCTGAGAACATGGACATGCCCTACAACACACTCTTCTAGAATACTGTAGGGACAGAAACAGGCACAGAGGCCATTGGAGCATCCCACAAGACAGGAACTACTTTTCTGAAAGATCTAGAAAGGTTCCTTAGATCTTATTCACTTCCAATGCATACATTAGGATAAAATTTCTTTTCCAGGTTGTTATGATTAAAATGCAATCATTTGAATAGACTGCTTGTATGAATTAGGCCTTTTACAGATAGCCTAATCTTGGTTTAATGGTGAGTTCTAATGAAGTTAAAGTGAAGGTAGAACATCATTGTTAGTGATGAAATTCATCCAAATGTATATTTGGGGACTCAATGTCTCAATGGGATCCTTTCTTCTAAAGTTTTGAAAATGCTTGTCCCTAATTCTGTAGAATGCTAGTAGTATTGCATTTGTAGCCATAACACAGTTGCAGAATTCCAAAAGGACTATTTTGTTCCATTTATTATAGTAAAAAAGAAATCCTGGCTGAATATAAAACATTGCTGTTTTGATTATGTGAACTGATTGTGTGTAATTTTGCCGCTTCTTTTTATGTCATCATGTCCATTGAATCCCTTTTAAAGGAAAATCATTTTCTAGACTAAAATGTTATCATAAGAGCAGCTCTACTTTTGCTGACATGATTTTGATTAGGAAATTTAGATCTTCACTCTATATGAATACATTAGAAGAGGATTACTCTGATCGAGACTCCACAAGAGAGCTAAAATATACCACAAATAAATAATCAAGCATCTTGTATAAATTTAAAAATAAATCATGTATCATAAAGTAAAAATGGCCAGTTTGGGCTCGGAAAGAACACAGATAGCATTGCTAATTTGTAGCAGAGCGAATCCAGTAACATGGGTTTTTAATTAGATGGCAGAAACAGTAAGGTGACAGGGCTGAGAACAGGTAAATCATCCAGGAATAGCAAAGCACCAAGCACAGAGCCAGCTGGTGCGGAACTGCCTCGGTGTCAGAGATCCGAGCTGCCTCCCGAAACGGGGACTGTTCAGACAGTCTGTCACACAGCTGTTCTTACTCAGAAACAAACAGCCAGGTCTGGTAGTGGTATCACTCTGCAGGTACTACCGTGACAGTAAAGTTTCTAGGAAGGACTGGGGGTCTCAGGGAGATGGGAAAAAAAAATCAAGCTTTATTGGAAACACCAGAAAGATGTATTTAAAAATATCTCCTTTCCTCTCATGTGCTTAATCTATTGCATTATGGATGTCAATTGGATTATTTACTCAACCACTTTTATGCCATCGGAGTTGGGGTTCTGAAGAATTTGGGCGCAAGAATCAGGACAAAGTTGCTGGTGCTGTTTTTGATTTTGAACATGATCACAAATAAACCATGAGGTTTTCTTTTTCAGAGAGCTATCAGTAGAGGTTCAGAATTGCTTAAGAAGGAGGTCTTTACCTTAATTTCTTTTCCTTTATTGATGCTTTTATTTAAGGCCTTGAAAGACATCTTATTTACTGAGACCCTCCCCCCAAAATAATTGAAACTCTACTAGATTCATTAAAGTTAGAAATAACATGTGTAGAGAATTTCAAAAGAAAGTCAGTACTTATGATGTAATTTAAAAAAAAAAGTTTTGAGCAAAAAGAAAGAGAATGACTTTGTGAACCTGCACTCAAAGCAAAATAAAAAGACAGTTCTCCAGGGCTATGGACTTAATTGCATGCCCCCTCCCCAAATTCATATTCTGAAACCACAACCCCCAGTGTGACTATCTGGATATAGGGCCTTCAGAAGGGATTTAAGATTAAACAAAGTCCTAAGAGTGGGGCCTCACTCTAATAAGATTTGTGGCCTTATGAGAAGTGAGAGAGATCCCTCTCTCTCCCTCTTTTTGGTGAGCACACAAAGATGAAGTCATGTGAGCACACAGGAAATGGCAGCATCTGGAAGCCAAGCAGGGAGCTCTGAGCAAAAGGGAACCCTGCCAGACCTTGATCGTGGATTTTCCAACATCCAGAACTGTGAGAAAATGAATTGCTGTTGTTTAAGCAACCTGGTCCACAATATTTTGTTAGTGCAGCTCACACTGATTGATACACCCAGAAACAAGTGAGGGATTTCATCAAAGCTACTGATGGATTCATCAGAAGGACTGGGCAGTTAGCAGGTGAGAACCATGTCCAGGTGCCCCTGAAGTAGCCATGGGACCTGAACAGTCTGGCAGAGGTTGCCACAAATTTCAAACACTTGCCATCTCTCTTCCTATTGATGGTTTTGGCTTTAGTTTATCGGTTTTGTTTTTATTTTGTTTTGTATTCTTGTGTGTGTGTGTGGGTAGGAGGGAGCTGTTGTTTAGCTCTGGTGTGTCTGTTGTATATAGAAACAGAAGTATGTCGATTGGGTAAATTATTGGCATTTCAGCCATTTTGTTTGACAAAAAAATATCTGGAAGAAACTAGAAAATCACCATCTTTACCAAATCTGAAAAATAATCTTTTATTGAGTACGTTCTATCAATGACTGATGATTCTTGCTAATTTTTTTTAAGATTTTATTTATTTATTTGACAGAGAGAGAGATCACAAGTAGGCAGAGAGGCAGGCAGAGAGAGGGAGGAAGCAGGCTCCCTGCTGAGCAGAGAGCCCGATGCGGGGCTTGATCCCTAGACCCTGAGATCACGACCTGAGCCGAAGGCAGAGGCTTTAAACCACTGAGCCACCCAGGCCCTCTGATTCTTGCTAATTTTTACACAAAACCAACCAGCCTTCTTTAGGAAATAAAAGTCTATTACTTTATCAAAAAAAAAAAAAAAAAACCCAAAAACCTAATAGCTTGCCTTGTTGAACTGGCAAAGGCTTAATGGAGGTGTCGTTAACAACACTTGCCCAAAGACAGAGCAAGGCAACACTCCACTGAGGAAGACTCTAGCCAAAGTGAACACAAACATGGGGAGCAGTTTACCTTTGCCTTTGCTCACCCCACCAGCTAAGCTTCTTAACCTTTTCATCACTACTCATATTGGTTTTTCATATTTGCTTGTATCCCAGGTACTATCATCATTCATTCAAAAAAGTATAATAAACACTGGCTAGGTATTGGAAGAGCAAAAATACACAAGAAATTTGCTTGCTCTGAGAGAACTAAAAACATGTAAGGGGGCAGACAATTATGTAGGCAACTAAATTATAATATTATAAACATTATTGTGGGCATATGAATATGTCAGCACTACAAAAGAGGGAGGAAATCAAAGAGGTCAATGGAAGAAATAATATTTGCTTTTGACCATGAGTGATGAGTTGTAATTTTCCATAAAAGTAGAGGAGAAATGACAGATACGATTTCTTTGTTCAGCATAACATTAAAATATATATCTTAAAAGGCCTAAGCTCTCCCAATTCACACAATCCCCATCCCTGCTTTTCCAGATGCCTGAAAATACTTACATTTGCAACTTCCAGCATAGAATAAGCAAAACTGTGGCATTTGGAACATGGAGAGCACATTCCATGGAGATTGGTGTTACACGATATTTATAATAATTGCTAACAGTTATTGAGTACATAACATGTACTACTTTTGAGTACTTAACATGTATTAATTCCATTACCCTTCAAAACAATCCCATGCAAACTTAGGATTATTATTATTTTATTTTTATTATTTTTTTAAGATTTTATTTATTTATTTATTTATTTATTTGACAGAGAGAGAGAGATGACAAGTAGGCAGAGAGGCAGGTAGAAAGAGGGGGGAAGCAGGCTCCTTGCTGAGCAGAGATCCCAATGTGGGGCTCGATCCCAGGACCCTGAGATCATGACCTGAGCTGCAGGCAGAGGCTTTAACCCACTGAGCCATCCAGGTACCCCAGATTATTATTATTTTAGAAGAGGAAATCAAGACAAAGAAAGGCTTGGTATCTCAGTGAAAGTCATGCAACAGTTAAGTGATAGACTCAAGATTTGAAACCAGGTCAGGATGTGAGCTCCCAAACACCAATACATACTATACAAAAGGTAGAAGGAATGATCTTGAATACCACTCTAAGGAATTTGTATTTTATTTTGTGGTAATAGGGAGGCATGGAAGGTTCTTAAGAAGAGAATGACTGCCCAACTTTGTGTTTTAGAAAGTTAACATGGAAGATGCATGGGAGGGGAGTGAAGACTTTAGTCAAGGGGAATAGTCAGGAAACAAAAGCCATTAATCTAGACAGAAGGAAAATGAGAGAATGAACAGGGCAATGACAGGGGAGTCCCTCCGATTCCTGCAGAAATCCCAGTCAGCCAGGATTTTGGTTGCTATGCCTGTCTCCTGTACTGAAACATACTGGCCATGCACTCCTATCTCCTTCTAAGTTCAGAGTTTCTATACTGTTCAGGAAGACAGGGGTGCCTGGCGGCTCAGTCGTTAAGCATCTGCCTTCCGCTCAGGTCATGATCCCAGGGTCCTGGGATCGAGCCCCGCATCTCGGGCTCCCCGCTCTGCGAAAAGCCAGCTTCTTCCTCTCCCACTCCCCCTGCATGTGTTCCCTCTCTCACGCCCTCTCTCTCTCTGTCAAATAAATTAAAAAACTTAAAAAAAAAAAAGACAGTTAAAGAACATGTTGCTTTAATATATGTTAACACATTAGTTAAACAGAAGGGGGCAACTTCACCCTCAATTCCCTCTTCAGAGCAGAGTCCATGTGAGAGGTGAGTTTAAGGTAGAGTAAGTCTGAAGTCAGATATATAACAGAGTTGGAAATCCAAAGATCAGGTGGAATTTAACAGAATTATCAGGTTATACCATGTAAGCCAGCCATCTTTGCATAAATTTATGTGTGCAGTCTTAGTCTATGTACCCATAATTTCAAAAATTAATTCTTTGGATAGGGAGAGAGCCTAGAATTTGATATTGACTTTTTCAATTTAACCTTTTTTCATTTTATTTTTGAAATTTTTCATATATACGTGTATCTATGTTTTATGTATATTATAAAACATAATAGCAAAATGAACATCTGCGTCTACTACCCAAGCCCCAGATTTTTAAAGCAGAACATCATCTATTTACTATCATGTGTTCATTATTTGTCCTTTCATCTGATTCCAAGCTTGGCAAAATAAACTGATTGCACTCTGTGACTGAGAAAGGATTTTATGTCTGAGAACACCCATGATAGACCTGTCAAGGGTTTATTTGCATAAAATACCTAGGAACTTACTGGAAAAGAACTCATCTTAAGGAAACAGGCAAGTGAGAGGAAAAGAAAGATTGAAAGATCCAAGGGTCTTGGGCCACAACTTGAGAGGCAGATGCCAGACTATCCATCACTGTCCTATCCCCAAGTCTTAGAACAAAACCCCAAAAGAGCCGCTTGACTAAAATGTTTGTGCAATATCAAGAGCACAGGACAGCATCGGCAGAGTCCTTGGGTACCTTGGCATCCACAAAAAAATGTTAAGGGCTGGCAAATATACAAATGTGGGAGGACACTTTGTGGTTGTTCTGGCAAAAGTCAGATTCACAGCCTTCTGAGGTAAAACAATGGCTTTACAGAAACTTCATCTGAATTCCACATCTCATCAAAAGGTCCTTACTGGCATCAGAGCAAGAACAGAGGAAAGGGTGGATTCCACAGAGCCCAGAGAATCACTCTGCTTTCTAAATGACTGACTGGGACTCTAAGCACTGAGTAATGTTGTGTCTTCCTTTGATGAGGATTCTTCCCTGGGAATTTAGGGGAATCCCTGCTCTAATTGTTTTTTAATTAAAAATATCATTTGATTTCTAACATATTTTTCTCCTATGTATTCCATGACAAACATTTGAAGCCAAGATTTGTGGTAAAAGGGTTGCAATTCTATCTGAAGCAACTAAGAATTTGGAAATTGCTTTACTCCTTTTTCATGGGCGGGAACCTAGATTTGAATACATCAATCTAAATGGAAAATTCTTCCCTGAATTTTTTAAAGACAAACAGAACCCCTGCTATCTCTGAATCATTGAACAAAAAGAAAAGGAAATTTAACTGGATTTTAGTAATTATCAAGTTTTCAGCATCATATGCAGATGTTAAAGATAGTTCTCTACTAATTACACTGTCCTTAAAAATGAATACTTTTGGATCAGGAGGAAGGGATCATTTTTTATCCATTCTAATCTTCGCTACAACCGTCCTAGGGCCTGTTTGTTTCTCATGGTCGGGGAGTGAAAAGTGTGAAGTGATCAGAAGGGCTTTCAAATGCCATTAGCAACATTTCCCCGTCTGCAGATATCTTGAAACTCTGTTTCAGATACCAATACTGTTCAACCTAGAACCTCATTTACACATGAAAAGAGATAACTGAGAATTGGCAGGCATTTGAGAAAAACCACCAGCCAGCGAGAGAGAAACTAAAGTCAACACAGTCTATCCACAGGGAAAGAAGCTATCCACCACACCAACACCAACAGTACTATTGGAGGAATCAACTGGTAACTAAGTTTCCAAGAGAGATTAAAGAGGGTAACACATCTCTCTTTTAAATTGAGATAGACTCAGTATTGCAATATTATAAACTTAATTTTGAGAATGATAGGAGATAATAAAATATAAAAACTATTCCTTAAAAAAAAGGACTGAGCCTATAAGGAACAAACTATTACTATGTTTCACAAATTCTTACAGACAACCCAACATGTGGAAACCTTCCAAACTGATTCACTGAGATGTGACCCTGATAACAAAACTAAAAAAGAGTAACACCCAAAAAGAATTTCTAGACCTATATTGTTTATAAATGTTTATAAACAAAATACTAGCAAATTACTAAAAGCAGTATATAAAAGAAAAATACATTAGGAAGTAGATTTTATCCCAAAAGTTCAAGGATGCTTCAACAACTGGAAAACTGTTAACGTGTCATTTACATATTGAAGAATAAAAACTATATAATCATTATAATAGACACAGAAGATCATTTCATAAAATTCAGCACTGAGTTTTATTTAAAAATAGTAAATTAGTAATGTAAGGAGTCTTTTTTTGTTTGGTAATGGGTTATGTACAAAATAGCTATGGAAAATTTAAATGTAATGGAAAAATTAGAGACAATCTCATTTCAGTCAGG
>CM053609.1:63702504-63849184 GCA_028646535.1 Procyon lotor
AAAAAAAAAAAAAAAAGAATGCCTATTATCACTGCTACGGTGTTGTGAGAGGAGGGGTTTACTTCAGATACATAAAGGTATGTGTTGTCTGTAAAGAACAGCAACAGCAAAATATGGGGCATCTGGGGGACTCACTTGGTCAAGCAGATGCCTTTGGCTCTGGTTGTGATCTTAGGATCCTAGGGTTGAGCCCTTTGGCAGGCAGGCTCTCTGCTTAGCTCAGCCGAGAGTCTGCTTCTCCCCCCCCCCGCCCCCCACTGCTTGTGGTTTCTCTCTCAAATAAATAAATAAAATCCTTGAAAAAAAAAAGCAACTTCAAAACAGAAGCAAAAACAGTAAAACTCAGCCTGCTTTTATTATTACTATGACCCCCTCAACTCTAAACAACATCAATGATAAAATACTTCTCTCTCAGAAAAATAGGTATTGTTGGTCGACTTTTTTTTTTCTTCCTAAGTTTTAAAACTACAGCTTTGGTGACTGTTTTTGTAAATATACATATGTTTTAAATCAGCACATTTTATTATTTATCTTTTAATAGCTTGTTATATATCTGGAAGCCAATATGGAGAATTCTTAGTTATATGGTCAGCCCCTAATAGAGGGCTCAGTTACACCTATTTCTATTGAGAGGATGTTCATAACAGTTCACAATTAGTCAAAGTTGCCTCAGGCATTGTTCATGTCTAGAACCTCTATTCCACTATGTATTGCTGCACTTAAAGAACAGATTTTAAACAAAATATGGTAATATCAAAGTGATAATAAAGATAAAGAAAGTGAACTGGACTTACTTTAATTCTGTCATTGTATGAATGCCAGGAGTAAGACAAAAGATACTGACCTTGAATGCCTTTTCCCTAAGAACACTTACTTTACAGCAATGGATCAAATAATGACAATGTTTGATATTATTCAACTATTTCCTCCAGTTTTTGCAAAAGAAGAAAAGTTTTGGGTGTTTCAACCAAATGTAATATAAATTTATGATGATTTTCTGATAAGGATGTTTTAGTGGAACTTTTTTTATACACAGAGATATTTAGAAGCTCATAGAATTAATCCCTAAGAAGCATGGACATGGGCAGTATTACAGTTTGTGGAATGTATTAATAATTAGGGTCTGGGGCGCCTGGGTGGCTCAGTGGGTTAAAGCCTCAGACTTCAGCTCAGGTTATGATCTCAGGATCGAGCCCTGCATTGGGCTCTCTGCTCAGTGGAGAATCTGCTTCCCCCTCTCTCTCTGCCTGCCTCTCTGCTTACTTGGGATCCCTCTCTCTGTCAAATAAATAAATAAATAAATCTTTTAAAAAAGAAAAGAAAAGAAATAGGATCTGAGGCGCCTGGGTGGCTCCTTTGGTTGAGCATCCAACTCTTGGTATTGGCTCTGATCATGATCTCGGGGTCATGAGATCAAGCCCCACAAAGGGACCATGCTTAGGGAGTCTGCTTGAGATTTTCTCTCTCCCTCTCCCTCTGTCCCTCTTCCCATGCTCTCTCTCTCTCAAATAAATAAATAAATCTTAAAAAAAAAAATAGGATCTTTGGAAATCACTGAAAATGTTACTCTTATGTTTAAGACTTTTCTTATTTGTATATGTCCTGCTTCATGTGAAAGAAAACTTTAAAACTAATTGAAAGTCTATCTACTATGAGCAAAAATGGATTAACAAACATAACTCTACTATTAAACATGAATATGCCAAGATTCATTTTTCCAAAGTTTAATTGACAAATTTGCAGAAATTGAGGCTTGAAAATAGAAATTGTAAGGTTACTTATTAGTGATACAGACTATATATAGATATTAATTCTTCTTTTTTCAAAAAATACATTAACATAATTAAATATTATTAACCCACAGATTTTTTCCTTGTAAGTACTATAATATTTATGTTATTTTCAATATTAATTTTAACCAGCATGTATATAAGTATAAGCTTCAATTAAAAAAATATCTAATCTGTCTGCCTTTCTCTTCTGGCCATTAACATTACTTATTTCCTTTCATGATTATTACTAAAAATAATTTTGTCATCTAGAGGACAGAATGCTAAAAAATTATCTACTCTAGTTGTCAAGTACATGAGGTATTTTACTGTATCTACCTAGAAAATATAAGACTGTCAACAGAAAAACCTCGTAGAAATTATGAGAGAGCTCGGGGATGTAGGAGGATATTAGCTTTCCCATCACAGCAACAACAAAACTCTAAAATACCAACCAAAAAGTTAATACTAAATAAGCACAAAACTATAAAACTATTAAATGACATAAAAAAATGAATAATGAATCAGATGGAAAGATTCAATATTTTGTTGTATTTTATTTTCTCAGAAAGAGTGTGTGCTCATCATCGCCCTAGTGGCTGGACACAGAGGGAAGAGGGAGAGAGAGAATCTTAAGCAGCTCCAAACTCAGCACACAATCTGATGCAAAGGGCTGCATCTCACGACTGTGTGATCTTGACAGTAGACCCAAGCAGAAATCAAGAGTCGGTGGCTCAATCAACTGAGCCACCCACGTGCCCCAGGAGATGCAATATTTTAAAGATCTAAATCTCTTCACCCCCAATTAGCTGATAAAGAATTGGGTTAAGAATCATAAAATTGGAATTGGATATGATTTTAAAAAATTCTAGTACAATCCATTCAATTTACCAGCAAGACTATCATGATCAGGGTACTAATATTTTATGACCATTCTGAGATGGAAGATAACCAGACTAAGGCTTTGAATTCCCCATCAGTGTGATGTGGGGGCTTTCATATTAAAGAAACACTAAGATGCAGCCTTACAGGAGAATAAAATCTGCACCAATTTCATGACACAATTTTAGCAATTCTCCCACCATTGTGATCCTTAGTGTGAAACACCAATGAAATCATATGGAGACAACACTCAGACACACACTCCACTTAGCATTCATGAACATTCAAGACTGTCTTCAAAATCTCCAGAACCAGTTGCATAAAAACAATTCACTGATTAAGGACTTTTATGAAACATCATTTGTTGAAACTGCTATTGATTCTGACCTAAGAATTTCTTATTTTTAATGACACTGTTCTCTGGCAACACATACATATGCTAACCTCACTAGATTTGGAGTCCCTGCTAAAAGAAAAAGTATTTTTAAGGAAATACATTCTATGACTTGCCAAACACTGGTTAAGTAAATTAAAAATCTTAAAATCTCCCATTCTTCATTAGGGGCAGTCCCTATTAACCCTCTAATCGTATTTACCAACACTTAATTATAGAATATAATAGGAATTCCTAAATTCCCTGAGACAAAGCATTAATTCCAGACATTTTGTAGATTAATAAGAAAATTTCTGTTATGTACATTGGAGACGTTATACACATACACATACACATTATA
This sequence comes from Procyon lotor, assembly GCA_028646535.1. Lineage (NCBI taxonomy): Eukaryota > Metazoa > Chordata > Mammalia > Carnivora > Procyonidae > Procyon > Procyon lotor. The sequence goes on from CM053609.1 coordinate 63,705,890, forward strand.
CACATACACATTCTCTCATTTTATCCTAATATCTGAGTTCCCGTCTCAGAGTCTAAAACCTAGTGTCTTCTTAGGGCCCACTTCTGGAAGCAAAATCTCTTCTGTATCCTCTATTCCCTTTCTCTCATGGCATCACCTTTAGCCAGTGGCCAAATGCGAAAAGTTGACAAAAACTATTTTCTCTATGAGTGTGCAGAAAACTCAGGATTATAAAAGATTCTAAAATGAGGAAATAATTGAAAGTAAAGTCGATTTGGGAAATAATTAATTTCAACTTAAAACCTCTTTCCTCTATTTGCCGTTACGAGTCTGGAGGCTTCTATTTTTAACCAGGTCAGACTTTGTTTATCTTGGTCCTGACACAACTGGATGCCACTTCATCAAGCCACCATCTTCATGTCTCCATTCCCAAGGTCAGAGTCAGAGAAGCTTTCTGAATGTCTTAAGTTTTGTCCTCCAACCTCAGAGTGCTACAAAATTCTTCTCTGCCTGCCAAATACATGGATCACTCTACCCCTCTTTCTAAACTCATGCTCATTTAGTATTTACCCCGCTTCTCCCAATCTTTTTCTCATCTGACCTTAACCATGGAAGAAGATTCCACACACCCTGTTCTTATCTATTGGTCTAGAATGTGCCACTAAGACTTTGTAATGAAAATCATAGTCATGAGAACTCCCATATGCCCTGCCATGCACTCTCCCCAAGCCCATAACAAAGCAGGCAGCTTGACTAATAGAATATTTAGACTAGCAGTAAAGACAGAGATCTTTTTCCCTCCTGCACTCTGAATAAATAAATTAGCCTGACCAAATGAAGACAAGTGGTGTCACATGATTTATTTGGGCCGGAGCTGACACTCGTAAGACAGAGCCTCATTATCTGCTTACAGAAACTTAAGCAGAGGTCAAGAGACACATCCTCTGATTTGGGTGCCCTGCGTGAACATCACGGGGAAGAACTTGAACCTGGTCTTCAATAGGAGTCCAAACATATACTAATATGTCTTCTAGACTAAAAGGGATTGAAAATAGAAGCCAGATTACACGGAGAAACAAAGGTCTCCTGAGAGAAAACGCATCATGGGTGAAGCTCAGAACTGGCTTGTCCAGGCAAAGTCAAGCCCCCCATTCTGAGGATAGAGGCCCAGGAACAGAGCACTGGTGGATGAAACCTACAAACTCATTGTTGGCCTGGTCTCAGGGCCATGAGACTGCCACTCCTGACAATCTACACACTGAAAGGGAAGGTATATCCTTGTTGGACAGAAAGAAATTTTACTCCCAAAGGCCAAAAGTGGAGGCAGCTAGAAACCCCTCTACGTGAGCCCCCAAGATAGTGTGGAATAGGTCCACTGTTCCATAGTAAATTTTAGGGACCTGGAGGCAGGCTAGGGAAAACGAAAGTCCAGCTGGAGCTTAGAGAAGACACAGACCATAAGGCTGCAATTCTGAGTCTCGTCACCTCTTTTGGAAGTGCCTACAGAGATCCCACACAGAGAAGCATGAGAAGGCATTGCTCTTTTTGGCAGGTGAAGTCTTTGGGCCCACTGTGCCCAGGAACAAATGACTAAAATGCTCTCATCTAGGACCCATTAGCTGTGGGATCTAGTGTAACAGCGGAGAGTAAAGTCTGAGTACAAAACTAGGGGCCACGTAGACGAGGGGGAAATACATGAGATCTTTTCCCCACAAATACATTTTTGGTGAAGAAACAGACTCTTTTTCAACAAAGAAAAATTAAAAAGTAACCAAATGAAGTCTTTTGTCCCAAATTTTTATTTAAGTTCTGGTTAGTCAACATATAGTATAGTATTGGTTTCAGGAGTAGAATTTAGTGATTCATCACTTACGTACAACACCCAGTGCTCATCACAAGTGCTCACCCACCAAATAAGGTCTTTTATTGGCAGGATGAGACATTTAAGAAGGAGAATAAACAGGAGGGTAAGGCTGGATGTCAGATAAACCCACCGATTTGAGATCCCTTTCCATTGAAAAGTAACATTAAAAGTGCCAGTTACACTAGAGCTAAATCTAGTCACACTGCAGTATACATTTAAAATATCCAACTTAATAGATTGAAGGAGAAGAGTCTGGAGTGTTAGTTGTGGAGAAAGGAGCGCATCGTTTGAAAAATTGGCAGCATCGAGAACTCCAGGGAAATGTCATGAGGTTTCAGTTGACAGAACAGGAGGCAAAATGCTGCTTGAACAAAGGTGAACAAATGCCTTTGGGAGGGCTTCTAAGACAAACTTAGAGTCTCCATAAACAACTGCCCAGATTTCTAGCCCAAACTGCTCGTATGCTATGAAAGGTCACTTTAACGTTAGCAATTGACTCTCTGCTAATGATAAGCCAATAAGCTGGTTGCTAATGATAAGAATCAGAGCAAGAATCACATTATATATAAAAGCTGTATACAAATAAATCAATAAACAATTTTAACACATGTATTTAAGGTCCCATTATTTTTATATGGTGCCTTTCCTTGCAAAGACTACTATCATTTTCATCTTGTCTTTTCGGTATCTGTTACATAAATTCCATTTGAATTGAAAGAAATTGTACTATATAGCTATTAGTGGAAGTATTAATTCCCTTTGTTTTTTTTTTATTAATTCCCTTTGAATAAAGTATTTGTCCTTTTCTTTTTTAAAGGAAAACAAAGGATACTGAGATATCGATATAGAAATCCCTAACTCAAGAAATTAAACCAATTTTTTTGGTTCATTAGTGTTCCTTTTTTGTCAGCTTTCAGTATCTTCACACCTTCTGAAATGCTCAATTCTATTCATGTACACTCTATTGTTCTCCTTGTTTCAACTACTGGCAAAATCACAAAACAGAAGACAAAGGAAGTCATAATATTCTATCAGTTCAAATCGAAGGACCACGCGTTTAGGAAGGATTCAAGCCTGCTTTTGCAAAATGATCCTGAAACACAAAAACATGATGAATATATCAAAAATATTTCTCACATACTGCCTGCCATAAAAAGATTGTTTGAGTTAAACATCATTATTGCTCTGTTGTCAACATGTTAGAATATAGAGATAAGCCACACACATGCCTAAGTTCTATCATGATCCACAAATTACTGTTATTTTTGCCATTGCCGGTTTGTTTTTAACATTTAATATTTTCCAGAGCACACTGACCCAGACCTTGGATTCTATTTTTGTCAGTTTATTTTTCTTCAAATTATGAGACAAATTCTGAGCAATCCTTTGAACCTCTTGAATGTTTCAAAGTGTATTACTGATGAATGATATCATCTAGGTCGGAGGCTGTCACTGACATGGTGCTTGGTCATATAAATGTTAAGCAAGGCTGAAGAGGGGTTGCTATTATTTAAAAGACTTATTGTGATAGAAAGACTTGCTTTGTTTCATAAAATGAGGTATCATTTTTTGATCATTTAGAATTGACCTATCTGGTTGGCAGATGACAAAAATTTTAGAGGTATAAAGGATCTCAAAACTACCTCATTGAAACCCTTTCTTCTTTCTATGAGGAATCGGTGGCCCAAGTTTAAATGGCTTGCCCAAGATCACTCAACTAAAACAAGGGGTTGGGGGACGTAGAATCCACCTTTCTGCTCCACTGCTGAGCTCCTCCTGGTATACATGACATCTCATCTTGTGTCCGGATATGCTTATTAGAAGATTTCCTATAAGAAGAGCTTAAGAAAAGCAAAACATTTAACTGATACTGGCCTTACTCTAGTTCCAATAAAAGACATTAAGTGGCATTGGGATTCATCTATGATTTTGCTTAACTGGTTATCATCCCACTTCTCTTAAAGTTGGTATGTTTTAAAACTTCACTAACATCTAAGTGAACATGAATTGAAGGATTCAGACTGTAGACTTTCCAAATGTGTCAGAAAAAAAAATGTGCAAATTAGAGGATCCAGGCATAAGGTGTATACCCAGTTATGTTGTTGACAGTTACATGGTCAGATCGCTGTGTTCCAGCTTGCAAACCAAGTGTTTCAGTGTACCATAAGATAGCAGGAAAATGTGATTCTATGATCTGTCATCCATCTGGAAGTTTTAACTGATAGAAATGAAAAAAAATTAAGTCCTGAAAAAATAATTAATATACATCTTTTCCTACAAAACTTGCTGTGCTAAGGTCTGCTCCAAACTGGAATACCTGAAAATCCGGGACTGAGTCTTCACAGACAGAGCAAAAAAAGGAACAGTAATTCAATTGCTATGGATAACCAAATTTGAGCATTTTGACTGAAACCCAAAGTTAAGTATGCAGGGTAAATTATTTGGATAACGTTTAATCAAGTGATAAAAGCAAAAATGAATAGTAAAAGAAGAAATGTTTTATTCAAAATAAACATGAATACTGGAATTAAAAAAAAATCCTGAGGGGTGCATGGGTGCCTCAGTTGGTTAAGCAGTGGCTCAGGTCATGATCCCAGGGTCCTTAGATCGAGCCCCACATTGGGCTCCCTGCTCAGTGGAGAGCCGGCTTCTCCCTTTCCCTCTGTCTGCCGCTCTGCCTACTTGCACTCTCTTTCTATCCCTCTGTCAAATAAATAAACAAAATCCTAAAAAAAGAAAAATCCCGAATAAAAGAACTGTGAGCTTCGTGATTCTATGGATGAAGAGGAAGAAAGATGCATTATTATAAACTTCTCTGCAGATTTTAGATACAAGAGATAAAAAGCTATTCAATAACTATTGAGCAACCACTATGTCCAGGACACTGTTTTAGGCACAGGGAAAGATTTTAGCAAAAATAAAACAGGCAAGATCCCTGTTCTCAGGCAAGCTGGCATTCTATTAAAGGAAGGCAGTGGGTAAAAATGAAGAGGTTCATTGAATGATGTTCCTATTCTTTTGTTGTTCTCCAAGTGTCAGGTTTCCACTTCTAAATCAAAAGAGTTTGAAGCAAGTAAAGAGGGAAAGAAAAAAATCTACATCTCTTTTCATATTTGATTTCTTTTTCTGCCAGAAAATTATCCAGTGATTGTCTATAAAATTTTGATTTCATCTCCTTAAATATGAATACCTATTTAGGCACATTAAATGTTTTTCATATGAATGAATCAATTTTATAGTTAATTAAACCAACATGGATTGAGGATCTACTACTTGCCAGACACTTGCACAGGGACTAGGGATATACATTTCAAGGACTCTTACAGGGTAAAGACAAGCAAAGACGATTATCTTTCCTTCCTGGAAGTGTCAATACTCTTGTCCTGAGAAAACGTAGATAAGAATAATGCCTAATTTTTAGCAACACTATTTCTAATAATTCCATTTCTGCCACCATTTTAAATCATACATCTATACTGTCCGGTCCTTCTAACTTTTCATGATATGTGTTATTTTTCCTGTTTTATACATGAGGAACCAGGTGGATACAGGTTAACTATTTTCCAAGGCAGCACAGGTGATGAATATATAATATAATGAGATAAATTTATCATCCAGGAATATCTCTTTAGTCCTTGGACCACTTCTTATTCCAAGGCCTACACTCCTTCTACCAAACCCCCGGGGTCCCATTTATCTACCACTCCCTACTATTTCCAGGCATTTAGGCACTTCTTTATATTTGTTCAAAAGTCCAAGAAAATTGTAGAGAGTGATTTGTTTAGAGAGCGCTTTTATGCCACTGCCCCCACAAAACATGGTAATGGAGACCCCAAAATGACTTGCCTCTCTGTGAAACGATGTGCCCTATTGTGTAGGAGTGTGCTTTACTCCTAAGATATGAGATGCATGCAAATCATTTCCATGTTGTAGGCAGGCTTCTGAGCAATATGTAAATAAGCAAGAGAAAAAATATCCACATTAATAAACAGCCCTTTGGATATATGAAACCCATCTGCAACATTAGGTAAAGAGTTTGTATACTGTGTAGTCAGACGGGATGTCCATATTGCATTCCTCAGTGTCTGCAAGGGAAAACAGAATGATGGTTCAGGTAGGGCGGTGCCATATGGCTGAATCCATGAAAATATCACAGAGTTATTTTTTTTCAGCAACTGTGATCAGTCCATGTAAGCAAGGATCAAGTCTCTGCAAATAGAATTATGACACTCCAAGTTTCATCCTGTTTCCAAGGTCTCTTTCTCACACATCCTGCTGAGATTAACCTATAATATTTCTCTGCACGTGGATTGAGTTCTCCTAAAATAGGGGATGGCGACCAAAGGGAAATTGCAAGTAGAAGAGACACAAGCAACAGAAATGGCCCAAAGTGAGAATCACAGATTGACAATACAACATGTGCCAGTGAGCCCATGGCTGACATTATCAAGTAAGATGACTCAGAGGGAGGGAAAAAAAAAATCCACCAAAGGAACTGTTAACTCACACCAAACAGGAAATGACTGATTAAAGACAGAACAGAAATGCAAAGCCAGGACCCAGCTCAAGTTGGAGATCTTTAGCTATGCCCTTGTGGGACAGGACCATGATATGTAATCACACCTATACTTGCCCGATATTATTGCCACTCTCTTGGAAAAGTGGGAATGATAGCAAGAGAATAACAAGCATGCTGTCATTTCTTTTTCCCTTAATTTCTCTACTTATTATTTTTTTTATTCCTTTCCCAATGAGATTAAGGGTTCAATTCTGTTGTTATAACCACAAAATAAGAATTGAAGGATGACAGAAACCAAATAAAGTTAGCCGAATTTACCTATGACTTTGGCAGAGTGTTCACTTCACCCTCTCTTATAAGCCTAAAATTCTAGATAAAATAGACTGCTTCTTTTGCCGCTCTTATCACCCGCTTTGGAAAAGATGACTTTTGATGTCATATTAAATATGAATATGAATATGAATAAATACTAATATTATTTTTGCGAATTACACGCTGCAACCCAAGAAACTCAACATTTGGCTCGTCTGCCCAGATTCACGTCAGAATTCCGACCACTTTGTCCCTCGAGTGAATTCTTATTTGACACGTGAAGTGTATTCATGCTTGCTCTCAACACCCAACTCTGGATTTAATACTTAAATGTATTTTAATCAATATTCGGTTTGATACCTCAAGCTAATTTACCTTCTGCTGACTAGGCCACAGAGAGGCAGTGAAGAGGCCTACAAGTCCTGAGACCCCAGTCGGTGACAGCAAACAGTTGCATAAGAACATTCTCTTCAGAACATTAGCACAGTCAGCTCAGTTTCTCCCACAGCCCCGTCTGCCTTGCCCATCATCCCAAACACAAGCTCCACCCAGTCACTCATCTCTCCCATACTCCCACTTCCTTATCGCTTTGCTCTTGTGATCCCCAAGTCTGTCGCCAAATGAACTCCCTCTGCCTCTTTGCTCTTACAAAAATCTGGCTCTCCCCCTGAAAACCAGCGATGTCTTGCATGTCTGCAGTTGGATAAGTGGAATGGAGGGCTTAATTACTCTGCCAATTTCTGGTTTTCACTTTAAGACCACTATGTTCCTCCCTCATATCAAATCTTTCCCCCTTTCAGGCTCTTGCCTCCCGAGATGTCATGTTTTACTTCTCCTTGCTGTTGTCACTCACATTATCTTTATTTCATTCCACGTCATTCCCCATCACTTCTCTACATGTTCTGAGCGCGTCAGAGCCTGGCTTTTCATGTTTTCCATCCCAAGTTCAACCTTTGTTCTAAAGAGCTCCGATTTCCATAGGAAACCCCTGTGTCACAGTGAGTTGGCTTCCTACTTTTAGTGGGTTTTACTTCTTCAGCAAGCATCCCCCACAAAAAATGTTTCATTTCCCCAAAATGTCCTACCATTAAACTATTAAAATCCATGACCTTCCCTGACCACACCTGCCCTCTAGACTGTCTAAGCTCATCTGTATTGTCTTGTTCCATAATTTGTTGATGTCCTTCAGTTTCCAGTTCCACAGCCTTCCGTGTTCTCCCAGTCTTCAGCTCCTTGCTATCACTGAGTAATGACACAGAAAATGTCACTTATTTGCCCATTTTTTTTTCCAGTAGAAATTTAAGGTCTGGAACTTATATCACACTTTCAACACCGTCTGACATTTCTTCTCCATAGTTCACTTTTCTCCTCAGCTGCTCTTTCAAAACTTTACTCTCTTTCATTGCAAACATATTCTTTTTCAGAATTACCTAGTGACCTGATCCCTTTTCTCATGAAAGTTAAGCAAAAAGGTCAATAAGGGGGGAAATTGTTGGACCTTCTACCTTTCTTATAGGTGTCTATGTCCCCTAACTGATGTGCAAGGAAATTCTGCATTCCCATGTACCACGCAGGATGTGACGATTGGCTGAGAGAGCCAGCAGGGGCTTGGGGGTCAAATGGCCAGGAGAAGGGGACACAGAGTTGGTTACTGTTCCAACAAGAAACCTAAAGACAACAGGCTGCATCACAGAGAAATCAGTTGACCCAAAGATCTAAGTAGTGTCCCAGTAAAACCACAGACTAGTCATCATTGAAGAAACACTGAACACCATTTGTGTCAAGGGAGGCAGCTTGCTAAGTCACATCTGGAGAAAATGCCAGTGCAAAGCCAACTCAGAACTGGAACAAATTGCCCCCCTCCCTGAGCCTGGTGGCAATTGAGAAATGCCCCCGGAACTTGGAACTGACTCTGGAGAGAATATGAGGAGAGAAAACCGGAGCAAAAAATTTAAACCTCCACATGTGGCTAAATTTTTAACCTGCGTTAACCAAGCATAAGTTTCACTTACTGAACTGATTGAACCCAAAATTGACTAGCCAACATTTTCCGTTATCCAGGGAAATGGGGGCTTACAATAGAGATGATGTTGAATTATGAGAAAATAAGGTTATAAATCATACACATGGACATGATATGCCAAGTTAATAAAAATTTTGTGTAATTACCAGTGTCAATATGCACAAATCCCACCTGAAGAAATTTTCCCTGAGAAGATACTCAATCAACCATACAAAAAGAGATATGTGTCCTAGTTTGTTCATCACAGCATCGTTCATAATAAGGAAAACCAAGGTATCTGTCAATGAAAGACAACTTATTTAACCATAATTGATATACATAATAGTATGCAATGCAGTAATTTAAAATAATGATGTAGATCTATATTTGTGTGCATAGAAAGATGTCACCACATAATAATGAGTGAAAGGGGGAAAATGACAGCTCCTCCCCATATATGAAGTATTAAATTTTCATTCTTCCTGAAATAAACAAATCCATAATAACCACTTGGCCCTCATCCAGGGCTCATTTTCCTATTATGGCCAAAGATATGCTTATCAGCATCCTTGCTAACAGTGTCTTTGTGACACTTCATCAGACAAACCTTCATCTTTTCACATTTAGAAGCAGAAGGAATTTTGTCCTGTCAGAAAGAGAGTGAGGGTGAGGAGAACAAGTGGTCTGAGGGGACAGTGTTCAGCCCTGATGATGGCCCTACCCATAATTGTCAGATTTAAGATATAGATCTCTTAGCCGACCTCTTAACTGGGATGCTCCCCTAAGTTCCTTTTTAGGTATTTTTCCTTTTCATCCTAAATACTCTACTTGACTGGTCTTATTCACAACATGTCTTAGGTAGACAACCCCAGAAAGAGACCATGAGATGAGAATTTATTTGTGTGCAAGTGATTTCCTGGAAGGCTAGTCAGGGAGTAGGGAAATAGGGTGGGTATTGGGAACAAAGCAAGCTAAGGAACAGTTGGGAGAAGAGTCCCAAAAGGCAAATTATACCTCACAGTTTTCCCCAACTGGAAGCAACAGAGTTGGGCTTTTGAACAACTGTACCCCTTAATCAATGGCTAAGGTCTACCATGGGCACTGAAATAACCAAACACCCCCTGCTCTCTGAGCCTGCAGACAAAGCAACCACAGTACCTCCCTCCATAGGTTCAGGCCACTAGATACAAAACCATAAGGAAGCTGGGGTAGGGATACTGGCTAGAAGACAGAAATTGCAGAAGGGATCCCGGGGAATCTGTGTGCAAAATATCAGTGCCCACTATAACACCCACAGCTTCAGCCAGCATGACAAATTCCAAATCTATATCACTACCACAGACCTAGCCCCTCAACTCCAGACCCATGTACCTGTCTATTGGACCTTTTCCTTGTCAACCAGGCTCCACAAATACACCTTCTTCAAAATGGGGCCCACATCTTTGTCCTCATGTATTGCTTTTCTCCGTGAATATCACTTTCATACCCCCATGAATCCATCCAGAAAATCCAATTCACTTTGCAGATACCTCATCCTTAATTCACCAAGTCCCCCTGATTTTATCTATTCAGTATACCTCTGCTCTATTCCTGACTCCCATGCCTTAGTTCTACTCAGTCCTTTCCCAAATCTTTCCTTGTTTCTTCAGTGTGTCCCCAATAATACATCTTCCATCACACTACCTACCTTGGATTATCATTCTCAGATTTAAATCTTACCACCACACTCCTCTGTTTGAAATCTTTCCATGGCTTCTCATTTTGCAGCTTAAAAAACTAAATACTTGGTATTTGCGATTATGTCCATCCTGTTCTAACTCCTACTTTTCCAGCACCATCTCCCACCCTTACAATCCTAAACTCAAGACACATTTAACAATTTCTAGTTTCACAAAGTTGTCTTGCTCTCTTACTCTTGAGGCAATCAATGAGTACCTTTCATGTTTTAATACTTAGTTCCCATATTAGATTTTCTGAAGACTTCCTTAGCATTCCCTTTCCATCAGGCTGATGAATTTTCCCTGTTGTTCTCCACTGCAGGCTATGCATATTTTCATGGTAGTATTTGTTTGTGCCTGGATTGTTAGATGACTGGATCTTAAAGGACAGAAATATCATGTTTATCCTGGGCCTGCCTTGCACATTGCCTAATGTTCTAACTCTTGTCTTTTTGTTCATCTTTGACCCCTTATCCACAATCAGGCAATAGAGTGTTGTATTTGGTGCCAGTGATAGAGATAAGTAAGGCTGGGTCTCTGTGTGCCGCCTACTAGGGAAGCTGTTCACATAGGAGAGGATTCAAATATAATCCTATGATGAGTTCTGAGTTAGGGGGGCTCCACCGGGTGCTATGAGTTTCCAAGAGAAACATTTAGCCTAACCTAGAGGCTTAGAGAAGGCTTGCTATAGAAAATGATGCCTGAGCAGAATTTCAAAGGAGGAAAAAAGGTTAGCCAGGGAAAGGAATGTGATTCCTCCAGATGTTTCTATTTCAGCTTAAAGTCAGCAGTATTATCAACCAAATGTGCCTTGTCCTTAAATGTCACCAAAGAAACAACCATCAAGTTGGAAAGGACAGTAAAATGATAGGCCTTTCTCACCAAAAAGTCTGTGCGATTTTATCACTTTGTTGCATTGTTTGAGACTCGGTGAAGTCTATGCATACATTTAATAGACTCCCCTTAATGTAAGTATTATCTGGAATGAACTTTATTCCCACTCACTCTAGATTTTACTGGAATTAAGCAAATTGCAGGCAAACTTTATATAGCTGGTTTTCCATTGCCCTTTTAAAGGTATCACCGGAGTCCAAAATGTTTGCAAGGGTTTTTTTTTTTTTAACATTATTGCAATAGGGTAAATTTTTATTATTATATATGGAAGCTAATCATTTCAGAGTAAACAACAGATGTTTGCACCCTTATTACTGTTTGGTACTGACATCGGTATTAAAAGATAATATGAAAACATGTCACAAATGTGAATGATGAATTCAAATGTCAGGAATGGAGGAAAAGAAATGTTTAAAATAGAAAATATAAGGGTCTTGGATGAGAAATAAAACTACGAGCACCTTCTTCAGGCAATGTGAAATACTACCTTTCCACAGAATAATGATAATCTGGAAAATTCCAAGGCACATTGGAATTGTGTGTTGCATTTCTTCAAAGTGAACTCTTTCACTTTCAAAGATAACTCTTCAAAGAATTATCACTGCAGTATAGGTGACCAAAATGCTCACTTGATCTATGAGGTAATAGCACCTGTCAAAAAATTCAGTTGTGTCAAAAATAATAAACTTATCAGATATTATGTATATACATAAATAGACCCATTGCTAGATAGATGCTTTCATGTAGTATACTATATTTTCTGGACATTATATGGTATGTTTCTAGAAACCCAAGTTCCTATATTTAGATATTGATTGATCTTACATGCAGTTGCAAATTATATTGTTAATTTAAATTGTTACCACCAGTCAGTGTTTTCTGAGATAGAATCTGATTATGCTAAGCAATGAGCCTGACAAATGGGCTAGTTTTCTTCCTGTAAAAATTTATTAATCTTTTGTATTCATGTGACTAAAAAAATATTGGTGCATTTCATGAAAGCAAACATTCTATGTCTTTTTTTCTCATCATTACTAAAAGTCATCAAGCCCATGGAAATGAGACATCAAAGCCTTTACCTCCGAGCACAGGTTCTGTTTCCTCTGAACAGAAGATAGGAGGCTCCACTTAACTGGGCATTTTCTCTGTCTTGTTGAGGGCGTCCTCGGGGTCTCAGAACATAGGAAGATGTACGATATATATCTGTTAAATGAATGAATGAAGAATGTGATAGTAACAGCGTTCAGAGTTTTTGGGTTTCCATTAAAACAGTATCACCTTCAGTACAGTTTTGAAACTTTCAAGATATTGAAAGTATATTAGAAATCATGTTACACCTATAACAAAATCTGGAAATAATAACGGTGTTAATGAAGAGGCTAGAAAAGTAAGTTGAGTTCACATTCATTTTTGCTCTCCACATGGAAGTAAATGGGCATTGACGACAGCCCCCTGTTGACCACAGTGGAAGGTCAAGGAGGAAGTTGGCCCATTTCCTTCTCCACAATCAGTGACTATTCATCTAGTGTTCTCTAAAGCAGGCCGTGAAAAACAAGAATTGTTTATTTCCCTAGAGAATTAGTAAAGATGAAATGACTTAACTTTACAGTGTAAAGACATCGTTACTGCTGGAGGGGGGTTGTAACTCTTACCTAGGAAAATGAGGTCAGGATCTAAGGCTTGGCTTCTCATCCAGGTGCTTCTGTGTTTCTTCACAGATTTGGGACTTTACTATTAACTGAAAAATACCCATTCTTGGTCACAATAGAAGCCACAATAAAAGAAAGTGACTGAATCCTTCCAGTTTCATCTCTAGCACAGTGGCCAATAATATGGGCTTTAGAAGTATAGCATAGGGTATGAATCTTCACATGAACTCTTAGAAACGAAGTAACCTTGGGTGGCTTCCATAACTTTGTTGTGCCCCTTGATCGCCTGTGAAAATGGAAACAGTAATAGTTCCCACTGCGTGGGTCATTGTGAGAATGGTCAGTGATCAATCAGCATGCAAGAAGTATTTGTGCTACAGCAGCATCAGAATAGAATGTGACAGTCATTGCTTGGCCACAAAGGGTGAGAGTCTCATGTAGGGAAGATCAAACCTCCCTCCCTCCACATGTCTCACAGTGGCTGACCTAGAAACAGAATGTTAAACTGAGGCTATTAAAATAAATAAGGACATTTTTCACTTGTAAGAAATAAAATGGAAAGAAAGTAAAATGTATTATTTCCCTACTTCTGTCAGGTACTTACCATTCTGTTCTTCAAGTCATCTTCACAATAAATCTCAAGGTCACTATCATTTTCCTACTTTCACATGCAAAAATATGAGGCTGAGAGAGATCAAGTAACTTGCCGAGCTCCCAGTCCTGGTAAGTGGTAAAGCTAAGACTCAAACTCAGGTCCATACTGTTTGAAGAATGCCCCGTGTTCCTCACGACCCCGGACCTCTTGCGCAGGGCCCTGCCCACACATCCTGTCCCAGCTACTAGACTAAAACACTCCTGGCAACTATAAGAACAGGTTTCAGCCCCACTGCTCCTCTGCTCCACAGCTCCTAAAGTAGTTTGAGAAATGAGAGCCTCAGCTGACCTCTTAGGGGAAGGTAATAATTTCCTAAACCAGTGCTTCTCAAAAGCTAACATGCCCTGGAGACACCTGAGAAGTACACATTCTGGTTCAAGAATGGTACACAAGATTCTGTTACTTCCAACACCTCCCTGTGATTCTGATGCTGCCGGCCCTGAAACTATGCCCTTGGGTAGTGAGAAGAGGCTCTCTTATGTGTGAAAAACAGAAATCAGTTTCATTCAGTGCCTGTTTGTGATGGCATGCCTTGGTTTGGTCTAATGTAAAAAAAAAAAAAAAAAAAAAATTAAGTAGTAGGGATCTATGTCCTTCTCAAATAAGTCTACTTTCCTAAATCAACTGATTTCTTTGAATGGTACAGAGGGTTCACTCACCAGTGAGGAAAAACAAAACAAAATGAAAACAAACAACTGGGAACAGCCTGTAAAAATATAAGAATGAGGGAGAGGCATATTCTGATGCATCAAGATCTAAGTATGGGCACCTACCTCCTCTGGCCCCTTCAAAATATAATTCATTGGTTTATCATTACTATTATACCCTTCCAGCTATCGTATCTGGCTTAGACACCCTCACATAGAAAGCTGCACCATGAGCTGAGGTACAGGAAGCTATATGCAGATACGTAGGTGAAAAAAATAAAATCCTCCTCTCTAGTCCCTAAATACCTACATGAGAAAATAATCTAGACGAGGGAAAAAGAAACCCACATGTTCTTCCCCACTCCCCTTCTTTCCTTAAAGGAGAGGGAATTTTCCCCTCTATTTCCCAGGAAGAAAAAAGTCCAAGGGGATCCATGCAGCCTTCACATTTAGGTCTCAGGAAAGGGGGAGCAATTTCTCTGAAGATGCATTCAGGAGAAAGCTCAGCATTTTTCTCCTTCAGGTCTGCCTGACAACAGGGAGAATGTCTAGGTCCACCCTTCTGTGAGTCAAGAGACTCCAGCCCTGCTAGGGAGGCCTGCAGGTATGTGACATTGCCTGAGAGGGGTGGGACGTCTATTTATTGAGTGGTGTTTCGAGTGGTTCGCCTGCTAGTCAGACCCTATTTTCCACCATTTACCAGTTAAAGCTGGCATTTTGGCTTCCTCCAGCTGCCTCGAATAACTACTTTTATTTATAGATTCGTTTATTTGCCTACTTACTTATTTATTATTGACATATAATTAACATACAGGGTTATGTTAGTTTCAGGTGTACAATTGAATACCTAGCTTGTAATTGATTACTTATTTAGGAGAGAGAGAAGTTATTTTTACTGGCCTCCTCTGAAACCCTAGTCACAGCTTACTGGAATGGGGAAGGCCGGTAGAGAAGGGCTCAGTATGATATGGAAGGAGAGGCAGCCATCACTGGCATATTTAGAACATGTCAAATAAATGCTACTTTTACTACTGAATGAATCAGATGGGTTAATTCGTTGATTATTTTTTCCAAATAGCTTTGTGTGTAAGAGAAATTTTCTCATCCTTTTTCTGTAGACGACTTTGCTTTGGAGAACATAGAGGGTTGGAGAAATAATGCTAGAATTAAAGTTTGGATTCCTAATAGTGCAGCTGACCTATTGCATGACCTCTGGCAAAAGCTATGCAAATAGGGAAAACCCGATAGTGTTGATCAAATTATCATCCTTCTAACCCAGTTGTGTAATCCACAGGTGAACAGGGCTCTTGAGATTCTTGGAACAGAGAAGCTAAATGACTTCTATGTATTCGAGCCCAAATGCATTAATTTTACCGAGACTATGAATTGTATCTGTTAAATTTCTTACCACCTTTCTTTTGATAGAAAATACCCTTCTGTTGCATTTACTCTATTCATAATATATTCTGATATTCATCTGCTCTTCTTTCCATTAATATTTCATTCAAATTGCAAGGTGACATCATTGTTTACATACTGGTATTTAAACATCTTTCCTGGGGAATATTTTCCCTTTTTATTGTTTAAACAAGGTAGCAAGCAGATGAATTTAAATTCAAGCTGAAGATAAGTTTTATATACATGTTTTTATTCTACTGAACACCATATACAACTCAAACTAAATATAGCCCCCAAAATTCAAAATCCAAAATGTAGGTGGAGGGAAAATATTTATTCTCCATTAAGCGGACTTGAGCTTAATCTAGAATTCATAACATTCATAACATTTCCCACCTAGAAAATATGAGATGAATTTGACATTTAAAAATATACTTTTCCCCTCCAGAACCCACTTTTACAATAGCTTCTGCAAAGCACCAAAGGCTCAAGGGACAATCTTTAAAATAGCAATTTATTTCCTGATTTCTTTTTCAGAATTAAGATAAAATTGTGAAAATAAATGCTGTAAGCCTTCAAGTTGAAACTTACCCATTGAAAAATAACATACATGTCTCCATTGTCAAAATGTGTTTAAAAGGGAAGAGCTTAATGGTTTCTCATTTTAGCAACCCAGATGTTTGTTGTCAGCTGATCCTATTATTATTAATAGGACTCTAATTGATATTAATTCTTCAACAACTAGGTTAGCACTTTCTCGCTGTTTAACTTCTTCTCTATCGTTGCCACATTTAACTGTTTTTTAAATTCCCTCCAGTCAAATTCTACATGACCTTGTCATCTGTAAAGATAAGCTGTAAAGATAGCAACTTTGTTTAGAAATACATTTTACCAAGCTTAAATGCTATCGAATTCTCATCAGCCAGCGAAGAGCAAGCCACACTTCATTTTTTAGATAGCTCACATTGTTTTCCATAATGTAATGACTGGAACTTGGGATGTTTAAATGGTACTTCACGGTGCAGACGTGGTCTAAACTTCTTCGTGATTATACATATGCTTTTCTATGGTGTGCACTAATCTCTTCTGCCTTGGGTGTTTTAACAAAATGGCTGAAATTTTCAGCCATTATGGATGAGTTATTCAGCAAATCTGTAAAAGCAATTCCACTTGACAAGCCTATAGTACTACTTTAAGTGATTGAATCTCTTTGATTCCACAATGGCAAGGTCCTTATTATTCTTGCAGGAATTTTACAAGTTCTAAGAATATTTCCAAAATGCCACTAGCCACACTGCCAAAGAGAGACAGGCAATTCAGTCAGAACTACACTAATTTAATTTAGGGAACCCAGTTAAAGCCATGATTTCTTTTAGGAAAAAAAATAAATAAGACGATTTGTTATACTTTATACCCATACGTGCTGATCTTTTATTAGATTGAGTGTCTTA
The DNA here is from genome assembly GCA_028646535.1 of Procyon lotor. NCBI lineage: Eukaryota > Metazoa > Chordata > Mammalia > Carnivora > Procyonidae > Procyon > Procyon lotor. The sequence continues at coordinate 63,722,978 of CM053609.1, forward strand.
AAGTTCAATCCATAACATGGCCTTGTTCTCTTGCTTAAATTTATTTTCTAGTAAATGAATGGAAGCCACAGAATTGGTGAGGTCATGAAACTTATTTATCTGAAACACTGAATTGTATACATCCCTTAAAGGCAAAGGGATGTTTTTTGCCCTGAGGGTATTAGTCATGGTCCATAGTTCGTGGGAAAAACGAAGGAAGTCTCAAAATTGTGTTCCTATTATTTCCATTTCGCTAAGACTTTGTTTGAATTCCAAAGTGAATTTTCTATTATCCCATTGTACATTGCATAGGAGGGTACCAACCAACAGCCTTTGGGGAGCAGCACCTGCAGTTACATTCAAAGGCATGACTTTTCCAAGCAGTTTGTGAACTGGCCGGCATTGTCCCAGAAAGGATAAAGGCCTAGGTTCTTTACCTGACTGGCAGAAGCATTCCAGCACCACGAAAGGACTCTAAACATTGTTTTGTAAGTAATGAGTCCTGCTGGTTTCATCCTGCAAGACACTGAAATCCCACAGGGAAAATGTGGTTGGAAATAAAACAGAGGGCTGGGGCCTTTAATGAGTTTCCTATCCACAGATGCCATCAAGCTTTTATACTATTCATTTTATTTCTACAGCTTCAACAAAGATTCCCAGAGTTGTGGGCCATACTCTTAACACTGAAGTGCATAGAACTTGGCAGAAATCTACACTTCAGAGATAATAACATATCATTCCATGAAATAAAGGAAAAGGCATAATCAAAAAAAGAAGTTAAATATGGAAACCTGTTTTGACAACAAAGAAATACAGATGAAGCCAGACAGAAAAGGTGTTATGTATGCATGTTTTTTTCATGTTTCACATAAATTATGATACTGTAAGAACCTATCAAGTTTTCTGTTTTCTTTGTTCATATACTTTTAAGTCAGATAGATTATTTATACTGTTCTCCATCTTAAATCAAGGAAAATTTTCAGGCTGGTCTTTTAAATGAACAGAACACTTGCAAAATCTATCAAAAACATATATGGCTCATTCCTCAATTGCATTTTATTAACTATTATAATTGGAGATTCCTCGAAGTCACTTGGATGTCCAACAAAATGAAATTAAACTTTCTGAATTAAAAAAAAATAGGAAAAATGAAAAGCAACTGTTACTTAGGAGATGGAAATTACTGGTGGAAACAAATGTTCATCAAATATATTTTGTTAATAAAGATAATTACTGAGTTACAGAAATTTCTGTGAAATTTGCACCGGGGGAAACATCAAGTCTCATCAAATACAACTCATTTTTTAATTAAATGACAGATAAGGGATTTTTTTTTTGGATTTGTAATCTTTTAAAAAAAATAAAACTTAGATTTTTCCAATCTTATAAAACTATCCCTGGCTTTATTTTTCACTTACAAAGGGTTTTCACTCATATTCAAACTAGAAAAATTTGCAAGAGACTTAGGAGAGAGCAAACCAAGAATCAGGGGGAAACTATACCATAAAAATCTATCTTTCCAAAAAAATTCTCTTTCCAGAAATATTTTTACTTTAAAAAATATAGAGCTTCCTTTTTGAGAACTTGATATTGACCCTTGGCTGAATTTTTCAAATTGACTCCTGATAAGCCAAAATTCCCTGTACATTTTAGATTTTACAATCCTATCTAGAAAATCATTGTTGCTTAACTAAATTAATAGCAAATCTCAAAAATTATATTCTGAGTTATTATTAATAAAAATTAATGCTGAAACAGCTAGTAGAAATTAGTGAAATAATTCTACCATTTCTAACATGTCTGTTCTGATGCAAATGAAGGAGAAGATAATAATTCAGGAGACCTATAGAAACTTTTTAAAAAATAGATATACAAGAACCCTAAGTTGATGAACCTTCTGAAGTAGAAGCTTGAGGTAGTTCAAAAGTATTAGTGGAAAAAAAAAAGAAAAGAAAAGCTTTTTGGAAACAATGAATGAAGAAACCTATGACATTTCTATCCCTACCCCAAATCATGTGTCTTAAATTCCTTAATTAATAACTTTCTGTATTTTTTTTAAAGATTTTTTTTTATTTATTTGACAGAGAGAGATCACAAGTAGGCAGAGAGAGAGCAGGAAGCAGGCTCCCTGCTGAGCAGAGAGCCCAATGTGGGGCTCGAACCCAGGACCCTGAGATCATGACCTCAGCCAAAGGCAGAGGCTTTAACCCACTGGGCCACCCAGGTGCCCTAACTTTCTGTATTTTTGTTCAACTGATATTTGAACTAAGAGGCCAATATGATGGGGAAATTACGTGTATTTACATTCATAGATAAAATCCAGAAGTCAGGGCCCTTACTTCTACCACGTCCACCATCAACTCACACAGTTTCTTTTCTTTACTAGATGAGTCATAAGAGCAGCTTTCATTCTTCTGAGTGCCTACTACAGGCCAACCATGTTAATGTACACTGGCAATGAAACAACTTCCCGCAAAATGGATTGTTCTTCCCATTTTATAGATGAGACTTAGAAAGTTTACAGAAGAAAAGTTTCCCAAACTCAGACCACTTTAAAGTTGACCTAGGATGTGAACGAAGTCTTTTTCACTCCAAAGCCCATGATCCTCACACAAAACATGCTGCATTATATGTTAACTTTTATTCCTTCTTCTTTGTATAATGTATGAATGTCACTATTTCTTCTATTAACTCAAAGAGCCTTTTTCCAGGTGATTTGATCAGTGAATTTAGTCAAAATGATCAGATGGGTTAATATTTGCAGATTTAATCTGAAGGCATCAAGCGAGAGGATTAATTTTTCTTGTGAATTTTCTAAACTTGGCAGTTCAAATAATGTTAAATTAGTTGAACTATATTTAGCACATAATACTGCTTGAACCAACTGCAATACCTGAGAACAGCATGGTGCATCAAATATGAAAACTACAGAGAACTGTCAAATAGGAATGCCATGATCCCAGCAACAATGGAAAATCATTAGAGAAGAGACTAGCAAAAATGGGACAACTTGAACAAATTGAAACACTTCCTATGAAACAGTAGATAATATAGGTACACTTAAATTTAAGAAACAAGGAATTTTTTACCTATATACTATTTGTCTTTAATCAGAATCATTGCATCTCCACATTAGGCAAATGTTTCAAAGTATATGCAAGATTTGACACTATCAAAGAATTTTCCCAGTTGTTTTATTGATTTGGACAGCAAAATAGTGGTTTGGGGCCTCATTTGCCCTTTGACTATCTCTTTGGGTTTCCAGACAATTTAATAATTTAATTCTCTCAGAAAAAAAAATAGCATTGATTTACTATTATGTTTGCATTGTTTTGGTCTATTTCCTAGTATTATTTATCTTACCACGAATTTTAAGTGACAATACCTTGACATTTTAATTGCACATTATTTGGAATGTGTTAATTTAGTCAGTTAACCCATTCGAGCTCTTTTGGTTTGTTTTTGTTTTTCAGAATAGTAAAGACTTATATTAACCTTTGTCGTTTTAGCAAGCAATGGTTTGAACTAATTCAAACTAATTCACTGGTTAAAAAAATTAACATGCAGGAAAATTGACTTTATTCCTCAATATGCATTGAACAAAGGCCTCAGTGACTTCACACACAAACTGTATTTGAGGGGAAATGTGAGGGGAAATTTGAGGGGAAACCATATATTGAGGGGAAACCATATATTGGTTTTTGATTGGGAATCATACACCTATCTCAGCTTCTTGATTAAGAAATAATAAAATAGGGTTTCATGTTTGTGGAGCTATGTGAATTTTAGAAATTTGAGCTGATTTTAAGGCTTACGGACTTTAATTTTGGAGAAAACATTGGAGACTTGGATTTCACAAAGTAATTTAAAGAAAAAGTATTCTCCACATTTTAAGTACTATGGAATTGGAGTCATCTGGCAAACAGTTAATGTGAAGGTTATGCACATTCTTTCACTGTTTGCTATTAACCTTAATTTCATTTTTAAGTTCTTTTCATTTTAGCACAAAACGTGACATGAACATTTTCAGTTGTTTTGAATCAATTTTTGTTTCCACAGGCACATCTTTAAATGAGCAGAACATTGGGAAACTGAAAAGAAATTATATAGGAAATCTGTAAATTATGGAGAATGTATTCTGGCAACACCCTACTATGTACCAAAAATTACATTTTTTTTAAACAAGCAACATCCGAGATATAAATAGATTCTATGCATCGTATGTTTCTAGTGAAAGTCTCTTAAAGGCTTATAGTCACAATAATGGAAAAACAACACACAAGAAATTTCTATGCATCATCTATTGCTACTACCTATTTTGTGTAGGTAAAGTAAGTAGCAAATTATTTCAAAAGTAAATAACCATTTTTAATGCTTAAGTTATTTGGTAAAGTGAACAAGTTTAAGTGCTAACTAGTATTTTGAATACATACCATAAGATACAAAATAGCACGTGCTTTCTATTTACGTTGGTTACCAATCTTGATATTCAAGGGAAGAGTGTATAAAGTTAACAAGCAATTATTATTTGGCAAATTAGTACTCAACAACCCTGAGTAAATAGGAAGTTTGAAACCTATCTGTTATACAGCTACTTTAATTTGCATAGCACACTGGTGTGTTTGCTTTGCAAATACTTTGCAATGAATCATCATTTGTACTATACAGTCCAAAGAAAAGCAATCAAAATTCACAGCAAGACAATGAAATTAATTATAACTGTTGAATTCTGTGGTGGTAATTCCTCCTCATGCAGGAAGATTAATTGCATTGCACTTTCCTTGCACTCCACTAAATGATCTGATGAATGTATAATCATTTACAGATTTCTCAAATGCTGAAAATTGATTACCTTTGATTAGCTCTGATCTGCACAAAGAGCTCTGACAGAGTATCAGTGAAACATTACAACATTACAGACAAAGTAACAAATGATTTAATTACCAGTGTGCTTATTAATGTTAGATTCCCTGCAGTGATCCTGGCAAATCAGGGGCCTGTAATAGACCTGTGGGTTTCACTGAATTCCATTAGGGTTTAAATAATATTTCTCACTATTTCTCAAATCCTTCTTTTCATGGCTCCTTAATAACTCTAATTAATTTTAATTTGCACAAAAAAAAATCCATGGCATCTTTAGAAACTTTTAATTAGCTATAAAATAAAACTCTTCTCCTCCCAAGAAGACGTATATGATCAGCTTTGGAGTAGACTCACAAATAAGTTTTCATTACTGGTAGTTAGCTCTCCATAATATTATTAAATGAAAATCTAAAACCAATGTTGAATTGCATATGTGGTCCAACTCTCATCTTCTAGTGGCAAACAAAATGAAAATTTTAAAACAAGAACCAAGTTAAAAAACAGTACGCTAAAATGTTTAGATAGTAGCGTGGTAAGTAAGCATCATCATAATACCCTCTCCTTTTTGTCGCACACGCATACTTTCAACCATTTTGTTAACTAAAGTATAGAAAACACACTGATTAAGAAGCTTCAGTGTATGTTGAAAGAGGATTTGAAAATGCAAGAGCAAGAGAACACTGGCCCAGTTAGACACAGAATGTGATGAATAATGTTGGCACAAACAAATCAAGCTTATCTAGGCTTGTATGCGGGAACATTCTGAGATCACTTTGGATTGGCAGCTTTTAGGGCTTTCCTCAATTTGATGCCATTATATATGACATTAAATTATTGTGAAGCAATGACAATGAAAACCCAGATGATCAGAGGAGTCAAACAGAGCAGCTTAAATTAAAATATGTGGCTGCAAGTGTTTCCAGGCAAAGAAAAATTAGAGGGTAGGCAATTAAAAGGTTGTTTAGCACAGAAATGCTGATATACAGACAACTTTATAATAATATTTTTTCACAGTGGCTTTGCAGTTCTGCAGAGACGAGGCAGTGCTGCAGGTGTTTCTGGGTGGCATTTTAAAGCCACTAGCTGGAAAACTTAAGACATGGGGATATGCAGCCCCCAATGCTAATGAAAACATTTATTATGTTCCGTGCTGTCAGCAGCTGAAAAGCTATCCATCACAGGGAAACAGCACCGAGTCAGGAGTCTCTTTTTGTGGAGAAATATTGAAGTCAGATTGTTGATGTCAAAAGTCAAAGTCTAGTTCAGCTATCTGTTTTATGAATCTGACTGAGACACATTGTGCCTGTGCGCAAACTGATATCTAGCAGAGCTCATTTTAGCAAATGTGTGATTTAGAAGTCAAAAAAACATTCGTACAACCAAACTCATAGCAGGCAGAGGCTGTGGCACGCATGCATAGTTTTTACATTTTAATATGACACCGTTTGGTAGTGTTTATCATCTGAAATCCAAACCATATCAACTCTCTAGCTACGATATTTAAGATCTGTGTACTTTCAAAAAAAAAAAAAATTCACACAGAATAAGAGAATACATTAAAATACCGCCACAATTGCAGAGTGACTGGCCTTGCTGGGCTTGGTTTTGTTTTCATTTTCTTCTGCAAATCAAACCACAAATAAATAGTGAATTCACTCTATTCCCAATTAAAAATAGACACGTGAGGTCAAAATGGGATGAGTATTTAATAGCCACTAAATTGCAGACACGACTCAAGAGGCCTTTTTTGGATGTATGCACAGCATTATACTCCTGGAACCTCTATTATAATATTGTTTATAATGTCTGAGTATATATGTTATACATAGCCTTATGTACCAAACATCTCCAATAGCCAAATGTCGCTGCATTTATAGAAAAAAAATAAAATAGGAAAAAAAAACCCCCAACAAACTCACTATGCTTATGACTTCGTTTTTGCTTCTTTTGATCCTCAGCTCACCTTATTTCAAAAGATATCCACCTTCTTTCTTTTATCACTGGAAAAAAAAATTCAGATTAATTTACAATAAAAGTAAATGAGGTAAAATTGATTTGGGTACTACATATTCAATCCTGTTTAATCAAATTTTTAAACTAACTTCAAAATACATGACACAGCTTAGAAAATATAGTTTTCTTTTAACAAATCTTGGGGATCAAAATGTACATTTTGCGTGTATTTCTTTAAGCAAGGGCTTTGTGCCTCCGCCGGAGCATATGCTCAGAATGCTATTACACTTGCCAGCCTTCCCACAAATTTGTGGTGTTTAACAAAAAACAAGCACATTTTTCAATTCAAGTCAGGAAGACTCTTTTATTTTTGCTGATTTCGCCTTCTTTTCTCTTTTCTAGCACAACCCTCAGGGCGCATGATGTAATGGTCAGCGCTTGTACATGGCAGCAAGAAAGCCTTTCATGAACTGCAAACTTTATTCAATAAAAATGATTGCGCTCCAGCCCTTTTTCCCTCCTAAAGAGGAGAAAACATACAAATATCATGTAGAAAGCTCTAGGAATCCTAAAGACTCCAGTAGGTCTTAAAAACATCAATGTTTGGCGGGGGGTGGGGGGTTGTTTGTTGTTTGTTTTGTTGTTGTTTTTAAACAAGGAAAAGAAGCAACACACACACACACACACACACACACACTAGCGGAGATTATTTTTACCCTAACTTGGTTCAATGACGCCAGATGTAGAATAGGGAATCTATGGCTTGAAGGGTCACGAGTTTGAGTCAAAACTCAACTTCAAGTTAATTGGCTGGCATTGGGGGCCCGCACAAATTGAAGAGAGACATATTTGTTTCTAATGGGGTATGAGTAGGTCACTGTTCCAGAGCCTCTGCCCCTCCTTGCTATCTTGCCAAGAACTCGCTCTCACAAGTAAATATCTTCAAAGCAGACAACTTTCATCTTTCCTGATGATAAATAAAGAAATAAAGCAATCATGATAGCTCCTGTTAGAAAGCGAAAGGATCAAAAAACAAAAACAAAAAAACCAAGACAAAACCAAAATAAAGGTGGGACTTTATTCCTTCCAGATGCATATTTGAAAGCAATGTTTGTTTGCTAACTCTGGGGTTTGCCTGTATTATCCAACAAATCTACTGACACCCATATGCATTTAAGTAAAACCTAACATCCTATCCTAATTTTAATACTTTGTAATGAACAAAGGCAAACCCTGTATTTTAGTGGTCAGATTTTCTTCTGCCTTTTTTTTTTTTATCAATGTTTTAAATCAACTGAAAACTTCTTAGGAATAATAGGCAGGAATATTTCCTTTTAAAACTCCTTCCAGGTAAATATGTCAGCAGCCATTTGGAATACTACTATTGGAAAACCACTATACGTCTGTCAGGGAAAAAAAGAAATCCACAAAAGAGGGGGGAAAAAAGCCACCATATGGAATTCACTAGACACTAAACCTCTTGTCCACCCAAATTACACCAGTCCTCACATAATAAGAAGACATTGCAGAGGCTGAGCTGTATGCCTTCCAGGCAGAGCTCCATAGCCAGCAATTAGTCTATATAGTCAGAGGCCAAAAAACCTTATTGTCTTACTTGCTGTATAATTATCTGTTATGATGAACTGTGATTCTAAGGACTATTGTCTTTATGCTTGGATCTGTGTGTGGAGTGGTTGTCTGGCTGAGACCCAAGAATGGACCTTCCTTTTAGTATCTCTGCCTGAGTGATTTCTCTGGTCTCTTCCTGGCTGGGTAAGACAGAGACTGTTTCTGCATGATTTCTTGGGTTGATGAGAAGCAATTATGCCTTAAATGAAGTCATTCATGTCTGCCATTTTGTTTGCATATTTTCCAGTGTTCACCTGTTATTAAACCTGTCTTTAAACTGTAAGCTAGTTTCAAGTAGACTTTTGTGTCTAACACAGTTTGGTAATCAGAGGAAAACAAAATAGATAAAATGTTTTCTGCACAAATCACTCAAGCAAGAAATCTAATAAAGTGATTAAAATCTAAAATAGCTTTTAAGAATTTCCTGGGCATTTTTATTACTTTGAATAGTCCCTCCATTGACTGAAAGATGGCAGTTGTCTTAGCAGTCTTAGTTTGAAACTTATAGCAACTTTGTCATCTGTTGGGAGAGGAGGACAGGGCAGGAAAAGGAGAAAATATTAGTAAATCTTATTCTCATTGTCAAAATAGTGATGTTCATCGTAATATAAAAATGACATGTAGGCATATATAGTAAAAAGGTATTGAAAGTATTTGTTTAAAATTGATTATATCTTGTAGATTAAGAGCCCATTAGAAAATATGGGTTAAATATTTAAAGAGTCTATATTGTCACCAGACAGATATTACTATTAATTAAAAGTATATCCTAATAAGCTTTAGAAACTAAAAGAATATTTTACATGGGCTCTTATAAAGCAAATATTCCACTGTATACCTTCTGGTCTTAAAATATCTGAAAAATAAATGCACATACTAGCTTATAATGCAACATTAGATGAACTATAGTTCAAAGTTAGAATAGTTACAAAACAAAAATTAAGATTATTATCATTTTATCTAAACTAATGCATGTTTTATTAAATGGAGCTTTATTAAATAACTTTTTTCCCCGTTTTGGAAGTTTTTACATTTAGTTAGCTATTAGCTATTCTGTTCATGAGTATACTTTACAGGTACAATTAGTTTTAAAATAAGGCCTAGTAGCTGAGCCAGAACAATTTATTGGATACTTTTTAACAGTAAATACAATATGGGATTTCATTAAGCAAGTTGCATGTATAATTGATGCTACAATTACTTAAATTATTTCTTATTATTTATTCTCATTCATTGTAGAAACGAATCATTTTTTTAAAAAAGGATATAGACTTGAAAGCAATTTAATTGTAAAGCAATTTCATTTTGTCTAACTTTTAAAAAATTCAACTAAGCATGTGTGTTTGATTTTTGAGCTTCAAGGAAATAAGAGAAGACTTGCTGATGGTTTAAAAGTACTCAATTTATCACCACTGAACAGAAACCATTTCCCCCCTAAAGAGGTTTGTACTCAGGTGACCTCTGCTGTTTAAAAAAAAGTCTTGCAAAAAACAGTCCCTTTCCTAAAATACTCAGTAATCCTAAATTACAAGGATAGAAGTGGATACTGCTGTGCCTAAAAGTATTTACTAAATTCATTACTGTTTCGATTAGATATGTGATTTCTAAGCCTTTTTCCTTCAGAGCTGGGAAATTTCCTCTGTCGTTTACCTCCTTGCATTTTGCGTATAAATTCTGACTGACTGGGATCCCTGCCATTGGATTTTCTTCTCACTGAAGGGTTTTCTCTACTCCTAGTGGGGCAAAGTCATGACCCAGAAAAAAATTGATTCATGAATTCTCAGGGTATAAGTAAGAAGAGAGGAAATATGCCTTGGCTGAGCTCCGACTAGTGACAATTTAAAACCTGTAATTAGTCTGAATTCAAGCTGCAAAAGGAATCTGAATTTAAAATTCATTAATTCGAACTGATATATTAACTTTTACAAACTAGGTCCCTTATTTAAAGAATCATTTTCACAAGCTGTTGAGTTCACTGCTGGAACCCAAGTTTTACTAATTTTAAAATTATTTAAAGATGGTGGAAAGACCACCAGATTGTATTGCATTGTGTTTGTTCTACCTTGCTAAACCTAACTTTTACTGGATCTGCTGAGTATTCACACCCTAGTCCTGGGTTTTATTTCCATCTTAGTCCTAAATTTCATGTTTGTAAATCCCCATTGTCCTGGGGAGCACGTGCTCTTTAGCTATTTCCCCCCTGATGTTTCCAAGACCCCAAGTCCCCTTTAGCTAACTCCCTGACATTTCCATGAACTACACTGCTGAAATGTTATACAGTAATTAATGTTGATCCTAGTACACACTCAGCCTCCAGTACAAATTAGGATGGAAAAGGTTATCATAATATTTTGCTAGTCTATTTGGTAGATTTGAATTGCTCCCTGTGGGGGACAAACAAAAAAGAAAGGTGTTTTAAAGTTAGGCTTCAGAAGGAAAAACCTTCCAGGTAGTAACGAGTCCTTGAGAATCACACACATTTTAAGCTTTTCATTCAAAAATAATTAATCATCCTATGTCAGCATATTGATTATTAAGCTATAACTCCCTCGGGACCAATGTGCAAGACTAGCAAGTAGGTTAGTAGGTACTGTCAATGGCTGGGCTCCGCAATTCAGACTGAAACAGTTATCATTGGGTGGAGTTCAAATTCAGGTACAACCAGCAGCTGGAGCCTCTCCAACTGTCAGTCGTGTCTGAAAAACACTAAGAGACTAAATAATTTAGATTACACTATATTGACCTGTATAATTGTTTAAATGAGTAATGCAGCCACCAACTGAAAGAGGTCAACCATCTGTAGAGGAAACACAGAATTCAGTTTCATTTCCAAACAAACTTTTGAAGAGCAAATTGTTTTTTCTGTGGGAGGTAGGGAAAGTCTGAAGACAGATTAATGGCTTCTCCCACTAAATAAAGGTTAAAGCTCCTGTCACTTATAGAAGGCAACTTCAATAGAAAAGAAATCATAAGGCAGCTGGGCCAACTGCCACATAATCAGTGTAAATGGGTATTGTTTTGGGTAGGTTAAAAGGTAAGTGGCTTTGAGAATGCAGTATTATTTTATTATATGCCGTCATCATTCATTACGTATATGTGTGAGTACATGTGTATATAAAGGGGAAAGACTTTGGAAAGACTAGATCCTGAAGTTAGACTAACCACATTTTTACAGATGATGGCAAAGTGTTTGTTTTAAATGCAACTCTACCTCAATCCTTATCTCTGAAGTTCGCTATAAATCAGGATTTGAGATGCATACATTATGCACCCAGTTTATTTTGAGAAAAAGTGCCTATTTTAACTAGATTAACACATACTGATCAAACTCTTGGCTTTCAGGCAGCTCACATCAAATGAAAGGCTGCAATAACCAAGTGCCCCTACCAACTTATTGACCAGAGCCTCTACATTCCAATGGGTTACTTGCCAGGCAGAGTAGGTTAATTAATGGATTCCTTCCCTGATCTTCTGTTCTCCTGCCATTGTACTTGGGAATGGGCTTCTCCAACCGCTTCATGGTATACAAATTATAAAAGAAGAAAATGACACAGAGGAAAGAGATTAAGTTCTGTGTGCTTATGAGCTAACTGAATTTTATACCAGAATTAAAAAATAACAGAAAAATCTCTGCCATTGGTCTTTACTTCCTACCTACGTGTGCACATACATGTACACACTAGCTTCCTCTTAAATTGCTTGAGGCTGCATGTAGATGAACGATTGGTGAATTCTTTCCTCAAATGCCTTTGGGCGCGCTGCCCATCCTTTTAACAAGAATATCTTCACTATTCATCTTTGCGTCATAAGTCATTTGATAAAACTTTTTATGACAATGATTCAATACATCAAGAAGATACTTGCATTTCACATGTGAAATGTCGAGCTTTTAAATCACTGCTTATTTATAGTCACAAGTCTTTGCAAGTTTGGGCAATATCCACATATTGTTACTGAACTGTAATTTTGGTAGCCACTGACTGATACCAAATGCTAATTGGGAATCTATCATTTTTAAATATCATTTACTGAGAGCTTGGTGCTGTGAAAAATGCAGGAATAAATAAAATACAGATATTACTCATAATTTCCTTTTAATATAGTAATGTTGAAAAATCCATTGACTTATAATAGGCCCAGTCTGAAAACTATGCCCAGAACACAGAGTCATAATGATACCAATCCTTCTACCATATTGTCATGCTCTCACTTTCACGAGTAAGCACTTTGTCTTCTCTTTCTGTCTCTTGCTCTCTCTTTCTCCACTCACTCCTTTATCCTCCCTCTTTTTCTCTCCCCTCCTTTTTCTCTCTTTCTTTCTCTGTCATATATACAACTTCCAGAGCTTCACATATTCCTCATCTGAGCCAAGTTAAATCAAGAAGAGGAGAAGAAGTAGGACTTCACATGGTTTTTGTATTTATTTGTGAGTCCTGCAGGCCACCCATATTGGCCATTCCCTTCTTGTTCATATTCCAAAAGTGAAAGCTTCAAAGGGTGGTGATTTGTAAAATATGTCCCAACTGATGGATATATTTCAACTAGAAGCTAATCTATTGGATATTTCCATTGCAGCAAGCAATCCTAAGAAAAATGAAAAACTCAGTGGTGGCTAAGGAAAGAAAAACTTGAAATATGTTTTCCACTTTTTTGACATGGTATACCAGCTACATTGACATAATCTTGACACCTTGATGTCAACTTATTTCTCTTTTGGTCTAAATATTTCTCTATTATCTATTACAATATTCACCAGAGAAACTGGAAATAGAAAAAATACATAGTTCCAGAACACAATTCCTGAAATGCTGTGCTGTATTTCTAAACATTTTTCTGGTCTTGAAACAAAAATCATATTTTGTTTGAATAATGCTAATATACTCATTCTTTATTTCAGCAAATCTGAGGCCCTTACCTCCTGCCAGACACTGGACTACTAAATGCTGAGGATGTAGAAGTGAATAAACATACAGCCCCTGCTCTAATGGAGCTTACACACTAGCTAGAAATTATGGAAATTATTAAGCCCCTTTAAGTGAAGGAGAACTCAGTTTTTAAGGAAAAATAGATAGGTTGAGGGTACATATCATCTAGATCAGCACTGTCCAATATGGTAGTCATTAGCAACATGTGTAAATAGAAGGCTATTGTAGGTTTTCAGTGAAAACGCCTGACAGTTTTCAGAGACCACTGTGGCTTCTTTGTTGAGAATAGAACAATCCTGGTTTATGCCAGTTGTGTTATGATATTATTCATAGTGCTCTCTCATTCTCAAAGATGCCTGTTTGGTTAACAGCTATATGGTCACCCGTTAGGATGAGGCACTGAAGGTGACCCAGTAGGACATTGATCCAGGTAGTTTGGATGAAGATAATAGTAGTGAAATAATGCATATTGTGCACAGGAAATTGACATTTTATGTCAATGTTTTCTTTTTGTTTCATTTTGTTTTTAAGTGGGGCAAAATGCACATAACAAAATTTGCCATTTTGACCATTTTTAGGGTGTCAGTTCAGTGGCCATTAACTACATTCATAGTGTTGTACAACCATCACTACCAGTCATCTCCTGAACTTTTTTCATCTTATAAAATGGAAACTATGTGCCCATTAAATAATAGCTCCCCATTCTGCCCACCCCAGACGCTGGCAACCACCATTCCACTTTCTGTCTCTATTAATTTGACTACTCTACGTACCTCATATAAATGGAATTCTTTGGTAGTTCTCTTTTTGTAATTACCTTATTTCACTTAGCAGAATGTCCTCAAGGTTTATCCATGTTGTAGCAAACATCTCTTTAAGACTACTTTAAACTCTTCTAGGTGGGGGTGCCTGGGTGACTCATTCGGTTAAGCATCTGCCTTCAGCTCAGATCATGATCCCAGGGTCCTGGGATCAAGCACCATGTCATATTCCCTGCACAGTGGGGAGCCTGCTTCTCCCTATCCCTCTGTGCACCCCCTACCCCATGCTCATGCTCTCTCTCTTTCTCTTGTTCGCACTTTCGCTCTCAAATAAATAAATACAATAAATTATTTTGGGTATATACTCAGAAGTAGAATTGCTGGATCATATGGTAATTCTATTTTTAATATTTTGAGGAACGACCATACTGTTTTCCACAGAGTCTGCACCATTTTACATTCCCATCAACAGAGTACAAGGGTTCCAATTTCTCCACATCACTGCCAATACCTGTTATTTTTGTTTGTTTTGGGGTTTTTTTGTAGCCATTCTAATGGATGTGAGGTAAAATCCTGTGTTTCTTAAACTCAATTAGCATATCCAGATTCAACATGGTATATCTTCCTAGAATGTCAAGTTATTGCCAAGTGTTGGGTAAAACCTATTTTTGTGCTTAAACAGATTTTTTGTGAAATTGAATATATTTTGCATAAGAATTTCTCATATATATTTGTAAGATAAAAGTTTCAGCAAGATACTTCGGTCCAAGCATAGTCCCTCCCTAGGTCTCCATGGAATGCAAGTTCATTCTTCTCTCATTTTTGAGGTGTTTGGGTAGAAGTTTGTGAAGCAGAGGGAAATCTGTTCTTACTAATACTCATACCAGTTAATATCAGCTAATGTTTGAGTCTATGGTTAACCAAATGTCTGACATATCAGATATGACTTTTAAATATTTGACTTTTTTTTACTGTAGGTAAGAAATGGCTGTCATACTAATTGCTAATAACTGTGAAGATCCACAAATAATCTGAGAACTATACTTTGGCAAATTCTTCTAACCTAATTCCTTCCTTGTTTTTTCATAAAAGTAAGTAATAATTATTAATGTGTCCTCATTCCCTTATTTTTATGAAGCAGCATTGAAAAGTAGTTAAAAGAATAGCCTCTGAAAACACACTGCCTAGATTTTAATTTCAGCTCAACAACTTGCTGGTTGGGTGGTCTGGGTAACCTCAGGCTTACTTATCCTCTCTATGCCTGTAGTTACTTCACCTTTAAGATGTCAATACATGTAAAGTATTTTGAGCAGGACTCAACTAATGTTCATTATTTTTACTATTATTTTAATTTAAATTGTATTTAATCATATACGTTTCGACCAAAAGACTAAATATATGCTTTCTGATTAGTCAACATTAATGTTCACTATGGTTATGAAACTTTATTATTTCCGTTAATGGATCACTATATAGGTAAATAAGGATAAACACAAAAGACATCCACACTGAAAAATCTCCAGATTTGTCAATCAAAAGCTTTAACTCAATTAGAAGCACAGATGAAAAAATTATTTCAAACCATTTGATTTAGCATTACTAGAAATTATCCAGATTGAGAAAACATTTCATTTGATTCATCATCTCTAAGACAACTCACCACTGACACCAATCAACTGAAGTGCTTATCTCATCCAAAAATGTGGTATTGTATAGATGTTTTACTTTCTTAAGACTTACCTATTTATTTATTTATTTGAGAGTGGGAGAGAGAGGGAGGGGGGAGAAAGAAGCTGACTCCCCCCACCCTGAGCAGGAAGGCAGATGTGGGGCTTGATCCCCGAAACCTGGGATCATGACCTGAGCTGAAGGCAGATGCTCAACCCACTGAGCCACCCAGTCGCCCCAGGATAGATGCTTTATATGGCTGTATTACACATTATTCTACAACTGCAGTGTATAAATGCCTACTCCAATACACTATCATCTGAATTAGAAAAGGGCATTTCAACTCCACAGACATCATGATACATCCTCATGTATACATCCAGAAAAGCCACTGACATTGAGCAAATAAATGGCCACAATAACTCAGTGACTTATCACAAAAATTCACAATCACTAAATAATTACTACCCAACCATTGCTACAAAAGGACAGCATGTCATTATTATCAAAGTATGAACTTATCCATCATAATGACTACATCTGAATTTAACTAAGAGTTTATTAATGAGATGAATAATGTTTTATTTATTGTTTCTTTCTTCTTTCTTTCTTTCATATCTAGTTTTGGTAGTTTGGGACTTTCTAGGAATTTTTCCATTTAATATAAGTTATATAATTTTTTTCCAGGCAATTGTTCATAGTACTCCATTTTAATTCTTATTATTTCTGTAATATTAATAGTAATTTCTCTCATATTTTTTATTTTAGTAATTTGAATCTTCTCTCTTTTTTCTTCATCAGTCAACCTAAAGATTTCCCAATTTCATCAGCCTTTTCAAAGAACCAACTTTTGTTTATATCAGTTTTCTCTATTTTTCCCCTATTCTCTATTTCATTGATTTATACTCTAATCCTTATTTTCTTCCTTCTTTTGCTTCAAGTTTAGAGCTCCCTTTCTAGCTTCTTAGGGTAGAAACTTGGATTATTAATTTGAGATCTTGTTCTCTGTTCATAAAGATGTTTACTGCTATGAATTTTTCTCTAAGCACTGCTTTAGTAGTATACCACAAGCTTTGGTATATTGTATTTTCATTTACTTTCATCTCAAGGGATTTTCTAATTTTTCTTTGTGATTTCTTCTTTGACCCATTTATTTAGGAGTTTGTTGATTAATTTCCACATGTTTGTGAATTTCCCCTAATTTTTTAGTTATTAATTTCAAATGTCATCTCTTTGTGGTCATAGAGTATACTTGGTATGATTTCAAGGTATTTAGGCTTATTGAAAATTGATCCACTATATAATCTATCTTGGAGAAGATTTCATGTACACTATAATTAATGTGTATTCTGCCAATACCGGGTGAAGTGTTATATAAATGTCTGTAAAGTCTATTTGTTTTATAGTATTTTTAAAGTCTTCTAATCCTTTGCTGATTTTCTGTCTAGATTTTCTATCCATTATTGATATTGGGGTATTGAAGTTACAACTGTTATTGATAACTTGCCTATTTATCCCTTCAATTCTCAGTTTTTGCTTCATGTATTTTTGGCTTCTGTCATTGGGTGCATATATGTTTATCATTGTTATGTCTTCTTGATGCATTGATCCTTTCATTATTATAAAATGTCCTTCATTATCCCTAGTAAAAATTTTTTTTCTAAAAGTCTGTTTTGTCTGATATTAGTATAGTCATTCCAGTTATACTTCTGTTAATGTTTCACACTATATTCTTTTATATTCTTTTGCTTTTTAATATTTTGCATCTTTCGTTCTGAAATATGTCTCTTAGAGACAGCATATAGTTGGGTTGTGTTTTTTAATTCATTCTGCCAATCTTTCCCTTTGGATTAGAGTATTTAACCCATTTATATTTAATGTAATTACTGATAAGCTATGATTACATATGCCATTTTGCTATTGTTTTCTATATGTCTTATGTTTTATTTCGTTCTTGTATCCAACCATTATTGGCTTCTTGTATGTTAAACAGATATTTTCTAGTGCACCATTTTAGTTCAGTAGCACTTCCTTTAGCGTATATTTTCATTTTCTTTAGTGAGTGTTCTGGTCTTTACAATTAATATCTTAATTTATAATATTCTAGTTCACATTAATACCAAATTAACTTTAATACTATGCAAAACTTTGCTTCTATACAGTTCCATTTACTCCATTCTAATACATTTTTAAAAGTCCTTTAGATATAATTTCCTTTAGTTCTTTGAATATATTTTAAATTGCTGATCTAAAGTCTTTGTATAGTAAGTACAACATCTCAAAAGCAGTTTCTATTGGTTGCTTTTATTCCTGAGTACGGACCATATTTTCTTGTTTTTTCACATGCTTCACAAATTTTTGTCAAAAAGTAGACATTTTAAATTAACATAATGTGATAACTCTGGAAAGCAGATTCTCTACCCAGGGTTCATTGTTGTTGCTGCTGCTACTATTTGTTCATGAAGTGACTTTCCTGAACTAACTGTTATTCTGGAAAGCCTGTATTCTTGTGTGTGGTTACTGAAGTCACTATTCAGTGAGCTTAAAGGTTAGCTAATGATTGGGCAGAGATTTCTTTAAATTTTTTTTTTTAAAGATTTTATTTATTTATTTGACAGAGAGGAGAGAGATCACAATCAGGCAGAGAGGCAGGCAGAGAGAGGGGGGAAGCAGGCTCCCTGCTGAGCAGAGAGCCCTATGTGGGGCTCAATCCCAGGACCCTGAGATCATGACCTGAGCCGAAGGCAGAGGCTTAAACCACTGAGCCACCCAGGCGCCCCGATTTCTTTAAATTTTTGAAAGCAATACATTTTCCAGCCTTTGCTGAGTTCTAGGTGTACATTTGGGGCATCTCTTCAATGTCCAGGCAGTCAGTTTACGTCTCTGCCTTAGTATTTACTGCCTGCCTTCACAGAGCTTCAAGGTCAACCAGAGGTGAGAACTTATATCCTTCTCAAGTCTTTCCTGGGCATTCACAAGACGTGGGCATGGGCACAGCATTGTTTATGCGTGGCCTTCTACCTTCCCTAAAATATGTAGGAGGTTTTTTAAAAGGCCCCTGGGGATATTTCATCCCCTAGTAGATTTTGGTTCACCTTCCTGTTTGCTTCAACTATCACTGCTGCCTTAGACAGAAGTGATGTTAAACAATTTTAGCTGATAGTTTTCTCCCAGGGAAAAAAGTGCTTTTCACTAAGAGATATGAATTGAGTCAACTAAATACAAACCCTACATGGAGACTTCCAAAGAACTACTAGGCGGGTCAAGTGATGACAATTCTTTGAGAATGGGGCTTTAAAAAAGCTTCAACTCATCATGATCCTTCCAGTGATGGCTAGGTTGCTTGTTTTCATTGTGCTTGTGGGGCTGTTGGTTTGCAAGACTACTGCAGAGTTGGGGAGTAGGGGATGTAATTAGACCAAGTTAAAATAAAACCATAAACCTTGCTGTTCCTACCAAGATTCAATGACTTTTTTTCTTGAATAAATCCTCCTTGGATTGCTGCAGGCCTTTGGGTAATTTCCAGAGTTCTGAAAAAGTTATTTTGACCATTTCGCAAATAGTCTCATTCCTCTATGTAGGAGTGAATTTTGAAGTTCCTTACTCTGCCATTCCTGTTGACGTCCAGCCAAAGCTCTTGATATTTAAACACCAAGCTATTTATCACTTTTAAAGAAGATTTAAATAGATGATCTGGAATGTTTACTTCTTTAATTTCTCTCAATCCAATTTAAATAATAGTTATTGAAGCCTATGGGTCCTAGGACCTGAGAATAACTTTCCAATATGGTCTAGGTCTAGTGCACTGACTCAGATTAAATATAGATAAAACACTGTGATTACTAATAGCTCAGGCTTAATAAAGAGGCATCTTCGATCAAGAAATGATGGGGTTTTTTTTTTCTTATTTATAACTCAGCATAGGTCACCATAGGTGTCACAGCTGGTGACTACAGAGAGGAGATCACATCAGTAAATTAAAAATATACCAATGACAGCACTTCTTAATTAATGTGCCCCTGAGTTTGAAGGTCAGTTCAGTCCAGAGAGAAGGAAGAGAAAGACCTGTTGAGTCACCGGGGTTTTCCAGTGGACATGCTAGGAATTTTGCAGAGTATGCTATGTTAAACAATATTGTATATTTTCTCTCCTAAGCCATGTCTACAATGAGACCCATTCCTATATTATGAAATGTTTTCACTACTGAAATGTCATAGTGTAGCCTAAATTATCCTTTGCCTGTCTTTTCAAATCTTTACATTTTACAAGTTCTTGCCTTATTATTGCTAACTTGTAATATTTCTGATATCAATTCTACTGAACCAAAATTGATGTTGGCAATATTCAACAATCTAGTCTGGTCCATCAGTTTATTTAATTTTCTAGAAATGGATTTAACCACTAACTTTTGCTAGTTTAGCTGGTGATTTTGGTAGCATTCAAAGTCAAACATTTCAAAGATATAAAACCATATCTGAGGTAGATGGCTCACTCTTAAAGTTTCAAGGTAAAATTACCTTTGCTGTGCACTTTTCAAATACATCTTCAGGAATTTCAGTAGCTTAAAAGCTGCTTTTTAAAGGAAAAGATTAGCCCTGAGGGTCAGCATTTTTCAACTCACCTCTGTGCAGGAAGGTGCTCTTCTTATAAACAGAATCCAGTCTGATTTCCTGAAGGTCATAACAGCATGTGAAACAGCCACTTGCCTGAGATGATAAAAGTGTTCAATTAGATGTCACATACGTATTTAATCCTTGCTTAAACCCTTTCTATTATTAGTCCCATTTTATAGAAGATGCTAAAGCACCAAGGTCCTGCCACTAAAAAAGAGTAAATTTTGCATTTGAACCTTAGCATTTTGTTTCTACAACTGCTCTTTATATTACTACTCTAAACACATTAGAGCCAAACATACTTATTCCTAATACAGAACATGTATTCAAAATGCATTTTATTAGTGACATAATTTTCAGTAGAGAGGATGTATCTCCCAATCTAGTTTCCAACTAAATACTCAAAGCAGTACATACCCAAAGAGAATATTTGGAGAACCATGTATGGATCATTTGTCTGAAATGATTGTTTGAAAATTACTTCATAGCAAGGTAAATCAGAAAGCAGTAAACTTGGACCACATTATCTAAGTTTCCTCACCACAGTCATAGATTTGCTAAATAATTTATAAATTATTTACGAAGAAATTACCAAAAATTATTACAGATAATTTACAAGTTGCTAAAACTTTGATATGATGCCCTAGATTTTTATCAAGAGTCTAAATAGGAAGAATCATACAAAACTATCATTGTAAATACCCTCTATATATTTTGTTCAATGTCTCTTATATATAATTAAAAAACCAGTAACAAAAAGGTTTCCTTTGAAGAAGCAAGCTATATATTTTCCAAGATAATAAGAGTTATAAAATCCATCCTCCTTACCTTGTTATCAGCTGCCAGGAATCTCTAAGTGTAGGGTTTGATCACAGTTAACGTATTCTCCTGTGAGAGAATATTTTCTACCTATTTCAAAAAATCTTTCTTTTTTATCCTAATAGCATTTTTCTATACATGTATTTAATAAGCTACTCTGAAACCATTTTAGAAGCAAGCAGGTGATTTTTCAAGTTATCTTTCTCAAAATTAAAGTTAAAAAAAAACTGTTGTAGTTGTTTCCCTGTGAGCTAATACTGAAGTTCTGTAAAAACCATAAATACTAATTTGAAGAGAATCTTTAGTGATAATTTTTAAATCTCATTTACTTTCATCATATCAACTACATAAGAGGAAAGGGCACTGATGAACTCTAGACCTATCACTTCCACAAAGCACCTCCTTCAACCACACAGTGGAAGAAGTAGCTACGGTCTACTCTTCATATTTATATCTTCGATTGGACCTCCAGTAACAGTCTTCCATACAGTTTGAGACTTGAGTAGTCCACAGGCTGGAGAGTCCTAATGTCAGGACTGTAATAGAAATGCCTCACCACTCTACCTCATGGTATGGAGACTGTTCCTGTCCTGTGAATTAAGTTAAAAAGCTGTAGGCATGGCTTATCTAAAAAAAAGGTGATTTATATTTCTCTTCATGTATTTGTGTAGGTGCACTAAAGGACAGGGATAGACAGATAAATCAGGTTGTCTCTTGTCTTTTGGGAAATAAATGAGAATTAGCTTAATTTTTGTGTACTTCTTGTTGTACTTCATCCTGTCTTAAGAAAATAGTTGGGTCAATATGCCTGTTATCTCAGTTTCTACACCAGACCCTCTTAATGTTGATTGCTTTATTTCTCTTCTCACTTCTTTACCCACCTTAGATTGGAATTTTCACGATTATCACTATTCTATCATGATATTTTCCTTCTATCTCTGTGTAAGATCTTCCATCTTCCCATCCACATTTCTAGATTTGAAGACACAGAAAGAAGCATACATAATTTTGTATGCTTCTAGAATCTGGCTTTAATTCTTGTACATAGCAGTTCTTCAGCAAAGACAGATAGATTCCACTTTGTTAGGACGACTACAGAAGGATTTTGTTGAGTGGATCTTTCAATATAATTGTCCCTACTTGATGTAAAGATGAAGCTGGCCTTATTTTGAAATTAGGAAATAAAGTACTGGCAGTAGTGGGCTAGAGCAGTTAGGAAAGTCAACTGTCTGGGTCAATGATCCTAGCAAATTATTCACCTCTTCTCAACATCTTCATTTATGAAAGGGGATATTAATTGGACACACCTCACAGGGTGTCAAGACTATCAGTTAACACATGCAGAGTACTTCGTGCTTGCACAAATTAAATGTTAGCAATGAAAATAAACAGGAAACACAGAAATTCTGACTGAAAAATCAAGAAAGTCATCATTAAGAGAGTAACTTGCAGGGATGAATTTGATATGTAGAATTCTACTAACAATTTATAGATCCGTAGCTATAAATCTGTAGGCACTGTTTACATCAACATGGATTATATGACTTTCCAGGAAAAATTTTATTATATGAGACATTACAAACATTGAAAAAACATTGCCTAATAATTTCATCAGAAAAAATTCTTATTTTACTAATGACACAATTTTGGAAAATGTTGTTTTATAACTAATATAGAAAAAATAACTTTTGCATGAGTTTTGTCTCTTTAGTGAGATTTATCCTAGAACGCTTATTTTTTAGAACATCTTTATTCTCATAATTTGGACAACAACTTAGCTTCTGAGGTAATCAACTATCTTAACAGATCACTTAAGCCTCTGGGGTTTAGGGTTGAATCAGATATTAAACTCTTTTGTAAACCAAGTGAAATATGCATTTATGAAACGATACTGCTAATAATGTCTGTGCACACACAACATTCATCCATTTACTGGTCTACTACATGTTCTGATAATGCCCACAAAGGAAGAGCAAGATATATTAGAAACCATAATCAATAGTTTTACTCTATGTCAAGGTCAGTGAGTCATAACTTATAAATTCAAGCAGCTAACTATCTTTATGCCTATATTTGCATCTTTACGCTTTCAAATTTAAAGTAACTCTAGTTTCTGTTATAGATATTCTCATAGGAATTGCCCAAGGCAAATAAAGAAAACCTAAGAAAAAGTTTAAAAAATAACTTTAAATCAAAGTTTTAAAAATTGATAATAAATAAGCAAACATTTATTTCCAAAATTCCTTCTAAATATCCCTTTGATTCTTCTTTATAAACTCTGTACTTTATTAATAACTTAAGATTTTCTTTAAAAAAATTTTTTTTTAAAGATTTTACTTATTTATTTAAGAGAGGAAAGGGTGAGGGGGGAGAACAAAGGAGAAAGGAGAAAGACAAGCAGACTCTGGCTGAGCATGGAACTCAATGCCGGGCTCCATTCCACAATCTGAGATCATGACCTGAGCCAAAACCAAGTGAGACACTCAATGGACTGAGCCACCCACGCACCTCACACTCAAACTTCTATAGTTAACCAAATACTAGTCATTTTTGTGTATTAGATTTTTTAAATATAGGTTTGTAAAATAAAAATAATTATCCATTACCATAAAAAAGAATTTCTAAATTTACTTTTAGCCATTCCTACACATTCTGAGAATTAAAGACAACCATATAAATCTTGGTAGGGGAAACACAAGTTATTGCTTTATAATTCTTTGTACTTTTTGTGTTTCTTAAAAATATTAATGATTTAAAGGGCTTTTTTAGCTTTTGGAGGGGAAAAGAATTTGGTACTATAACTAAGAAATTCTTAAACAGCAGTAAGCCTGTACTATACATTAATTCTCACACAATTAAAGATTATGTCTTTTTCTTTAGGATTTATCATTATCAGTCACTTTAGTTTATATTTGTTAACTAAACATGGAAATGGTCAGAAAGGGAAATAAATTGATGATGATTTTAAACCTCATATCCATGAGATTTTTTTTAATTTTTTATTTTATTTTTTAATTTATTTCACAGAGAGAGAGAGATCACAAGTAGGCACAGAGAGAGGGGGAAGCAGGCTCCCCACTGAGCAGAGAGCCCAATGAGGGGCTCGATCCCAGAACCCTGGCATCATGAACTGAGCCGAAGGCAGAGGCTTTAAACCACTGAGCCACCCAGGTGCCCCCAAGATATTTTTTTTTAGTGTTTTACTTCACGTCAAGGAATTTAAGCCTTTGCATTCACAATATACTGCCTTATATGCCTTCGACAGAGGAACTTCTACAGTTAGATATTATAACATTTAATATGGAGTTTGAGTCATTGTCCCAACAGTCAAATTAGCATCTGAAATTTAGGCTGCACATTCCACACTGGCAATAGATCTTCCCATATTTTAAAGGAATAATAATATAATAATTTATTTTTTTTAATAATTGAGAAGCATGCAACCTTGTGAGTTGGTGTGGAATTAATGACAGACTACCCTTAATGTGCACTTTTTAGCTAAAGATTGCAAAGGACTGGATGATTGTCAGATATCAAGGGAAATTAAGGGATTGATTTTGAAAGTCATTTAAATTAACAACAGAGTTTTCTTTTAAAATCTTTTTAAGAGCTGAGTGCTGTTGGATGAAAAATATCAAATACAAAAGGAAGTTTACTTTTCATATTAATATTAGAGATTGAAAAACATGATACGGAATTCTAAAATAGCATGCTAATTTATCTCTATAAAATGTGAAGTGGACAGGCTTGATTAGCGAATTGATTAGTTAATTTCTTTAAATCTTTAGTTCTTTCTCACAAATATGTTAAAATCTAAAAGGGGGATGGAGACAATAAGCTAGACATGTTTGAAGAGATTGACAATTTAAATGTGAATAGGGGTCTATCACTTAATAACAAGGCAAATGACAGTAAGAAATATGACCAAAAATGTCAGGATTTCAGATAATACCTTATAAATATATCATAAAGACATGTCTGATTGTACACATACACACCTATGAAAATCATATGCCTATGTTTTTGTTCAAAAAATTTTTAGAGTATATAAAATAACTACACATCAAATTGTGAAAGTTTAAAAGAAATTATTAGACATTTTAAAATATCCAATCAACAATGAAAAAGTAAAAATCATATATTCTATGCTATATTCTTCTAGCATACTTGTACATTAAATTAATGGCTCAGTCATTGGGTATCTGCCTTCTGCTCAGATCATAATCTAGGGTCCTGGGATGGAGCCCCACATCGGACACCCTGCTTGGTGGTAAGCCTGCTTTTCCCTCTACCATTCCCCCTGCTTGTGTTCCTTTTCTCGCTGTCTCTATAAAATAAATAAAATCTAAAAAGAAAAAAAAAAGAATTTTAATTTCCACAGGTAAATTTAAAATCATGAAATAGAACCAAAATGTTGAGATGTGTGTTTATATGTACCTTCATATATCAATATCCATAATCATATACGTATAATATATAATATGCATAATATATTAATCAATATATCCAATGTGGTGACAGTCTAGAAAAAAAATTATACCTGTATACTAAGAAATGCTACCTATTCCCCAAATTGTGGGTAAATAGCAACAGCCTGTGGTCATTTCTGATGTTGCAGTTTTCATAACTATCCAGTTAGTTTAAGTATAAAACAACATTTACTTTAAGCAATTTCTTTAAGTATTACTAACAGTATTGCAGTATTCATTTACAAGAAGTATTCCTTTAGTACCCATTCTAACAGGTATGAAATGTTCTCTATCCTCCTTCCACAAAGCACCAGCTTTCAGGAAATAAATTCTGGAACTAAAATATTTGATTAGTTAGTCCTTGGCTACTATGGAAGAGGGGCTGCTACCTTTCACCTGAAAACATAGCAAACTTCCAAACCTTGCAGACATTGACATACTCTGTGACCCAGTTTACATCCTGAGTTGATACTAGGGATGATTCAAATCTCATAGGTCTTGGTAAGGAGTTCAGACTGTAAAGTCAGGGCAAGGAGAAGTCATTAGAAATTATTTAAGCAGGAAAGTGAGATGGCATTTTTAAAACACTCTGTTGGACTTCTGTGTGGATTAGTGTGGAGAGATAAGTGTGAGGATGGGCAGTGAGGAACTCGTTGTACTAGTTCAGATGAGAGACGAAGGTGGTTTCACAAATCGAGTAGCAGCTAAGATGGAGCAAGATGGACGGATTCAGGAGATGTTGGAAATAGCATCAAAGGGACTCTCTGATGGATTAAAGGCTGCACTAGGGAACCAAAGAGAAATACTAAGTTTTTCACTTGGGTAAGTATGTCATGAGATGAGGAAGGCTGAAGGACAGACAGGTTGGAATCATCAAGAATTGTGCTTCAGACATGATAAATTGGAGATCTCTTTTAACACTGCCTGTGGAGACATGGGAGGTGATCAGAATCACAGATCTGGAGCTTGCAAGTGAGGAAGTCTAGCAGGAGGTTATCCTTTGAAAATTATCAACATGTAAATAATACTAACACTTTGAGCCTAGAGTCATTCATTCATTTGTTTATCAAACAAATATTTATTAAGCACCTAATATGAACCAGGTACTGTTTTAAGTATCAGGAATACAACACTGAAAAAAACTGAGGTGGAAATCCTTGCTGTTATGGGGCTCACATTGTGTGAGGAGATCCCCTAGAAAGAAAATGTAGATGGCAAGCAGAGAACCCAGGATGAATCTCCAGGTGATTCCCACCTTGATAGAATGACAGGGCAAAGAAGCCACAGAGAATAGAGTGAAGAAGCTGCAGGGGAGGTAGGAGATAAACCAGAAAACTGTAGTGTCACAGAAGCCAAGAGAAAAAGTGATGCACCCTTTTAAATCTTTTTTTTTTTTTTAACAACTGTTCAACTGTGCGAATATCTGCTGAGGTGTTTAGAAAGATTAGAAATATAAAATGGTATTTTAATTTATGATATGAAGATTGTGTCCTTCAAACCTAGTGAAATGGCAGACAGAATCTCAATTCAAGTAGTTTGATCCAAAAGTTGGGGGAGGGTAACAAAATGGAGGGCATAAGTATGGACCCTTAGTGAGTGTTACTACCAAGGGAAGTTGAGAAGTAGGCAAGTGACTGGGGAACAAATGGGTAGAATTATGTATGATGTCTGAAGGCCCTTACCAGAGCATGTGGCACAAAGTCAACATTCAATAAATACTACACATTATCGTTGATGATAAGTGACATTTCAATGTAGTAGTTCGGATTAAAAAAATAATGTACTGGCAATACGTTGTCACTGAGCCTGAAAGTTAGGAGTTTTTCTACTGGAAGTCTTAAAATTAGTTCAGATTACATAAATATTGGATTTACAAATGAATAAATACAAATTAACAATAAAGATATGCGGTAGCATTTCCATCAACTGAATTGGCAATTTTTAAAGGTATAATATTCAATATTGGTGAAAGTGCAAGGAGATGAATCTTAAACTGAATTTGTAGGATTATAACCTTTGTGAAAAATATATTTATATGTATCAAAAGCTTTAAAATGTGCTTACTTTTTGTTTTATTTTTTCTGTGAATGTCATTATAGTACATTTAATGGAAGAGAAATTCTAAATTTAGAGAAATACAAAACTCTGATATTGTAAAAAAAATGAGAAATATATACATTCTGTAAGAAGCATCTGATGGGGGGCGCTGTTCATATAAAATTGGTGAAATACCCCTCCATTCAGACTTTAGTTACCTGCAGGCTAATTGCTGTAAAGCTCTATCTTTAATGCTAGCCTTCAAGACCACCCAGAGTTTTCTGCAGGTGGGAATGCAGCTGTTCACCTTCTTAGTGGGGTGAGCTTCTAGGAGCACAAACACTTGAGTAACAGCCTCCAGGTCGATTTTGCTTGTTGCCCCTACTTTCTGAAACAGTGCTAGGTTGGCCATATTCCTCAAAGTATTTAGTGGCTAGGAACGGATTTACCCACAACAGCTCTTTGCTCCCTTTTAGCATCCCTGTTTCAGAGCATTATGGTTCAAACCCAGGCTGCTTGTGCAGGGTTCAAAGAACCATACCACCCTATCAGATAATTCTGATTTGTATAAACTTTGGTGGCCTGAGGACACAGCGCTCAAGCTGGCATATTAAATGAAAGGTGGGAGTTCCTTGCACAACCACAAAACCAGTTCAGCATCTTGGAATGAGATGATTCTGACCTGAAGGGAATTGCCGCTGATTCCCTAAAGCTGAAAAGTACAGACTTTTACTGGCTGAAGACAGGACTCATTTCACCAAGCAGTGTTATAATATTTTATATTTAGCACTTTACAAGATTTGAAATGTTTTATTACTTCGTTTGAGCTTTAGAGTAATCTTCCCCCATTTAAGATATTGAGAAACTCAAATTCAGGGACACCATTCCCTAGGTAATGGGATTTTGCTTCATAAGATTCCCTTAACCTCTGCGGGCCTAATCCTAAAATGTGGCACAATACACGGCAGGAATGCTATGAAGTGTGAGCGGGTATAAGGGTGTTGCATCAGTTTACCTCTGCCCTTTAAAGGCCGCAGGGAATACACCGACAAGGCTATCTTTGCACTAGCTGCTTCTTACATATGGCCCAGAGCATGCTTCCGGCACCAGTGTCTTTGGAAGAGGTGTGAAAAAACTTCTCTCTGAGTCCAGGAGAGTGGGCTGTTCAAATCCTCCTGGAGACAAAAGAAAGAATTGGTTCCAGTGCCTTTTTCAATCCTAACAGCTTTCAGATGACACATTGGGAGTCATTTATACAGACTTGAATATACCCAAAAGCATTTCTCGCCAAGCCTTCCCACAGTCTACACGAGCCAATGCAGATCACTTTATTTAAAAAGGTTATATGTTATGTAAAACCCACACAACTAGCTGTCTTAGATTTTTCTCTTCCCCTACTTGGACTTCTGTGGGGTTTCCTCCATATTTTCCATCTCTAACTATAGACTAACTGATTTATTGTCACCCATAAAGCAATGTTCATTTTAGTAAGCCACCTTCCAAAGGTACCAGGCATTGGATGTTCTGCTCGGCTCATCAATAAAACCTTACTGCTTACAAGTCACTGCCCCTACCAGTCAACGAGAAAACTAAATTTAAAAGACTACACTCCTAGGAATTTTTTTTTTATTGACTAGTAAATCAAACCAGTATACTACGCAGCTTATGCCAAAATGTCACCTTTTTTCTGATGGGAAACTCTTGGGGTCGTTTTTTAATCTTTTCCTTGATCTATGGGTCAAATGTACTTAACCTCCTGCTACAGGTGGATGCTTCAACAGAATGTGTTTTCCTAGAAGTTCATACCAGCAGCTGGAAAATCTGCTTTATACATTCCAGAGGTAAAGACTCCACTCAGTACGATTTAGCAACAAAGTATACAATAAACTTCTCTGGTGACACTGGAACAGGGAGACTCCTTGCTGGTCACATCTAGAACAAATGTCCTATCCCCATGAAAGACCCTTGACAGGTACTCTTGCCTCCTATCTACACAGTGGAGAATAAGATTTTATTCTCAATTATCTATTACTGTATCTATATGTACTATTTTTTAAAAGATTTTATCTATGTATTTGACAGAGAGAGAGAGAGAGAGAGATCACAACTAGGCAGAGGGGGGGGAAGCAGGCTCTCCACTGAGCAGAGAACCCCATGCGGAACTTGATCCCAGGACCTTGGGATCATGACCTGAGTCGAAGGCAGAGGCCTCAACCCACTGAGCCACTCAGGCACCCCTGTATCTACTATTTTAAT
Source organism: Procyon lotor (assembly GCA_028646535.1). NCBI lineage: Eukaryota > Metazoa > Chordata > Mammalia > Carnivora > Procyonidae > Procyon > Procyon lotor. Next base: position 63,752,950 of record CM053609.1, read on the forward strand.
TTTGCATGATGCTTTTCATTGTGTTGTGGTAACAAATGTCTTACTTTTTATCTTTTGTTCATATTTACAAATATGGATAGTTTTAAATAAGATTTACATGGATAATATTTTTTAAGCTTGTATTCAAATTCCAGTTAACAGTGGCTCAGTGGGTTGAAGCCTCTGCTTTTGGCTCAGGTCATGATCCCAGGGTCCTGAGATCAAGCCCTGCATCAGGCTCTCTGCTCAGCAGGGAGCCTGCTTCCCCCCTCTCTCTGCCTGCCTCTCTGCCTACTTGTGATCTCCCTCTCTCTGTCAAATAAATAAATAAAATCTTTTAAAAAAACATATTCCAGTTAACATACAGTGTAATATTACTTTCAGTTGTATAATATAGTGATTCAACACTTACACACAACAACTGGTGCTCATCACAAGTGCACAGCTTAATCCTCATCACCTTTTCATCCATCCCCCCACCCACCTCCCCTCTAGTTACCATCAGTTTTGTCTCTATAGAGTTTGTTTGTTCTTGGTTTCCCTCTTTCTTTCTTTCCCCTATGATCATGTGTTTTGTTTCTTAAAATCCACATATGAGTGAAATCATATGGTATTCCTCTTTCTCCGACTGACTTATTTTGCTTAACATAATACTCTCTAGCTCCATCCACATCATTGCAAACGGAAAGAGTTCTTTCTTTTTTATGGCTGAGTAATATCCAATTGTATATATATATATATATATATATATATGTATATATATATATATATATATATATATACACACACACACACACACACACATATATATCATATCTTTTTAAATTTAATTTTATTTCATTCAATTAATTAGCATACAGTGTATTATTAATTGCACCAAAAACCATAAGATACCTAGGAATAAACTTAACCAAAGAGGTAAAGAATCTGTACTCTGAAAACCACACAACACTCAAGAAAGAAATTGAGAAAGACACAAAGAAATGGAAAAATTTTCCATGCTCATGGGTTGGAAAAATAAATATTGCTAAAACGTCTATGCTTCCCAGAGCAATCTATACATTCAATATAATTCCTATCAAAATACCACCAACATTTTTCACAGAGCTGGAACAAAAAACCCTAAAATACGTATAGAACCAGAAAAGACCCCAAACAGCCAAAGGAAAGTTGAAAAAGAAAACTAAAGCTGGTGGCATCATAATTCTGGACTTCAAGCTCTATTACAAAGCTGTAATCATCAAGACATTATGATACTGGCACAAAAACAGACACATAGATCAATGGAACAGAATGGAGAACCCAGAAATGGAACTTTAGTTCTGTGGTCAACGAATCTTCAACAAAGCAGGAAAGAATATCCAATGGGGGAAAAAACACTCTCTTCAACAAAAGTTGTTGGGAAAATGAGCCACATGCAGAAGAATGAACTGGACCATTTTCTTACACCATACACAAATATATATACCACATCTTTTTTATCCACTCACCGGTCGATGGACATTTGGGCTTTTTCATAATTTGGCTATTGGTGACAATGCTTCTACAAACATGAGGGTGCATGTGTCCCTTCAAAACTGTACTTTTCTATCCTTTAGGTAAATAACAAATAGTGCAGTTGCTGGGTAGTTCTATTTTTAACTTTTTGAGGAAACTCCATACTTTTCCAGAGTGGCTGCACCAGTTTGCCTTTCCACCAATAGTGCAAGAGGGCTCCCCTTTCTCCACATCCTAGCCAACACCTGTTGTTTCTTGTGCTGTTAATTTTACCCATTGTAACAGGTGTGAGGTGATATCTTATTGTAGCTTTGATTTGCATTTCCCTGATGATGAGTGATGTTGAGCATCTTCTTTTGGCCATCTGTATTGTTCTTTAGAGTATTGTCTATTCTGTCTTCTACCCATTTTCTAACTGGATTATTTGTTCTTTGGGTATCGAGTTTTGTAAGCTCTTTATATATTTTAGAATCTTAACCCTTTATTGATGTCATTTGCAAAAATCTATTCCCATTCCATTCTGTATGTTATCTTTTAGTTTTGTTGATTATTTTCTTCACTGTGCAGAAGCTTTTTATTTTGATGAAGTGCCAACAGTTTATTTTTGCTTTTGTTTCCTTTGCCTCAGACATATCTATAAAGAAATTGCTACAGCTGATGTCAAAGAAGCTATTGCCTATGTTCTCCAGCATAGGATTTTTTATGGTTTCAGGTCTCACGTTTAGGTCTTTCATTCATTTTGAATTTATTTTTGTGTATGGTATAAGAAAGTGGTCCAGTTTCATTCTTCTGCATGTCGCTGTCTAGTTTTGCCAACCATTTGTTGAAGAGACATTCTTCCATTAGATGTTCTTGTCTGCTTTGTCAAAGATTATTTGACCATACAGTTGTGGGTTCATTTGTGGGTTTTCCATTCTGTTCCATTTATCTACATGTCTATTTGTGTGTCAGGACCATACAGTCTTGACCACTACAGCTTTGTAATATAATTTGATATCCAGAATTGTGATGCCTCCAGCTTTACTTTTCTTTCAAGCCTGCTTTGGCTATTCATGGTTACATGGATAATATTTTAGAGATGAGAGAAAATTCACTACCATGTTACAGCCCTGACCCATTGCCCAAACATATTTCAGTGAAATAGCAAAAAGGGAAAACATTTGTTGATGGGCATTTGTCACTCATTATCTTCAGCTTCTTTTATTTTCTCTGCTTTATAATATCATTTTTATTCTTTTTTGATTGAGCTTTTTAAATTTTGTTAACATAAATTATATGGTTCAAATAATTCCAAGTACAATTACTGTCATATAATTTCAGGCTCAGCTTGCTGGTTGACCTGCAACCTCATGTTTCAAATATGCAAATATAATTAAAATGCAATTCTTCCAACTTGAGAACATATAGCAAAGCTAGGTCTTTATAAATATAAATATTTTTAAACCATTAAAGAGGAATATACACATATATTTATAATTTTTAATTATAACTCAAGAGTATAAATTTATACCTTAAAGAGTATAATTCAAGTTTTATAAGTATAAATTAATTTTTATTTATAAATTAAGAGTACAAGTTCATGTATATGTGTGTGCATATTTTTTCTAGATTTTTTCTATGCACACCTAATAAAATATGTATACATACTCAGTTTCTAGATTTCATGTTTGAGTCTGCTACTAAGTGCAATGAGCAGTTTTTTCAAATCAGTTTTTTTATTATTTATTTGCTAGAAATGAAAACAACATGAAATTATACTTTAATAGTGGATTGCCAATGCAATTATAAGTTATTTTCCCCAACCATCTCTATTTTTGGTAGTTGATTAGTGCCCCGTGGGATCCAAAGACTTCTCTGATCGAGAGCTGTTTGTTTTCTGCATGCTGCAATTATATATTACACATACAGCAATGATGAGTAGCCTCATGTGTTGCAATAAATATGTTATTATAAGTTCAAATGCTTAGATACTTTTTCGATGTTTATTTGAGCTGAGCAAAACATAGTGGTTTGAGTTCACAGGGGGCTTACATAAACCTTTTGGGGAAGAATTTCAGCTCAGAGGGGTTTGTAAGCAGATGGCATATGCAAGCAATCGCACTTCTCCTTGGTGGGAGGAATGGCATTCTCAGGGTATCAAAATAAGAGAGGGAGGTGCCATGACAAGTCTGTTCTCAGAGTCTCCACCTGGGCTTTCCCCACAAAGCAGAGATACTAAGCATAAGTTAGAAAGATAGCAGGGAATCAGAACACAGTGAAGTGCCTCTCTCAATATTCCATTCTCCCTCTGGAAGCCTTGGAAGCAAGTTGAATCATCCCACTGAACGGAGGTGAAATTTTGCGGAAATTTGATGAGATTGTGTTTAGGAATGTTAGAACCTAGCACTACCCATTACTTGTCCTCACAGTGTTCCATGGGTGGAACTACAAGCAAGAAACAATTTCAAAATGGGAATCAACTTTTATAATAGTAGGACCAGCATCCAGTTCTCAAATGTACTGAACTCTGGAAAATACAGGTTAGGATACATGTAAGAAAAGCCCTCTTTCCGACCAGCTCTATCCGTTCTCCATCTAAATCCTAGAAAGTTCATTCTGTTCATTGTTATATGAACACAAAATAGAGATGAGTAAACTAAAGTGAAAAGAAAGAGAGATAATCTGGCCCCAAGGAAAGCCTTAAACCAGTGCAGTAAATGCACATAGTTGGGGTAAGTGGGGAGCAGAACAGAAGGAAAAGAAAGGAAAAAAGAAAGAGAGGGAGATGAAGGGAAGAGAAGGGAAGAGTGATGTGTCTTAATCATATGATCCCACTTGCCAGTAATACGTCTCGATCAAAGTCCTACAATCTGGCAGAAATCATAACAATACTTCCCCCTCTGAGAGGGGGAAGTGAAGAAAGAAATGGACACTGAGTTGGCCAGAGAAGACGTGTGTGTCCTCTCCTCCGCACCAAAACATTGTGTTTGAAAGTCTAACCAGACTTCAGGTCATCACCTCTAAAACATACTACAACTACAATAGATGTTTGCAGGACAGAACACGGCACTCACATACGCTCTAGGACAGGTCTGTGTCTTGACCACTGAAACCACAAAAACACATACAACAGACTTCTGTCCTTTCGGCTAAACTGAAGAAAACTTGTTTTAAAGATTTCACACCCTTATTCACCTAGCATGTCAACTCATAATAAATGTATATTTTAAAGGAATTCTTTTCCATCTCAATCAACATGGATCGCCTCAGGATTACACAGAAGCCATATTGTGGCAAAGAAAAAAACAAAGGGCACTGTTATGTTCGAAGAATTTTTGTCTAAACTCACTTCATATACACTGAAAGAATCCTGAAATGTAATACCTAAATAGAAAGATCATTTACATTTCCTTATGTCATACCATTTTCCTAGTGGCTGCTACTCCAAAACTGTGATCTTAACCTTGTTCTAGTCTTTTACATCCAATTCTTTCAAAGAAAGTCATGAGTGTAACAAACGGCAATGGTGCTCATTGTTGGAGTTCTGTCATTTCACTGGTATCTAGTTTCCCCCATGATAATAAAGATAGTAAATATGCGAAAATCATTCTACAAGTGAAAAAAAATTATGTTAAATCCTGAAATTGTGGGAGATAACCTTATTAAGTAAATGGACTATTTCTTGAAAGCTATTAAAAGAAAAACTAAGCTAATACCAATTCTAGTCATTTACGTCTATTGCTTATAATGGATGCCTAATTACTATGCTGTTCAATAATGAGCATGGATACCTTTACATGTAAAGATTATATCTGATTAGAATACAAAACAATACTTAGTCATAAACAAACTTACAGTGGGATGTTCATATAGCAGAACCACACTAAGTTTAAAAAGAAAGAATTTTAGCCTATTATCACAACTGAATGAAAAGAGAAGGGTGGATAAATTCAAAGATATTTCAAAGGAAAAATAAAGATTTGGTGACCTGGATAATAGGTAAGTAGAAAGAAGAAGATCTCAAAGGCATACTGAAGATCTGAAAATCATTCAACAGTTCAATAGTTAAGCCATTCATTTATTCCATTAATTTATTATTTATATAAATAATTATTATATAAGTACATAATATATAATCATGTATATTATATATTAAATATATTATAAGTACATAATATATAATAATTATGTATTTCTTATTTAATTCATTAATATAATAGTTGCTTTACTCTTCATAGCCACCAGCAGGAATAAGACAATCACAAGGACCAGCGTTTGTGATGCTTTTCCTCCAAAGTAGGGACAGATGACTTGGTTTCTTCAATGGGAGGTAAACCAGAATGTAAGAAATACTGTGGAAATCTTGGCTCATGGTTTTAGATGACAAGGTGGCAGCCAGAGAAGTCATAATGAGGTGGCTCAATGAGAGCAGATGTGACAATTAGATAAAAGTGAAGAATTAAAACTGCCCTTAAGATTACAGGAATATTTGGGGGGGAAACCTGATTAAAAAGAACAAAAGTGGGTTTCCTAGCAGTAAATTTGTGTGGGATACTGGGCATTAGAGCAAAGTATATTTTCTATATTTATTTTTTCCATATGGAACATTTGGAACAGAAAAAGGGCTTAAGAGAAAGACTAATGAAATCTGATGGAGTTTCATTAATAATAATACTAACAATAACAAATGGAATTTGTTTAATAGTGATGTACCAAAGTTGGTTCATTAGTTGTGGCAAACATACAAGTAAGATGCTAACAATAGAGGAAAACAGGTGTAGGGTATTTGAGAGCTCACTGTACTATTTTTGTAACTTTTCTGTAAATCTAAAACTATTCTAAAATAAAATGTTTACTTAAAGCAAAAAAAATTAAAAAGCACTTGCTAATATATGCAAATTTCAAAACTGGCCTATGAGCTTAGATCAGTTCTGGGCATATAAGTAAATGCTCGATAATGAAAAACATTCTTATTATGAGTAAATGCACACTGTACAAAAACTTAAAAATTTAAGTAGCACTTTTACATGATATAAAGAAAGTTTTAGAAATATTGACTTAAATAGTGATTGTTTGGTAGCTGGTTTGGATAAAGACAGTAGAGGCTATAGATTCTGGGAGACCACTTAGAAAATTTTCATCTTTCTGTACATTGTTTTTTGTATCTATAAAATTCCAAAACTAAGTTTACCTATCTCATAGGGTTTTGTGAAGAGTCTGTGAGTTGTTAAATGTAAAGTGCTTAGAACAGGTGCTTGACATATAGAAAGAATTCAGTAAGCATTATTATTTTCTTTTTATTATCATTGTATCATATTGAGGTTTGCTGAAGGAAAGAATAATATTGACAAAATGAGGTTGGGGAACAGCAAAAAACATCGACTGGGGAGGAGAAAATGATCAAAGAAAGAAATGTCTAGTAGAGATTTGGCAACATGAGAAAAATTTGACGTAATCATGTAAATGAGAATAAATGAGATCTCCAACACTGTAGAAAAAGAAGAGAGCCAAAATCGTAGCTTTAAAAGGAACCCTCAACTAAATGGCACCACAAGGTACAGATATTTATGAAGAAAAAGAAGAAAAATATAAAAAAGAAGAATTAGGTTATTGTTGTCCCAGAAGGGAAGAGAATAAGAATTTATTAAAAAAAAAAAAAAAAAAAAGAAGGGGGCTCAGCCATACTGAAGACCTGAAGAGATCAAATAAAATGAGATCTAAGAAAAGCAAAAAGATTCACTCATGACCTGAAACAAATAGTTCAAAATAGTGTGATTGTTGGGGAACCCAAAGAAGAATGGTTTCATTCACCATGTGTATTAGTTTTGACTGTCTTCTACTCCATGCATGTAATCAGCTCTACAGTAAGGATTTTTATCCAATTTGTTCATCGATGTATGCTACTGCCTTGTACATAGTAGGCATTCAAAAATTTGGTGAATTGGGGTGCTTGGGTGGCTCACTCAGTTAAGCATCCCATTCTTGGTTTGGGCTCAGGGCATGATCTCAAGGTTGTGAGATGGAGCCCTGCATTGGGCTCTACATTCAGTGGGGAGTCTGCCTGAAATTTCTCTCCCTCTGTGCTATCCCTCCTTCTCTCAAAAAGGAGATAAATCTTTTAAAAATACATATTTGGTGAATTAAGGAATAAAGTAATTCCTGTCAACTATTTTTAAAACAGCCTATGTTGTAATGCAATTGTTGCACTACAAAAAAAGTGGCTCTTGTCCAAAATTATTCTTTTTTTTTCTTAAACAGAAGTTTTTCTGCTAAATCTTTAGCCAGGAAATACCATAATGAAGGTAATTCAACATCTGTTGTTTTGTTTTTTTAGTTTTTTTTTTAGTTTGCTTTATTAGGTCATAGCACATTTTACACTTGTTTCTGCTAAAAGCTATATGACTTAATCTGATTTAGACTTATAAAAATAAATCTCCATAATTTTGATAAATAGCACTAATTTTTAAAGAGAAAAGATAAACCAATATTAAATATGATGTCTTTCTTTTCTTTGCTTGTTTAATGCTGTATTTCAAGTGCTCAGAACAATACCTGGCACGTAGTAAGTACGCTTTTTTCTTTTTTCTTTTTTTAATGGAATATTACTCAGTCATAAAAAAGAATTAAATCTTGCCATTTGTAACAACATGGATGAAGCTAAACAGTATTATGCTAAATGAAATGTCAGTCAGAGAAAGACAAATACCATATGATGTCATTCATATGTAAAATTTAAGAAACAACAAATGAGCAAAGGGGGAAGAAAAAACAGAGAGGGAGGCAAACTAAGAAATGGACTCTTAACTATAGAGAGCACATTGATGGTAACCCGAGGGGAGGTGGGTCAGGGGACAGGTTAAACAGGCAATGAGATTAAGGAGGGTGCTTGCTGATGAGCACAGGGTGTTGTATGGAAGTATTGAATCACTATATTGTACACTTGAAATGAATAGTACATTGTATGTTAACTAACTTGAATTTAAATAAAAACTTTTGAAAAATTATTTTAAAGTACTAGTTTTCTTTCTTTTTTTAAGATTTTATTTATTCATTTGAAAGAGAGCACAAGCAGGAGAGGCAGAAGGAGAGGAAGAAGCAAACTCCCTGCTAAGCAGAGAGCCCAACATGGGGCTTGATTCCAGGCCCTGGGATCGTGACCTGAGCCAAAGGCAGATGCTTAACTGGCTAAGACACTCAGGTGCCCCATAAAGTACTAGTTTGCACTAAGAAAAAAAAAATGGAACTAAGACTACGGAATTCCAAACTAGCAACAACACATCTTTGTTTTTCCAGGAAAAACATCCAATAATAAATATCACCATTAATTACATTTCAGCATTAATTACATTTAACTTTTCATCAAGAAGAATGGCTATCTTTTTGAGCACACCCAAAATTATAGTTTTCCTATGCATTTTTCTCACTTTTGCTGCTTATTGTAAATTAAACTTTAAAATTTAGAAGTGAAGTTTCTGATTTAAAGAAACGGACTCTTGAGGTGATGAAGGACCAAAGTGAAGTATGAAGTATGCCAAAGTATGCCAAAGTCAAACCTTGGTTGAAGATTAGGTTATCAACATTCTTTATGACAATAATGAAACTAAAGTCAACTATTCTATAGAAATGGGGGGGGGGAGAAATCGGATGTAAAACTTCCAAACCACTAAGAGATTTTTTTTTTTAAATGAGCAAGGTCAACATAATCATTCCATAGATGTCAAAATTAAATAAATGCAAAAAACAGGAAGAAAACAAAAAATAAGATATTAAAAACAACATATAAGAGAAGTCATAATATAATGAATGGACCAAAAAGCCCCTTCTAAAAGGCCAAACATTCAGTTTGAACAAACAAAAAGGAAAATCCATAAATGCTGATTTTTTTAGGGACCTAAAGTAAAATGACACAGAAGAATTGAAAATAAACAGAAAAGTAAAAAGATAACAGAAATAAAAATAAAGTGAACTTGAAAATAATATATGAGTAAGTAGCCGGGCAGAAATTTTTAACACATTCAGTTCAGATAACTTGAAGAGAGTTTAATAAAATAACTACAAAGGATTGATAGGGTTTAGGAAAACCACCACCAGTTAAAGCAGGAAATTATTACCATCCCTAGATCTCAGTGGATAAAGGGAGAAAGCTAATTACTATCTAACAGAAGCCGTGATTTTGTTCAAAACGTATAGGCATATGGCAACTCCACATTAAGGAAGCAAGGAGTAGGTATCCCAAATTCATTCTGATCCCTCCGTGGAGTGTCCTGCTAGTGCTCCTGCCTGCCGAACCCAACTAGAAGCCAGAGGCACAAGCATCTCTTGATGTATGTGGTCCATACAAATTAGCATGTAGAGGCAGAGAACAGTAGAGAGTGGAGGGTGGATCTGGGAGAAATGCATAAGATTTCCACCATGACTTGTCATAAAAGATAAGTAGAATTCAACTTAAAATTATTAAATGAAAAAAAGTGGGGGTAGATAAAAGTGGGTAAGGTTAAAAAATTCAAAGATACATAGGAAGGAGTTTTTATGTACCAATAAATGTATCTTTAAAATATATAAAATAAAAAACATCAACAATATAAGGATAATTTGATCGAACTCTGGCTGTGGAATGACATAGCTTAAAATCTGACATAACCAGAACTGATGGAATGATTGACAAATGTGCTTGGTAAACATGTACAGAGAGCTTTGCACTTAACTGAGAAACACATTTTTTCTAAAGACGCAGAAAAAATTAGTCATCCACTAAGAAACAAAATAAGTCTCAGTAATTTCCAAAAGAGAACATTTACAGAAACACTCTCTGACCACAATTCAATAACTAGAAATTACCAAGCACAAATTTTGCATTCTGGTATAATTCACATATGACTATAAGGAATATGTTATTGTTACCTTCATTTCAGAAATGATAAAATCCTAAAACTCAAGGAAAAACATACTGATTTTTAACTGCTTGTGGAGGTAGTAAATAAAACCAAATATCAGCTATATATATTTTTACAACAGAATGAAGTGATAAAGATAATGAGGGGGGAAGATAGTACCAGAAGATAGTATATATAATATATATTATAGCTACAGATTATGTATGTATATATGTAAGTGTATATATATGCATATGTGTGAAGGAGAATTTATATATATATATATGTATGTATGTATGTATGTATGTATACACACAGAAAAACGAAACAGAAGGAAAAATCAAATAAAAAAAGGAATTTCTCTAAAGACTCAATTATTCAGATTAAAAGAGTACCAGGTAAAATGAAAACAGAAACATAACTAAACACATCTTATAAAAATTTTCTATTTCAAAGGTTGTTAACCTTATTAACCACAAGTCTGAAGCTATAAAAATCTAGGAATAATCATAAATGCATCTAACATTTAAACAGGTAGGAAAGATCTCCACTGGAAAGAAAACTTAAAAGTTACCTTCTACCCATCTTCTGAGTACTTTGTCTTCTGGACAAACCTCCCATTCACTAAGATCATGGCTTTCTTGAGATGTCTTGTCAGTTGCTTTCGAGCACTGATGTCATGGCCTATAAACAAAATCACTCGAGGTCAGTTACAATCTCTCTCTATATTTTTATTAGATATCTTTCAAAATGCATTGATATAGTAGTTGATGGTTTAGATCCTTCTGAAACTTTATGTTTGGAAATAAATTACAGAACAATGATCCAGAAAGAAAACTTATGTATTTGTGTGTGTGTGTGTGTGTGTGTGTGTGTGTGTGTGTGTGTGTGTGTATGTGTGTGTGTAAATAAAGAGACTGAAAGTGGAAGGACACAAACATACAGTTAAGAGTGGTTGCCAGAAGGATATTCAAAACTTCATGAAGATCCAACTATTGAGCTAAAGAATATTCCCAGCCTCATCCAGGACAACAGGCACAGATCCATGTTCAGCAATCAACCAATGTAATTATGCTTAAGTGAAAAAAAGTTCAAATGTACAAGGAACTGTATTCAAACCAGTGTAACTTCATCTGAGGCCATTTCATTGTATAGATGAATTAAGTGGAAAATATCATTTAAAAGACCACCACATTCTCCAGACATCTTTATTTTATTTTATTTTTATTTATTTGGGAAAGTGGAGAAGCAGAGGGTGAGGGATAAGCAGATGCCACACTCAGCGTGGAGCCCCACATGAGGCTTGACCCCATTACCCTGAGATCACGACCTGGGCCAACGTCAAGAGTCAGATATGTAGCAGACCGATCCACTGAAGTGCCCCTCCAGACATGTTTCTTGGCTTAAGTTTACTATAATAGCTTCAGAGATACACAAATATGTCTTTGAAATTTTGAAAATTTTGTTGCAACATTTTTGCCATGTCCATACATTCGTGGTTCAATCAGCAGTAGCAATTGTTCTGATTCCCCATGGTTCCTTAAGATAGCCCACTGAGTTGAGAGAGTTGTTATTTCTGAGTTCCTGCAGTTCACATTGCTATCTAGAAAGTGATACACGTAAACAATCACATCTTATTCACTTTGAACCCATTCATAAAAACAGCATTTGCCTGTTACATAGCCTACTTTTACAATTTTGTGTTTTAGTTGTGCTATCAATGCATGTACTATTATTGAATGTCTTACTCATTGTTCCACAAATTCCTTGAGGATAAAGATCAAATTTCATTCATTGCTGCATCTTTATTTCCTAAGATCTGCTACCTTTGGCTATCATAGAAAAATAGAAAATAAATATTTTATGGGCACAGAGAATGATGGACGGATGGACGGACGGACGGATGGATGGATGGATGGATGGCTATATTCGTGTACAACCTTCAGCTTTATTTCATCAGAAAAATTTTGTGTATAGGATTTCTAGAGAGGTAGTTTGTATATAGCCTTTGTTAAAACCATTAAGCATTGTTCTGACTTCACAGGGTTGATATGCTAAAATAAACAGTTTTTAAATCTTCCTACCTCTCCTCTCAAAAAAAGTTAATCCAAGTGATTAACAAGTAACCTCACATGAAAAATACTGTATATTTCTGTCTTTCTGGCCAACCATTTTCATCGATTCTTACCATTGCTCTTTTCTAAAAGATTGCTCCCCAAAAGATTATTTCTCAATCTTTTCTATCAAGGGTCATCAAACAGTACTAAGATTTTATTTCAAAATGTGTTCTAAGATACATTTTTTTCCTAAGATACATTTTAAACTCCTCTAACCAACATTTCTATTAAGAGATATTGCCTGGCATAATGCGTCTTTATTTGACCAATTCGAGATTGACAAGCCCCACAAAGTAATAGAGAAACTCCTCCTCTAAAGCCTGTCACTCTCAAGAAGTCTTTACCAGAAATCTAAAATCATTTTTACTTTATTTCTGTATCATCAGCCCAGCTGCGGGTTCATCATCCTATGACAGCTGTTGTTCACGGAATTAAACCAAAATGACATTAGTGAACAAAACTGAGCAAGCAAACCATAAAAATCCTAGAATGGAACAGATTATTTTCATTGTGTTCTCAATCTGAGAAAAAAAGAGATGTTAGAGGAGCATTTACATTAAAATTTTCACATTAAAAAATCCACTTCTGGCTACTCTCCTGTTTTCTTTTGGTCAAATGGTTTTAAATTGCCATTAAAAATCAGTAAAGAAATAATAAGAAGGAAAATCTCAATCTAAACTGAGATCTGTGAAATTAGGCTCACTCTCTATTGAATATACCCTGCACCTGTTACATTTTGCCACTGGAACGGGATAAGCATTGTAACTAAATGGATTACACTGCATTTTACTAGAAACAAATTACCCAATACTACCATTTATGAGTTAAGACTTCCTGTAAGAAAATAGTGCAGGAAAAAAGAGGGATTATTTCATATCTTTGAAGGGTGTTTTATCACACTGTGCAATTGCATGCAATTTAACACCTAAACTGCTTAAAGTGCAAATGATATCAACTAGTCCACCCTAAGGGCTTGGTAATAGTCCTGCGTTTGTGCTGCTAGAGCTGGTTTTGTCAGCACTTCCATTATAAGCCTGGTCTTTCAGGATTTTTTTCCACTCAACCATGAAAATTTGCTGTAGTTTACAACTTGGCATAGCAGGTTTTAGCTTAACAGCTCCTATTTTTCTTCCAGCTATTTTGTCCCAAAAGAAGTCAGTTGGCCATCTCTTCGTAAAGAAAAGAAGAAAAAGAAGAATTTATGCTATAAATTATAGAAAGTAAATTTCAAATTAATAGTTCAACTCGAATTTTATCTGACTTTATTGGTGCTAGAGTAGTTTTGCCCCCGATGGTCCGATTTCCTCATGAGGCTTCTAAAATACTTGGGGAACAAGAATCAGTTCTTTCCAAAGTAACTGCTGGCCTAGCAAGTTTTCCTCGGTCCATAAATACTGGGACTACAGTGGAAAAATAAGAATATGTTTCAAAAATGACCAGGTAAATCTCAAGAGGATTAGCATAGGAGCAGAGACATGACAATTACGTCTAGGCAACCACCTTCTGGAAACACACAGGTCCTCAGAAGAAAGCACTGTCAGCCTTAGGCCATTGGAAGCAAGGTGTCCCCGTGTGTTCCAACTTCGATTTCTCTCATTTCTCCTGCGGATAACGAGCATTTCTCAAGTGCCCTTCTGGAGACATTCTCCCCATTCCTCACAAAAAATAATTTTTTCATCCACAACCTCTAGTTTTCATAAAGAAAACTAGATTTTCAGTTCTTTTGTTGTCTTCTTGACAACCTAAAGCATAACTACACCTGCGAAAACTCAGCACTCCTTCTGCAGATGAGGGGCTGTGGTCTCTTTGGGGTAACCATCTCCCCTAGAGCATCGTGTCACTTTCCCTTTTATCTCCTCGGGGACTTCCCTGCTTTTACTGTTCTCCTACACGCTTGTATTCCAAAGTCTCTTTCTTTGCTACTCCTTCCAGTAAATTATAAAACAAACTCCATCTTGAAGAACATTTAACTCTTCCTTCAATCCTCTGTAATCCTAGAAAAAAAATGTGGTATTTATTCCAAATACTATATACATGTATATTTATACATTTAATCTATCCAGAATTTTTATTTAAATATACAGTGAGGTAGGGATCTAGGTTCATTTTCTTCCAAATAGTTGCTAATTCTTCCCCAGCTATTTATTGGAAAAGCCTTACTTTCCCTATCAATTTGGGGGCGCCTGGGTGGCTCAGTCGTTAAGCGTCTGCCTTCGGCTCAGGTCGTGATCCCAGGGGCCTGGGATCGAGCCCCGCATCGATCTCTCTGCTCAGCAGGGAGCCTGCTTCTCCCACTACCATTCCCTCTGCTTGTGTTCCCTCTCTCGCTGTGTTTCTCTCTGTCAAATAAATAAAATCTTTAAAAAAAAAAAAAACAAAAAAACTTTCCCTATCAATTTGAAATCCTACACACCTATATATTTACTTAGACCAAACTATATGTCTTTCAGTAAAGTTTGCAAGTTGCACACACACACACACACACACACACAATGTATAAGTAGAAATATGTTATATCATTCTAACAAAATTTATTCCTATGCATTTTATAGTTTTTGATGCAAAGATGGTTAGAATCTTTGCTTATACTTTATTTTCTAACTAGTTTTCAATGGTATGAATAAAAAACCTATTGAGTTTTCTGTATTGTGTATCCTTCATGTTGATAAAACTTGCTTTGGTAGAGTCTATCACATATTCTAACTAAATTCCATTTCACTTATTTTATATACCAAATAAAAAAATTAGTATGTTTCATTTTCTCTTGACGAATTATTTCACTTTTAAAGGGGTTTAATCTTACTGCTTTAGCTGGAACCTCTAGGAATGGAAAATAATAGTGAATATCTTTTCTTGATACAGACATAAAAAGGAAAGTATTCCATTTTTTCACCATTTAATCTGATTCCAGGTGTTTGAGATTTCTGATAAATATTTTATAACATATAGGGTGTACCTATGATTCCTATTTTGCCTATAAGGAATTTATCAGAAACAAATGAATTTTGTCACACAGTTTTTGTTATCATTTTATATAACTCTATGCGGTGGTTCCTATCAGTTTGCTACTACTACCACTAATTGTTGTTTTTTTTTTTAAGATTTTATTTATTTATCTGACAGAGAGAGAGATCACAAGTAGGCAGAGAGGCAGGCAGAGAGGAGGGGGGAAGCAGGCTCCCTGCCGAGCAGAGAGCCCAATGCGGGGCTCGATTCCAGGACCCTGAGATCGTGACCTGAGCTGAAGGCAGAGGCTTTAACCCACTGAGCCACCCAGGCGCCCCTCAATCTTGTTTTTTTAAAGGTTGTCTTTATTTGAGAGAGAGGCAGAAAGACAGAGTATAAGCAGAGGGAGGGGTAGAGGGGGATGGAGAAGCATACTCCCCACTGAGTAGGGAGTCTGACAGGGGCTTTGATCCCAGGACCCCAGGACCACAACCTGAGCCAAAGGCAGACATTTAACTGACTGAGCCACCTAGGCGTATCTGGAGTCAACCTTATTATATCGTTATGTATTACTAATATGACAAATAATTTGTAATACAGTACAGAATATAATTGTATAACTTACATTATTAATTCTACATGAACAAATGAGATTGGTCTATAGAATTTTGTATGAACAGTAAATGAATGAGATATTACTGTTAGTGACATCTTACTTTTTTTCTAAAATGAATTGGGAAGCTCTTCACCTTTTCTATGCTCAGAAATAGTTTAAACAACAGAGATGTACTGGTTCCTTGGAAGTTAAATATAATGTACATATAAAATTATATAAAATATAATGTATATATAAAATACTGTACATTAAAAATTATTATAAGGCCCCCAGCCTTATCTACTGGTTTAACATTGACCATATTTTAAATTTCTTCCACTGCCATGTGTTTATAAATATTTTTGTATACACTGATTATAATATAAATTTTAAAACTTAGAATATTGTAAATTTGCTTGCTTTCTCTCATTCATGTCAGTGATTTACACATTTTATTCAACAGTTTCAGGTGCAAACTTTTGGTTTTACTCATCATTTCTACTATTTTCCTGTTTTACTATTTAATCACTTTTCCTTATTGAGGTAAAAAGACTTAACATGAGATCAACCCTTCTGGTAAATTTTTAAGTGACCCCACAGTATTGCTAACTTTGGGTGCAATGCTGCAGAGTGGGTCTCTAGAATTTCTTTGTCTTTATCAACATTGATGTGCCTTTCATTTTGTTGCTTTTCATCTTTTTCTATTTTTACAATGCTTATTTAGTAATAAACTATTCAAAACCATAGATCTTAAACATAGCCTGCACCATGGTCATGGGTTTTGATATATTCATGTTTATTTTCTTAAATTGCAAATCATTTACTTTAATTATGATTGGCTATGTAGTACTGTGTTATTTGGAATAGCTTTTTTCTCAGGTACCCTAATCCTTTTGTATCTTTTTATCTCTAGTTTCTTGTTTTATTTAATCATGTACAGCAAATATTCTGTAAAATGTACATGATATGAATTATAATTTAAGTTTCATTTGTAACTTTCTTTTGAATGAAATTTCTTTTCTTCTCATAAATATTTTGTGAAAATAAAAACCTCTGTATCCTACAGAGAATATATATTCTGCCCTCCTCCCCTCACTCTCTCTCTTTCTGTCTTTTCTAGGTGTATTGGGCGATATAATTAAGATTTTTAAATTTGTGTTAATCAAATCTTTTTAAATCATTTTTATCATATTTATCATATTTCATCTAATTCATCTGTTAAATTCTAAGATAATATATTAAAATCTTCCACTGTGATTATGGTATTATCAACTCTTTTTATTTCTAAGGAATTATGAATATTCTACTGCTGGATTGTTTGTAAGATGAACATTAATGTTATTACATCTTTCATTTAGTTTAATTTTATCCATACACAGATAAATTAGGTAGATAGATAGATAACAAAGGCTTAAATATATTTGTTAAAAATAATGAAGGTAACCACCAGAAAAACAGACTGCATAGCACAAGGAGGAATTCAGAAGACATCACTCTCAACTGAGCAAAAGCAAGGAATGAGACAAGAGGAAAGTAAAAAGTGAAACTGAAAGAGTAGCAAAGAATCATCATATAATTGTAACAAAACAGGACACAACAACAACAAAAGACGAAAGGAATGAACATTTCAATTATCCAGAATAATATGAATTGATTAAATTCTTGTATATGAAAACAAAGATTGCTGAATTAAGTTAAAAAACAAGATGGAGAGGGGTGCCTGGGTGGCTCAGTTGGTTAAGCATCCAATTCTTGATCTCAGCTCAGGTCTCGATCTCAGGGTCATGAGTTTATGCCCCGCATTGGTCTCCACTTTTCTGAATAGAAAGAGCCACATTTGGAACAAAATGGCCAAAAAAAGATGTCAAGTTACATTACTTATAAACCTTTATATTTGCAGCATCCACCCCATTTAGTCTGTCCCCACTGATTTTATTTCCGTAGTCTTTCTCCATTCTGATTTTGACTATAAAATAGCTCTTTAAGTGGGCTCCATACCTGCAAATTTGCTACCTCCAATTCCTCGACATTATAGCTGAGTAATCTTTCTGAAATGCTCTCTGAGTTCCTCTCAATTTCTCCAATTGTGTTTCTCCCTAAGTCTCCAGTTTCATCACCCAAGGCTGCCCTGTGAATCCTTTCCTTTAGCTACAGTTCTTAAAGTTCTCAACATAACCTGTAGTGTAGCATGTCTCTGAGTTTTATTACTCAGGAAAGCTCCACAAGAACAGAGATTGTGTCTGTGCTGGCTCTCAATATATATTTGTTCAGTAAATGAATGAGTGTGTAAATAAATAAATGAATAAGGAATGTGGGAATGGCTAAATGGATGAAATTCTATTCCCTTTTTTTGGACTTCCATTTCCATCAGCCTGTCTAATGCCTACACTCGTTTTTCAAGGCTTCTCTGAGAAGCTTATGACAGTGTATGATATAATAACTTCTTTTGTAAATGATTCTATATAAACTGGAAGTAATGCTTGATGTATTACCTAAAAATAACATCTTTTTATCAAGTGACTGGGGATTCATGTTCATTTCTCTCTCTGCCTTTATTTCCTTCCTATTATTTATCCACTGATTCCAATCCTTTCCTTTTTGTTTTGTTTCGTTCCACTCGATTCAGGATTTTTCTTTTTCTCAGTGACAAGTATTCCTCTTGTCTTCTAATAAGAAGTCAAGAGTTCAGCTTTCCAAAGCTCTGGAGAATGAATTATAGTCCCCAGAGATGACTCACAGAGAGAAAGGAGATCAGCCCACACACTCTCACCTACGCTTTCTCCGAGCTGACTCACAGCTAGAAAAGAATGGCACAGTGGAGAGGAAGGGCGGGGACAAACTTTCTTGGCCTCAGTTTCTTTTTGTGTAAAATGAGGATCTCGGATCTGATGATCTTGACTACAGCTAATCTATGACCCTGAAGGACAAATATTTTGAACCAATTAATCCCAGTTCTACCCTAGATACCTAAAACACTGACAGTTCTTTCCTTTATGTGACTTTTTTCCAAACTCTCCTAACTATATCTCAAGAAGTGAGGGAGGGGCTAGTTTTAAACAAAACTGACTATGGGAATTAGGGTAATGAAGGAAACCCTCAGCTTCTCACTTTAGGGCCTATTGTAATTAGACAAAGAAGGCCGGCATAAGGCAGGCCAACACCCAACCTATCCATATATACTCTTTTCTGTGTCTCTCAGACTAAAGGGCTCTAAACTGGAGTAAAAAACCTGACCAGTTTCCACACATACCAATTTGGTCTTCTCAAATTGAGAAGAAAAAAGCTATTCTTCACATAGCTTAAAATTGTGGTTGGTGTGCCTTGATTAATTGTGAGGTACACCTCCAGTAATTTGTTGCTAATCATAAACTACCAAATTTTGCAAATAATTACCTTTTTAAATAAATTAGATATCCACAATGTAATTCTCACCAACTTGTAGCCCAAAGATTAAATTAGAGAAAGAATATTTAGAAAAATGAGCATGAGTTCTGCATGTAGACATCATTCCTTATATGTTATTGGAAAGATACTGTTTAGGATTAATGTATTAAATGATTAATTCAATCAATAAACAATCATTGATATGAGAATGCGGTAAACAGGGGAGGATGATCTAGGTGGGAGGGAGTGGGGATAAGAAAGAAATGCTTTCATTAGCATAATTATATCTAAGAGGGAGTACTTTCCTCTGTTCTGTAAATTAATTACTCAACTCTTGTCCACCAAATGCCCTCAGAGGGTCTATGCTATGATTTCTTGCACTGTTTCTCAACCACATTTTAATACATATTAATACCACTTAGGAAACCTTTTAAAAGACATCCTTGCCAAGGCCTTGACTTTCAGAGATCCATTTTCAACTGGTTTCCCCTTAATCAAGTGGTTCTCAAAGGTTAGCCTGCCTCAAAGTCACCTGGTTGTCTTGTGAAAATACAAATTTCTAGGGCCCACCTCTGGGGATTTTGAGTGGTCTGGGGTAGGGCCTGAGAATTTGTAAGTATCACGGGTCTGTGAAGCACATTTTAAGAAACACTGTATTCAACCATGCCACAAAAAGTAGCAAAGGATCACAACACCTTGGAAACCTGTTAAAAACACAGCTTCTCAGACTTGGCTTGTTACAGGTGGGAGAGCCTGCCTTGTGTAAATGGAAGTTTCAGGTTGTGGATTCCCATAAAAGATTTATGTGGGGATCCACACTCAAAAAAGGCCACCAGAGGAAAGGTAACAAGCACAAAGCAGTTTATTAAGGACAGTATGCTCTCAAGAAGGGAGAGTGTGCAGGCCCCGAGGTGGCAATGCACCAGGGTTAGGAATATCTTTTCTTTTTTTTTTGCATAGGTTACAGGTCATAGCTGGGGGGTCTCCCACTGAGGTTGTTTCCAATCATCTAAAGGACTCCTTCTAGGGGTGCCTGGGTGGCTCAGCTGGTTAAGCAACTGCCTTTGGCTCAGGTCATGATCCCGGAGTGCCAGGATCGAGTCCTGCATCGGGCTCCCTGCTCAGAGGGAGGTCTGCTTCTCCTGCTGACCTTCTCCCCTCTCCTACTCTCTCTCTCTCATATAGACAAAATTAAAAAAAACAAATGAAAAATTCCCTCTACCTGTTGGGAGGGGGTGTTTTTTGGCTCTATAAGGTTCTTGCCAGAATGTCATGGCCATCTTGGGGCAAGGGCGGAGGTGTCAAAACCACAGTGTAAATTTATCATACTGAAGCTATAGGTTGCCCTTAAGGCAGAGGTTGAAGAGAAGAGCGTGTGTTCTGCACCTGTGGCTCCTGGTCTGTCAGTCCCGGGCAGGCGTGGAAAACCTTAAAGCCAGGATGGTAAAAGACACAAAAGCAGGATGTTGTGCCCTCAGGCTTCTAATATGTCACCTATTTACCCCACCTTTGCCTCTGGCTGGTGTCTAACTAACAGCCTACTCTATCATTCTTGTGAAGATTTTGATCAGAATGTTTAACATGGAACTGGGGAAGTTTAATTTTAAGTTCCCCTCAATGAATCTTCTCACCAGGCTAGGTTGGCGATCCCTCCAACAAGAGACCTCTGGCAGAAAGTGGAAATGGACAGTGGGGATGGTGTCTCAGTTTTTTACATAGTGCTGCTTCATGGACTGAAGCCAGATGGCAAGGTGCCTTGTGTTATCAGTGTATTTCCATATGGCAAATGTCAGAACAGATCTTGTTCCACCAAAATCTGCTCTCCCTGGCCTCTCCCTCCATGGCTTTTTCTAACCACACTGGCTTCACATCATGCCTAGGTCTTCCCTATCTTGGCCCAACCTGCCTAACTCAGCTGATTTCTCTAGCACCTGCCCTCTTTTGCCCATTCTTTCTTCGACCGCATTTCTCTAATAGATGTTTTAAATCACTACAACTGCTGATTGCTCACTCTAGAGTTTCCTTAGATGAAAGGAATCTTCGTCCACATTATTCTAGGAAATAAACTCTAGAACAGTTTTTCTTATATTTCAAATATGTACCTTTTGGAACAGAATACTCTTTTAATATATTGGCAGTGTTAAATTATTTGTAGTTCCATGTTACTTAAATATGTATAAATGTAAATTTAACTTAAACTCTGTGTAAATGTTATCAATTATGAATTGGTATCCATGAAAGTATAAGTTAATATAAACTGGAAAACCAATAAATTATAAATTAATAATATAAGTATAATATGTCAGATGATATATTTATTTCAGAAAATACTTAGTTGCATTTACTAACAATATAATGTAGCATAATACATGCTTCTACATCTAATCTGCTTCTCTATCTTTGTATCAATAACACTTATGCCTAGCTAAATTACCCAGTTTTAGAAAAAATATGAATAATAGTAAATCTTTGAATTCTGGTTCATGATAATCAGACCTTATACTTAAACCTAAACTCTTTGAGGGAGCAATCTTAAAATGTCAATTTTAATTGGATGTCCCTTGAGAACTCTCTAAATTTGTCTTCTTTGCTTAAAGATAAATTTAGTTCCACTATATTGTTGTTATCTATGTTAAATGCCCATGTAATCCAATTAGTGCCACAAGAAAAAAACAAATTTTCTTCACTAAGGTATATAGATTTAGTATTACTGTTAATGATTGATGTGAACAGCACCCAGCTCCTCGAGTGAACATGAGATGACCTTTTACTGCCCTGCTTCTCTCGAGCTCAGGTGCCTGGACTTTCAAGTGCATGTCATACCGTAACTCTTCCAACACTTCTCCACGAGGACTGTGAAACCATCATAGTACAGCATATGCTCATGGAGAGGCATCCGTCCTTCACTTCCTAAAAACCAAATATATTGTAGGGACAAACATGAGTGCCACCTATAATATGATTTAAGTTTATATATATATATATATATTAGATTTTCAACTAAAATGAAAACACAGAATTTAATTTTTTTCAACATCAACTCACAGACTCCAAGGTTATATCTATGAACTGCAGGGCTGCCCAGAGGGGAGTTTGAAAAAGCTACTTTAGAATAATGGCTCTCATTGGAGTGGAGGAGTTGCTTGATCGCCTCAGGCACTGGATCTGAATAACTTGAAATGTTTGTAAGCTACCTTTGTCCTACTAGGAGATTCTGGTACAAGATACCACTTTTGGTAATTTCCTGCCCCAACAATGCATTGTTGCTGATGGGAGTGGTTATATATCCTGTGTTATAAAGAGAAAAAGAAGTATAAGAATCAGTATATTCAAAAACCACCAAAAATCTCCTTAAGATCAAAGTCAGATGCTTTTCCTCAATTGTAATCCTTCTCTCTCAGAGCCAGGTGATATCTACTATCTCTTTCCTTAACCTCTATCCTATGATTCTTAAACATTTATTTTATCACCTACACTTCTACTTATTTGACTGTGCCTAATCTTTCTTTTTCACGGGCTCCTCTTCCTCCTCTTTGCTGTTGTTATTGTTGTCGTTTAAGATTTATTTATTTATTTTAGAGAGGGAGAGAGAAAGAGAGGGGGTGAGCAGGGAAAGGGGCAGAGGAGGAGAGAGAGAATCCTCAAGCTGGATCCCTGCTGAGCACAGAGCCCCAACGAGCACAGAGCTCGATCCCAGGACCCTGAGATCAGGACCTGTGCTGAAATCAAGAGTTGGTCGCTTAGCAGACTGAGCCACCCAGATGCCCCTCTTTTTTGCTCTTAAATTTATATGTTCCTTGAAAAGTTATTTTCTCTGTCTACACTTTAATTCTTAGCAACCATTCCCACTTCCATAAAATACTCAGAAGACTGCTTTTAATCTTCATATTATTAGTCATAGGAATAAAAAGTTCCAAAAGTAAATGCATTTGTCAAATATAGATTTAAATAATCCCATTTCTCATCACTGTAAAATTATAAAAATAAGTCAATACTTCCAAGAAGTAGCTAACCATTGGAAAAACAAATTCAGATTATACCAGAAATTTCAGTCCACACTAATCCCAGCACAATAAAACGTTTCATTAAGGGCAAGTGGCATAAAAAAAATCCTTTATAGAATATAGTACCTGATTAATTCAATTTAGAACTTAAAGTACTTTAAATTCATATATTTTTTTTTAATTTAACCAACTGGTAGTCAGAGAAAAAAATTAAGAAAAGAACTTCTGGTTTCAAATATGTTCTTAATGAATAGGATTTGATATCTGGCCCATAGCTTAAAACACAAAAATAATGATATTTGGACTGAGATGATGATGAGAATAGATAGACAAGAAGGTCTTTTCCAGAAGACTATCTGGCCCGATTGCGAGGCCTTTATGTTGAACACAGATGGAAGGAAGGAGAAAAATTATAAAAAAATAATAATTTGAAATGTTAGTTTCACTGTAGGAATTTAGGGATATATATTAGGTATATTTATATAGAGGAACTGAAGAAGACTCTGTGACTCACAAGACACAACATTTGAAAAGGATCCAATACCTCTACATTTAATCTTTGCATTCTAGTTTTGGCTATTACACAAACTGATTTCTCTGGACTTTCGTTTCCCTAATAGAATAAAGTACGTTAGATCAGATTATAAATTACATTGCGGAGATAATTTAATCCCTAAATATCAATGGCCTGACATACAAATGTTAGATCCTGCACCTGTCCATGCTGGCCTGAAAGGGATCTGCTCCATTTAGTCATTCGACGGCCCAAATGATGGAGACCTTGTTACACTGAGACACCACCATCTCAGGACCAGGCTTCATGGGGTACTCTGGTCAGGGAAATTATGATGAAGGGGGCATATACCTTGTTTTGTTTTGTTTTGTTGGTTTTTGTTTTATTTTTGTTTTTGTTTTTTTGCTGTTTTATTTGGGCATATACCTTTTAATTATCTCAGCCAAAAGGTGATACACATCATTCCCACCAAAGCCAATTGATCAGAACTACTTTCATGGTCCAAATTAAATGCCAAGGTGTCTGAGAAATATGAAGGAGCGCATAGAATATTTTGTAATCATTTCTATATCTGCCAATCTCAAACATCTCAACAGAAGTCCTAAAATCTATGGTTCTCTAATTATAAAACCTGGTATTATACAATCCACTAAAGTGGGTCATATTATCCCAATTTTAAAGACGAAAAACAGATATAAAAAGAAACAATTTAATACTTATTGGAGTTGAGTTCTAAATCCAGAACTGTTGAATTGAAATAAACAGTAAGACTATTTCCCCATGTCTCACTGTCTTCCCTGAGTATGATATAATGAAAATGGCTTTTGAAAGCTTGTGCTTTGGCATAAGTAGGAAAACAAATCTGAAATTTGTTTTAATTATGTTAAAATGCCTAAAGGAAATTGTATGTTTATTTGTAATAAGACTGCAGGTCATCTAAAATGTCACATTTCTTTTTTTTTTTTTTTGTAAGATTTATTAATTTATTTGAGAGAGAAGCATGGGCAGGAGGGGCAGAGGGAGAGAGAATCTCAAGCCAACTCCCTGCAGAGCATGGAGTTAACACGGGGCTTGACCTCAAGACGCTGAGATTAGGACCTGAGCTGAATCGAGAGTCAGTCACGCAGGCAACCCTAAGACGGCACGTTTCTTTACTTCTGATTGAAATTATATAAAATCATATGCTAACAGGGATTATCTAATGCTTGTTAAATACTCACATAGCCCCTCACAGATCTTTGATGAATAAAAAGAAAATACTACAAAATATTGGATCAATTGGATAAAAATTGAATCCTCCGTGACATAAATTGGATGTTAGTGCAATAGACTAGATGATCATGAAGAGGTTTATAGCTCTAGCATTCCCAGGTCATGTTCATATTACATACATTGTTGCTCCCATATTTGCAACTTCTTTGTTCTTGCCAATTGAATATATACATATCATCACATTAGCTCTCCTGATGTTTTGTTTATATGGCACAAACTCCGCAGTTATTTGGAAACCCCAGGTGATTGAATGAAGTTTTCCCTTTGTATTTGAAGGTTTGACATCAATTAATGCAATAAGAAAGTCATTAATTTAATTAATAATCACTGAAAATTCTCCCTTGCCCTGGCACTTCTAAATATATCCTCAATTACAGAGATGCTTTCGTTTATTCATTTAGCTATATTCATTGAGTACCTACTATATTCTCAGCACCACGCTGGGCTGGGATTATAAAGACGAATATGACAAAGGCCTTGCTCCTAAAGAGCTCAAAATATTATGAGTAAAAATACCTTAACATTTGTTTCAGTTTGTTTTTTTTTTTCCCTTAAGTGGGCCCTGGCACACTCTCTTTCTAGCAATTTACTTTACCTATTTGCTTATGAAACTAAGCTTTTCATTATTTTATTAAGGCATTTATGCTTGTATTGTCTAAATGGCACCTGTTTTCAAAATACTTAGGAATATTAATTAGTTTGTTTTTCAGCACAAAAGATAAAATCATGTTTTAAAAATGTAATTACCTTTTATTAGTTGTAGTAATAACATTTATTTTACATATTTGTCTTACAATAGTATACAAACAAATGCTAGAAACAAAATATGTGTGATTTTTTTTAAGCTAATAAAATATTTTTAGGATTCAGTATCTTGGGGAAATGAGTAACTCACATCGAACATTTAAAAATATATACTACTTTTCATCTGATAGAAACACCAGAAAAAGAACAGCCAAATTCCTAGAGCAGAATTCATAAGAAATAAAAACTTCAGAGACTTTATTTTTCTCCCTTTAAATTTTTATTAATTAATTATTCTTAGTTTGCTTTTGGGAGTTGGAAAGGTTTTAGCGTTTTCCAATATAGAAAACCGTACTGAGTTAATCCATAAATGCCCTCTTGTGACAATCTCCAAAAATGCAACTGCCTTTTCCCCTACTTGTTTTGCTTTGTTTCTCCTAAAATGTCCAAACTGTAACAGATTTAATAAAGAATAGTCAGTTTTCTATTTTTTCTAATAAAATTAACATTTCATTTTTATTTTTATTTTTTTTTTAAAGATTTTATTTATTTGACAGAGAGAAACACAGCGAGAGAGGGAACACAAGCAGAGGGAATGGTAGCGGGAGAAGCAGGCTTCCTGCTGAGCAGGGAGCCCGATGTGGGGCTCGATCCCAGGACCCTGGGATCATGACCTGAGCCGAAGGCAGCTGCTTAACGACTGAGCCACCCAGGCGCCCCAACATTTCTTCTTTAATAAGCTATGTGATGTTTTGAAACTTAGGCAGAAAAACATGTGATAATATTATTTCCCTATGTAGGGTAAGTATCAGAAAAACCTAGGAAAGATTCTAATTCTCCTTTTACCTTACTGCACTTTGACCTGTGCCAGGGAATTCTAGATGTTGGGAAAAGATCCTTTTTTGAGAACTTCTAGGTTCACAGCACATTTCTCAATGTGAGAGCTAAGAGATAATAAATACATTCACATAGTGTAATTGATTGGGGTGCCTGGATGGCTCAGTGGGTTAAGTGTCCAATTCTTGGTTTCAGTTTATGTCATGACCTCAGGCCCAGGATCGAGCCCTGTGTCAGACTCTGCACTCAGCAAAGGTCTGCTTGAGGATCTTCTCTCTCACCTAGGCCTCTCCTCCTGAGTTCTCTCTCTCTTTAAAATAAAATAAATACATTTTAAATAAATAAATAGACAAATACTGATTTTAACCAATTATCTCATTTATATTCATTGATCATGTTGGAAGTCCTAGAATCGAATGTTACTATTCACATTATAAAATGAAAACAATTCATTATTAAGGCAGTTAAATGACATGCCCCAGATAAAAGTAAGTGCACAGGACTAAATGACCTGTGGGCTGACCCATGGCCTTTACATACACCTATAAAACCACTGGCTTTATACATACCTTTGTTCAAAAGTCAATGTTGGCAAAAGCTTTTCAAAGAGCAAGTCACATGTATTTCTTAAAATTTATTTCTAAAATTTTGCTTTAGGCCAAGAATACCTAATTTTACTCTAGTTCCAAAACACAAAAAGAATGCTAAAAAGTCAGTCTTTCTAAAATTCAATCTAGAGTTTTCAATAAAGATATAAACCATGAAATTTCTTAAGAAAATGATACACACAGAACTTTGAAATGAGACAGACCTCTGTTTGAACATATTACTAATTTTTAAAATATATATCAGTTTCTTCTTCTGAAAAAATGTAAATAATAATAACCTATGTCATTTTAGTGACATAGGATTTAGGATTTTAGTGAGGTTTATATGAGATCATTTATCTACACATTTCCTTACCCTCAAAAAAGGCTTAGAAACTATAGCCATTATTATTAGACAAAAGGCTTAACTTTGTATTGTAAACTAAAAGAAAACACAATTTAACTTTATTTTGTGTCTAAGATGGCTACATATTAATAACTGCTAATTCCTTATGCTTCACATTTAAAAATTGTGTAGTTACACAGTTGACTCTTGAAGAACACGGTTTGAACTGCAAGGGTCCACTTACATGCAGATTCTTTTGATATATACAGTAAAGTACTATATATGTATTTTCTTTTCCTTATGATTTTGTTAATAATATTTTTCTCTTGTTTACTTTATTGTAAGAATACAGTCTGTAACACATATAACATACAAAAATATGTGTCAGTCAACTGTTTATTTTATTACTAAGGCTTCTGGTTAACAGTAGACTATTAGTAATCAAAAGGTATGTATAGATTTTCCCTTAATCAGGGGGTTGGCACCCCAACCCCCATGGTTTTCAAGAATCAACTGTATATGGTATACTTAATGTTCATAACAGATGAGAATGTAAAAAATCAATATTGTGAGTCCTATTTATACTTCCATCGTTAACTACAATAATTTGTTTAAATTCAATTCTCTTCATGGTAAAACCTGATAAGTAGCAGAAAGCCAGTTGTTACTAAAGTTGATAAGATCTTGAACTTACAAAGTCACCAACTGGGGTTGGTTCCCATCACCAACTGGGGGAGAGAGGCATATAGAGTATATAAACCAGAGATCTATGATGGAATTCAGAGGCATCCTGGACAAAGGAATATCAGAGGAGAAAGAAGGGAACAAGAACGCTTGTCTTTCTTACCACCAGGAAGGAAGACTTTGGAGCAACAGAACACTGAATTTCACACCATTTTGGAAATAGACAATGTATTTTGCAGAGCTACAAACGCAATGTGATTTTCTATTTGGGAATCCCTCACAAATAATCATGTTCTTTAATTACACAATCATGTACGAACTTCAGACCACATTGCAGAAAATATGTGAGAAAATAACTATCAGTTATGATATTTGAAAAGGTTCCCCATCCCAAGAGTAGCCTTTGACATCCTCATTTTCCTCAACTCCCATACCCAATGTATTGCCAATCTTGTAAATTTTACTTCCTGGTATATCCTGAATCTTTGCACTCCTCTCCACCTTCCCCATTGCCCTTTAGATGAAGATATCATCATCTTTCATCTGGGTTATTATAATAGCCTCCAAATCATTATTCCTGAATCCATTCCATTTCCCCATCACCACCCCTTGCTCCCGCCCCACCCCAAACACACATTCTGAATTCTGTCTCCAAATCACACAATCAGGGTGATCTTTTGAAAGTACAAATATGATGAAATAACACAGTAGTTTGGAACTTTTGACCATCTTCTATGACTCATAGGATAAAGTGCCCAATCTTAATGTTGCCTAACATTCCTACCTGACCTTCCTTGTCTACTTCTCCAACCTTGTGTCTAACCACTCCTCTCAGAAGTTTCTAGAACACATTGGCCTTTGCCTAGTCCCACAAACACATTAAATGCTTTCCTGTTTTAGGGTTCTCCTGTGTCATTTTTTTCTTCTATCACCTTTTGCTTAATTCCTGTCCACTCATCTTCTGATCCTAGCTCAAACCTCACTTGCACGGAGAAGTTTTGCTACCCATAGGACAAGTATAGCACATGTGTTATAAAACAACTCACTCCTAAGGCACCTGGCTGGCTCAGTTGGTAGGACATGCACCTCTTGATCTCACGGATGTGAGTTTGAGCCCCATGTTGGACACAGAGCCTACTTTAAAAAATAAATAAATAAAAATAAACGAACACACACACACACACATAAAAAAATAAATAAATAAATAAACCAATACACTTCTGTCCTAGTTCATTTCCTTCAAACCACTTAGCACAGTTTATACTTACATATTCATTCGATGGTACATTCATAAGTACTGGCTATTGGCCTCATTAGACTATAAACTCCAAAGACTATGTCTGTTTGCTCACTAGTATATTTCCAAGGCCTCTAACAGTACATGACACATAGTTGGTTCTTAATTATTTTCTGTTGAATAAATTTAATTGCTTGTTTTTACTCTCTACTAGAGAAATCACTCTGTGCTTAATCTTTCTTTAAGACAGATAGGTGTCCCATGCAATATTTTCAGTATTTTTCACCCTAATTCCAAACTGACCAGATTGTACTTGCCAAACAACTCAACTGCCTCAACCCACTGGTGCCACCTGTTGGCCCTTCTGTGCCTCACGCCCTCCCTTCATCTCATTACTCCTTTGAAGGAACTAGGCCTCTGATGTATTCTCCTTGCCCCCTCATCCTTCTCTCAAATTTTAAACACATAACCAAACTTACCTTTGGTCAGTCTCTCTCTCACAAATACACACACATCTTCTAAATTTACAGTCTTTCTCTATTCCAACCTTTGTTCACTCATTCAGGCAAATTTCAATGTGTCCCCCTTCCCCACCCCCTTTTCTTTTCCTCTATCCTTCCTCCTCTTTCCCTTCCTTTCTCCCATTCTCTTTCCTGCTTCTTTTCCTCTCTCTCTCTCTGCTTGCTGTCTCTCCGCTTCTTCCTCTTCTTTCTTCTTCATTATAATATTATATATGTAGAAAGTTCCAGAAATCTACTTTCCAAATTTTAGCTTGTAATTATTTGTGAGGATGAACTTTCCAAAATACCCATGACTTACAAAACCAAGGTTGTATATATCTGTCCCATTAGCACCTTGGCAAAGCCCCAAGTTCTAGGAATTTTTACGGTAATATTGTGTTCTGCATCTGTTCTAAGGATAAACTTAGAAAACAACTTTAGAAACTTTAATGATCTCAATGAATTAATCTGTTATTCAGTAATAATCAACTTCACATATCTATGTATATATATGTATGTATATAATACTATTCAGTAAAATAGTTTATTGTGAGCTTAATAACAGGAAATTAAAATAAACATTTAAAAGGTGAAAGGAAATGTTTTATAATTTTCATATACATTTATTTAATTCCTCACTCCTACCATATTGTACTTAATATTACAAGTTTAGGATTATATATATTTTTATTTAGCTATATCTAGAAATAATCTAAATAGGCAGAAAACTGAATTCTGAATAGAATTTAAATTATAATCTTGACTAAATAATTTAATCTTTCTGGAATTACATGTAAAACTCAGTAAGCTTGGTTCTCAACTGAATGGAAACTTCCCTACACAGATAGATATTTTACAAGTACATTGAGGAATCATTGAAAATAAAAATATATATCAGAGACTTCTTATATGTCAAAGTTACCTTTTGAAAATTATTTGGTATGAGTACTGATTACTTCTAGAATGAGACACAGCATTTTGTATTTCTTCAAATCTAAAATACACAGTCCATTGAATATTATTTCATAGGCTGTGAGCACCTGGCTGGCTCAGTGGATGGTGCATGTGACTCTCGACCTCAGGGTTGTGAGCACAAGCCCTATGTTGGGCCTGGAGTCTTCTTAAAAAAAATATGCAGGTTGACAATTCACTAAAACAATGATAGCTAAAATTGTTTATACACTTAGTAGTGAAACCAAGACATGGAATTACATTTTGTCCAAGTTAATTTTATGAAAGTTATTTCTATAAATTTAATTAATATTTTAATTAATTAATATTTTAACATAAGGTATAATATCATCTTTATAAGGAAGAACAAACTTAGTTATCATAGGGTTTCAGTTCAGGTCATCAAACATTTAGTGAGCAATGACTTATTCCTGTAAAGAATACACAAATGAAAAGGATAAATTCCTACCTTCATGGAGCGTGAGTGAACTGAGCAGAGAAATTGGAGAGCTATTTGCAAACAAACAGGAAATGAAGGGGAAAAAGTGGTCATTTATTAATCCTGCACCAGAGAACCCATCTTGCTAGAGCTTATGTTTAACTCTTTAGTGAGGCCATGGCTTGAGCATTCCTTGTCTGCCCAGTCTGAAATCATTATTTATTCCCTTGGGTGGTACCATTATATTCTTTTCAAAGTTTTTCAGCATGGATGTTAAAGTGGGATTTATAAAAAAAATTACAGTACCCTCTATTGATAAGCAAATGAGAAATTATTATCATGGTGGAAGTTCTGCAAGTAGCATTTCTATATTAAAGATGGGAAGTTCCAGTTCTGATATGAATATCTTGGCATATACTCTTGGTTTATGAAACAGTCTTTGATTTTATCACAAGAGAATGTAGTTTATGGGGATCTGGTTTTCTAGAAAAAAGTGTTTATATATGCTCCAATTTTATTTTCTAGAGAAAAATTCAAATTTGATAATGCGTACTTTTCTTTAGTACATTTTTTATCCCCCACAAGAATCTTTCTTTCTGAGGCATAAGTTTCTCTGTATTTAACAGGAAAGAGCAAAACAATCAAACAAAAGGAAAACCCTGTTGTATTGGCCAGCACGTAAGATCCTGTAAGTGAAATGTCCAGTCTTCAGATATGATTACGGCTTCCTATTACACTGTTAAGAAGCTGGGCTGCTTACCAATTTGACCAAAAGTTAAAAAGGAAACAAAACTTAAGAAAATGCACGGTTTTGCATACTCAAGTAGATGTATATTTGAACAGTCTTAACATTAACTTAGGGAAATTTCTATCTCCAGCATGTTCTCTTTAAGTCAACTTGAAATATATGAGAGACTACTACCCAGTGCTCCAATATTTCTTAAAAAAAAGCCTTTTCATATACTTATATCATAAAAGTATGGGTCGCAGGTGCTGTAACATGTTCTCCTATACCGTACAAGGTAAGTTTAGAAAATACTGTCCCAAGATTAGATATTTAACACACCCTAATCACTGGACTAGTCAGAAATAAGTTAATGGCCAACAACTGTTTGTTGAGAGAAAAAATATAAAATAACAGAACATAGATCTTTTAAAATAGTATAGCATGTATTTTATATCTTCCTCACTTACTTGGAAAGTTATATTTTTGTAGATAATAAATAAGAAAAATTTAAAATGGAGATCTGAATTTTCCAAGAAAAGAACACAGCCCAAATCACGCCATTACCCTTGTACCGATATATTTTTCTCCATCGCCCAAGGCATTAGACCATTCTTTTCTGGATTCAACTATTTAAAGTTTATTATTTGTATCATATTACATACTTTGTGTTTAATGAATTATGACAATAGCAAATTTCATCTTTGTTTAAAGTATCTTTTGATAACTATTAAAATTTGCATTCTTATTGTACAACTATTTTAATATAATTTTATGGTAAAGGATTTGAGAGGCAATTTAATTCTGTCCCTCCTTTTCCATCACTGAGCAAATCTACATTGAATTCAACTGGACTGAAACCTCAGTTCATAAAAGAGGAACTCCAAAAGTTGAGCCTGATTAGCTACTGCTAAATTTTAAATCCTTACTTTTAGCACTCTTATAATCAAAATGCACCACGAGTAAGATTGGGAACACTATAAATTTAGTGAGTATGTGACTAGAAGATTGGTACTAATGCAAGTATACTTACATATTTTATTGTTCACTCATTTATTCAACAACTATTTATGGAGTATTTGTTTTTCGATGTGTGCCATTTAAAAAATATTTTAATGTTGGTTTTTTATATACTTCCTTTGTCCCTTTATAGTTCTTAAATACTCGAACAGCTCAAAAATATCTACTTACATTTGATATGAATTGGTTATATTTCATATACATTTCAAAATAGTGATGATAATAAGCATTATTTATAAAGCATATTTATAATATTGTGGGTAAACAGTTGTGAAGTAACATAATAATATAATCTTATCAGAGTTGAACTCCTTAGACTCGAATACATTAACAAATAGATACATAAAGCTGACCTCGAATGCAGTTAGCCTTCATGATTGTTGTTCTCCATTCCTCATATTCCTGCATGGAAATAAAGCAAACACAACCGATGGTAAAGTGAGGAAAGGATAGTTAAGCTCATGACAGTGTATAATATATCTAAACATAATAAGTCATTTTTTTCCGCGAATTTTTATTTCATTTTTTTTTCATTATCATTTAGGTACAATAGTTTTCTTTGGCCTCGATAGTAAATGTGGATTTTGGAAATCATTATGGGAAAATAATAAGAGGTTTCACTAGGGTAATATTAGATAAAAAATATATGGTTTTATTTATTAAGAGAAAAGTTAAAAATATATTAAATAGCATAAAGTATATGTGTGAACATATATACACATATAAACTTATATATGTATGTTTTCCAGTTTACAATCTTATTTTCCATCCTTACATTGATTAATGCATTAATTAATGGGGTTGATGGATACAAGAAACTATTAAAATCAAAAAGATTTAAAATTGGAGGTGTTATATATCACAAGATAATTTTTTTATTTAACCAAAGTCATAGTAATATGTATCATATTATGATAGTAAGTCTAATCAGTGAATTTTATTATAAAGCTACCCATAATTTAGTGTACTTAAAGCATAAATATGGTGTCATTTAACTGCTGACAAACCAGTTTTATTGATAGAAATAGCTCGAGTTGAAAGAAGGATCTTGAAAAGTTTACAGCTTATTTTTTCAAGCACCACAAACTAATAAGTAAAAACATATGAATTAGATAAAATACTTCATTAAGTTACTTTTATTGGGTGAGTCAATGTGATATGATTACATTTCAGAGACATTTAATTCCCTATCATATAAAATCACATTGATGTTTGGTTATATTTTCTCTTCTGGTGATGTAGCCATTCAAAGTATTTTACCCATATCAAAGCAGAGATATTATGAAGTTAAAACTAAAGTCATTTTCATCAAAGCTAATCATAAATTTTATTTTCTTAAGTGTTTCCCAGAGTAATCGTATTGCAGGTCTGTAAAGAAGACTCTTAAAAGTACTCTTGGGTCTTGGGTTCTAATTAGAAAGAATCCCATCAAACTTGGGAGTACTGCAGTGAATGTAGTCAGGAGAGCAAAAACAAAAACACCCACGTTTGGTTCATGAAGCTTTGGATGAACCCATTGAATACCAGCACTTTAGGAAGGTATTTCTTAATGTTGAAAGTATAATTGGCCATTCATTACTTAGATGGCCAATTGCACTCATTTGTATAACTTATGTAAATGTATAAATGCTTCCTTTGAAATGACATAAACCTTGAATCACCACATAAACTGGTAAATGATAGTTGCTCGCTATCTTGTACACGGGTCCCTTTCTATTGGTTCGAGAAGGTAGGTGAACATCACAGATGCAAACTGTTTGTTGTTAAGACTGTGTGTTTACAGGTGTGGAATACCCTAAGGATGGATAGAACCGATATCCTGCTGCAGGTGCAGACTTTAATAAACAGGAACTTGTCTTTCCCCTAATCACTTCTTTCCTTTATCATGCTTTTGGATTATCTCAATTCACATTAAGTATCACTTGTGCATAAAGCATATACAGTGTTCTATATTTATTTAGATATACATGTGACTAGATTTTCTGTGAATAAAACCCAAAATGCATTCACATGAGAAAATGGAGTGGCTTAATTTAAATATTTTAGGAGTGCTAGAATACTAATAAACATCTGGAAGAACAGATAAAACTAGATAAATGTTTAGTCTTGTTATGAGTAACACACTAGCATACGATTAGGTTTATAATGGTTGTAATTTAACAAAACTGTTGTATGAAATATTTTGTTTAGCATTCATTAAAAACTGTTAATGCACTTGTGTCTTCCATGGACTAAATTTTTTGCAGCAGACGCACGTTATTAGTATAATACAAATATGCTAAAAAGCAAACAGTTTGGTGTTAAAATGTTTTAAGTAGGATTGTGAAGAGGAATTTTACACCAATCTTGGTTTTTTTTCATTTTTACAGGGAAAATTTTACCACAAATTCCATATTTTAATGATATTATACCAACTCTATTTTTTAAACTCATTTTGTCACTGTTTTGTAACAGAAACACTGTAAATATTATAGATGTGGTAAACTATTATACTTGTTTTCTTATAAATGAAATGATCTGTGCCAACACTGACAAAATGAATTAATGTGTTACTAAGGCAACAGCCACATTACATGCTTTCTCTTTCACAGTAGGCAGCAGAGCATATGGTTTTCTCTTAATGGAACGCTAGCTTCTCATTAACATACCAGTAGCAGTGTCAGAACTTACAAACCAGCATAACAGGGAGATGGAAAAACTTATAAATTAGACCCTTTCAGTACTATTGAGAAGGAAATGACTGATGTTCTAAGGTACAATATTTAGCTAATACTGTGCCCTTTTCTGCACCTCCTTTCCACAAAAAAAAAACTTTTTTCTTATAATAAATATAAATATAAATATTGAAATGCAAGTAATTTTTACCCTGCTTCTAAAAGTGATTGGCACCCTGATTTTGATAACTCTTCTTAAAAAGATCTCGTTGCCTTTTTGCTCACAGTATGTTTTAAACAGCTGTATTTTCACTATCCTGTTTCAAGACAGTAAAGCAGCTGAAATGTGAAGCTAATTGTCATATCTTCCTAAAAGAGGAAATTCGTCAGGTAAACAAAAAATGAGAATGAGAAGGAAAGCCTTTCCCGGAGGCCAGAGATGACCATTCCAGTCACAGAAGTGGAGCCGCCAAGAGGTCATGCTCGGTAGTGAAAGAAGAATAGAATTATTTTATTTAGTCCCCATTTCGCTGTGTTGTTTCAACCGTATTTGGCTGTCTCGTACTAATTATGGTGATTTGAATTTTTCATCCACTTTTTTTTTCTTTATTTCATGATCCTTCTCGCTGAGAATTCAGCTGTATTTGTAGATGGAATATATCAATGTCAAGTCTTGAGACACATTTTAAAATTTAAACCTATACCTAGGGCGTCGAAATGATACTTACATGTGGATAATCATGACACGACCTCATATGCCAGGAATTGCATAAGACGAAGTTGGTTTTGTCATTTATATATATTTTTTAAATTTCATAATATTTACCTATGATTAGACGGTTGAGTGCTATTAAAAAGTGAAATACCAAGTCCTGGAAAAACAGCCTGCTTATTCTGGGTCACTGTAGAGTAATTGTCAGGAAGAAAGCAGATGTATTAATCCTCTGATAACCAAACCTCTGGGGAGATAGCAAAGTGGGCGGATGTTTCTTTCCATAGACTTTAATGTCTACGCTAGTTCAATCCACTGAATGGAAAATTTTACTCCTAAGAGTCTACCCATTTACTAGCCTTTTTTCTGTAATATTTGCTGTAGGTGTATTCCTTCTATCTGCAGATCATGGTGAACGACAAGAATCTCTTTTAAAAGAATAAGTCGGGAATATGTAGATAATACCAGTATCTTTTGAATCTTAACCATAAAGATATAAACAACCTTTCTAACAATTATTATTCTGAATAAGTAACCCACTGACATATGTAGTTTTTAAAATTACTTTTTATTCCTCTTTCGTGGAATTCAAAATTTTACTGAAATTTGATAATACCCAAAGCTAGAATATTTGTGACTTAGCTCAGTTTCTATAAATGCCTGAAGAATGGCCCAATGGGTCAGGAATCAATAGTATAATTACCATACTAAGAAGGTATCCCAGTAATGTTGTTCCCAGAGATCATCAGCCTGGTCTTATAAATTGAATCCCAGTGTTCAACGTTTCCGAACTTATTCATTTTCCTTTTGCAAAGAGAAAGATACACTTCTATTCACAGGAGACTTTCCTTTTTCTCATCCTCCACAGGACATGACAATGTTTATTTCATAATCATTCTCTTTTTTCCCCCTGCCATAAAATTTGCCATTACCCCCAACATGATTGCAAATGCTTTGGAAACTAAGTTAATAACTATGATTGATTCAGGCCCAATGTTATTAATGCAAACTATTAATTTAAGGGTGTTTCCATACTTTTTCAGTAGCAAGCAGCCAGATAACCATGGGCCATGCTGCAGATTTAATCTTCGTGTCAACTGGATCCAGGGTTTTCCATTTGGTAAGCAAACTATGATTTTCCACTTTACCAGGATCCAAGAGCACCACAGGGAAGAACTGGCTGCTTGGCACACCCCTTTCCTACATACAGAGAGTATCTCTACGACCCGAACAAAGGTGTGTGAAAAGTCGCTACTTCTCCGCGTGTTTTTCAACACCATGGAATCAGGACCATTTCTGCATACAGGTGTTAAAAGAAGCTTCCACCTCATGTCTAGCATTAAAACTTAAACTGATGGCTGTTATTCAGCTGAAGACAGTATCAGTGTAAAGTGTCACCGATCTGGTCACTATCTCTGGGAGGCTGCCAGAACCTCTACATTGGCTTCATGGTGTCGTCTGTGAAGGAAGCCAATTAAGATCACAAGATAGTGGCTGGTAATAATAAACTTCTAATGATGTTCCTGACTGAAAAGAGGTAATTAAAATGTGTATATGGATGACCCCAGCTTCTGTCAGCTCGGTGTAGCTGTTACACTGACAACGTCCATGTTTTGTTTTGGGGGGGGGGAGA
This sequence comes from Procyon lotor, assembly GCA_028646535.1. Taxonomy (NCBI): domain Eukaryota; kingdom Metazoa; phylum Chordata; class Mammalia; order Carnivora; family Procyonidae; genus Procyon; species Procyon lotor. The sequence goes on from CM053609.1 coordinate 63,791,178, forward strand.
GTGTTGCCTAACAACAATAAAGTAAGCAGTTCAATAATATAGAAAGGATTGCCCTGGAAATGCACACCGGTTTCAATTCTGTTGCATCCCTGGTGGAATTCCGTTGATGGCTGTCTCTGGACTGGGTATTTCATTGTTTTGGTTACTGACTCCGTAACACCTCCCTCCCCTTCTCCAACCTTTCTGTCTGGGTGCTACTCTCCCCCCTCCCCCACCCCCAGCCCCCATTTGAGTTTTTGGTTGCAGTTGTATTAGGACTAGGTCTTACCTTCTTCAGGTGCTTCTTGAAATCAAAGACCATGTTTTGAAAAGAAAGACAATTAATTAGATAGCAAAGGAAGCCAGTCCTCTTATCACTCGATCTGGTCACGGACATAAGTGCTTCACACTTTTTCCATTCCCTAACCCTGCAGCGCAAAGCTTTCCTGTACACCTGCTCAGCTCAGCTCAGCTCAGCTCATCAATTTTCTGTGAGCCAGTTAAGTTCCTTTAAGCCCGTCCACTGAGAGGTGGTGATAGCTCTCTGAGAAAAAGAAGAGAAAGAGAAACAGAATGCTGCTCCAGGCCTTTATCTTGATCACACTGTTTGTTTTCGAACTGATGTCTGTAATGAAACAAAGAGGATTTAATCGTGTTAAACAAAAGCCTGTTGGTACCCAGAGGAAACTCATTTAACTCTTCTCCAAGTCATGGAGTTTCAGGTTTCTTGTCTTCCTCTTTGCCGATCCACCAGGCTGAGTTTCTTACCTGGGGCTTAAAATTGTGAGGTGTGAAACTCTTCTTTTGTTTTGACAGGTGCTCTTTGCTAAACATCAGCCTAGCCTTGATGGTGATAATACACAGAAGGGGGAAAAAACTTCAGAGACGCTAATGACTGTAGTTACCCAACTTCTGCCTTAAATGGGTTTTATTAGCTTCCCTCCTTGGAGTTCTTTAGGATAAAGTGGGAAAACAAATTGGCCTGATGGGAAGCGAACTGTAAAAAGAGAATGGCTAAGGAGAAGACCCAGGAACCACCTTGTTTTAGAATTCCAAAAGGAAAATAAAGGTGACGAAACAGGGCCTAGACTGCTCTTTCTTGATCAAGGAGTTAGCTGGCAGAGCTGACAACATTAAGTGTTATCTGGGGGAAGAAACAGACTCACAGGTGACAGCAGTAACTTGACATTTGGCTAAGTCTCCGAACGTGATTCTCAACTCTAGAAGGCTGAGAAGGTGGGAGACTGGGAGCTGATAGCACTCTGAGACCCAGAAAGCGTTCTCTCTGGGTGGGAGAGAGAAGCCTTGAGGCCCTCTGCCCTGACTTGAAGCCGCCCCACGTGTTCCTTGGCTGACCACTCCTTCCTAGTGATTCCAAGATGGCTTCCAAGATTCCTTTCTGCATTTGTTTGAAGCACTAATTTTCTATATTCAATTCTACCTGCTCCTGCATTTCTCCGTGCCTCGCACTATCTCCTAAATCACTCTTTCCTTGACATACTCTTGAGGAGTGGGAACTTTCCCCTTCTGCAGACACTGATAGATGTGCTGTGCTGACCAGGCATCGTGGGGTAAAGACGAGCTGAAAAGGACCACCATTTCCAGACGGTGAAAAAAAATGTGTTAGGGTTGAGCTTTGTTATCAACCCAGTTAGTTCCACTGCTCCAAAATTAAGTAAAAAACAAAACAGGGGTGCCTGGGTGGCTCAGTAGGTTAAAGCCTCTGCCTTCGGCTCAGGTCATGATCTCAGGGTCCTGGGATCGAGCCCCACATCGGGCTCTCTGCTCAGCGGGGAGCCTGCTTCCCCCTCTCTCTCTGCCTGCCTCTCTGCCTACTTGTGATCTCTCTCTCTCTCTCTCTGTGAAATAAATAAATAAAATCTTTAACAAAACAAAAAACAAACAAGCTTTCTCTTTGTGTATATAAAACCTGCTTTTCTCCATTTTTATTTAGACAGTGGTGAAGTGCTCACAAAAGGTTCCCAGAAAATTATTAAAGAGGTGATATGGATTAGTGGTTAAAAGTGGACCCGGAACACTCAGGGTCAATTTGGGTAAAGCTATTAATGGTTCAGATTCCTCAGTTTTAAAATGTATATACTGCAGGGGCGCCTGGGTGGCTCCGTCGGTTAAGCATCTGACTCTGGGTTTCAGCTCAGGTCATGAGATCAGAGTCCTGAGATCTAGCCCTGTGTCAGGCTCCACGCTCAGAGGGGAATCTGCTCGAGATTCTCTCTCTCCCTCTCCTTCTGCCCCTGCTCCCTGTTCACAAACACACACACACACACACTCTCTCTCAGAATAAATAAATAAAATCTTTTTAAAAAATAAAAAAATGCACATATTGTACAATAGTAGAAAAATCACATGGTTGGTATAGCATTTAATTAATTTATATACATGTTTAGAAGAGTCCCTAACTGATAGTTTGTGCTCAATAAGTGTTAACCGTTATCACTTACCATTGGATGATCTTCTCAAGGCAGGTTGTAAATTCACTGAGCTTCATCTCCTTCACTGTGAGATTCATCTTCCAAGCACTGGTCTCACTTGGTCCCCAGGCTTTGGCAGACGTGGGCTGCTTTTTCCATGTAAAAAGACTTTGCCTCTAGGAACCATTCTGTTTCTCGGCAAGTAAATCACCCTGATTTCTTTCCAAACACCGTATCCCTAAAATACCAAGTCAGGTTGTTTAGCCTTTCCTTCTTTTCGTTCAAGGTCTTCAAGAGGATAGAATTATATAATTAATTTCAGTTCTTTTCTTGAGCAAGACCTAGCAGTCAGTGTATAAAAAAAAGCAGATCAGGGCTGAATGTAGTTATTGCTACCTCCTGTTACTGAGGCCAAGTTTCCATTTTAGACAGAGGGTTGGCCTTGGATCCTGGAAGATTTATACCCAAGTTTGACTCCTCGATTACAGTTCCTTGCAGAGTTAATTATAAATTATTTGTAAAAGAATTTGTTAGGAACTGAGGCAGGTGAGAGTCTTTAGCGAAGAGGCCAATAACTTCGTTACACTTTTCAGAGACCAGAAAATGATGGGTAAATTGTAGATCTGGTTGATTCCTTAAATCAAATACCTGGAATTATGTAAAAGGATGAAGAAAGAAAAAGTAGTAACCCTGACATCTTCCAAAACAGGAATATACTCATCCCTTACAGATGCATTTATCATGATCTTGACAAAATACCCTGTATTTGCTTAAAAAATAACAGTTAGTACATAAATAGCAAGGCAGCGGTGGGTGGGGAGGGGGGAGGCATTCAAACACCAATTACCTAACTGGAATAATCCAAACTGAGTAGGTCTGAAATTGAAATGGGCCTTGTTACAAGTATCTTGGGTGCAGACTTCATGTTTAAGTTCTCGATTAAAATGTACAGGACAAAACAAGACAAAACCCTAGTGTGATCTCTGACAACGGAAGCAATCAAAAAGAATATTTGTTTCACCAAATGGTCTTTCTTTTTTTTTTTTTTGGCTGGAAACCGTATGGATCAGTCCATTTTATTCCTTTCCATGATGTCATGCTACCTTTTGTAGTTAGAGTTTTCCGCAGATTTATAGAGGATTTTCTTATAATAATGATTCATGCTAGCTAGGTATTCACAATAAGGAAAATGTTCTTTCTGCCTTTTCCTCCCCAAATAAAAATTGTCTGATTCAAAAAGAGCAAGTCTTGTTTTTGGTTTTTCTCTTTTTCTATCCTGCATATCCAAATACAGTGAGCTTGCCTTGCATTTGAACGTACAGAGGGCTCTAAAAGTTCACCTATGGCACACAAATTATTTTGTTAGGGTGCCATCTGCTGGTGTCAAACTACCAAAGACTTATTTTTCTTAAAGATTAATGGTAAGCTTCTAATAACACTAAAGACTTTGAAATTATTTGATTCAAATAACTCTTTGTCCTTTCTCACTTATAATTACAGCATAGACTATTTTCAAATGGCTGTCTGATGCATAATTCTTTTTTTTTTTGATGCATAATTCTTTAACACGCCAATATAGTAATATGAAATGTCACTTTATTTTAAAGTTAGGAAAATGGAGGTACCAGACCTAGCCTTGACTTACTGGTTCATGACCTGTTTGGATTCAAATCTCATTTTTCAGTTTCCATGGCTCCCTGACTTTTAGAAAAGTTCTGTTCAATCTTCCCCCTTAGAAAAGCAATTTAAGTGCTCGTTTCGGCAGCACATATACTAAAATTGGAACGATACAGAGAAGATTAGCATGGGCCCTGCACAAGGATGACACGCAAATTCGTGACGCGTTCCATATTTTAAAAAAAGAAAAGTCATTTAATTGCCATGTTTGTATTACAGCGATTTCAACACTTAATGTATCTATTCACTGAATTTGTTCTCTATGCCACGATATAGGGTGTGTGCACAATTTGTTGCTTCTGTATAAAGCAAGCTTGTCACCATAGTCCTAATTATTTATGTTCAGTATCAATGCAGTTCCCAAGTATTTTCCCCCATCTTCCTTCTATAGGAGGTAAGGAAAAACAACCCCCTCCTCCCATCTTTCTTTAAAATCTCTATCACTTACTCTCGGTGTAACCTTAAGTCTTTTGACTTTCCTGTACCTCTTCTTCCTTATCTGTAAATTCAGATAATTATAGTAACTACTTGATGGGGTTATCTATCAGGTTACTGTGAGTGTGTTAAAGAAAGTCAGGGGCACCTGTGTGGCTCAGTCGGTTAAGCATCTGCCTTCAGCTCAAGTCACGATTTCAGGGTCCTGGGATTGATTCCCATGCAGCGGGGAGTCTGCTTCTCCCTCTCCCTCTCCTCTGTGTGCTCTCTCTCTGAAATAAAATATATATATATATATATATATATATATATATATATATATGTATATATTTAGTTTAAAAAATAGTCATAATACCCAGGGGCATGTGGGTGGTGCAGTCTATTGGGCACCTGACTCTTGGATTTGGCTTAGGTCATGATCTCATGATCTCCAGATTGTGGGACTGAACCCCCTTTCAGCTCCGCTGTACAGAGTCTGCTTAGGACTCTCTTTCCCTCTCCCTCTGCCCCTACCCTCTGTGCCCATGTGAGTACACTGGCTCTCTCTCTCTCAAATAAATAAATCTTAAAAAAAAAAAAAGGCATACCTATAAAGTTCTTAGAACAGTGCCTGTAACATAGTAAACACACATTAACTCTTAGCTGCTTAACTATGCTTAACCATAGTTAATTAAGCATGTCAAATATGGGTTAATATCAGATAATCGTTGCTTCACAGTAATTTCTGGGATCCTTAACTTCCAGTTGAGAGATATAAATTGTATATATGTGTTTATATTTTGGAGAATAGAAGAAGAATAATTATTTTCTTACATTTTATTCTCACTCTATGAGCACTTAACTGGCTTGAAATCTCAACTCCCTTAAATCCTACATAAAACTTTCTACTTACTTTTCCATCCTCATTTCTTAATATTCTCATTTTCAAATTCTGTGTTGCAGCCATAAAGAACTTCCAATTGCCTGAGTGAATCAGGCTTTCATCTCCCACCTTTTTGCAAGCTATTGTCCCCTGTGCCTGGAACTCCTTTCTCTTCCCAACCTGCTTCCAGTACCTGCCTTAGACCTTCTTATCTCTCAGTTCTGCAGTTAAGAAGTTTTAAGTCAAAGATTATCCTTTCCTGGGCTCCCAGAACACTCAGTACTCTTCTACCCCACCCTTAGGTCCGCACATTTCCACAGGGTGGGGAGAGGTGGAATCTAGCATATTCACCATAATAATTCCAGCTTCTAGAGAGGTGCAGACGCTCAGTTGGGACTAAATATTTATTTCATCGGGCTCTCCAGGGGAGCATGTTTATTTTGGGGGAATTGAGAGGGAAGGCATGAGTTATCTCCTGCTTACAAGGTTGAATTCTATCTAAAGTAGTGAACATCTTTCTCCAGTTATTTCCATTAGGATGCCACCAGTGTTACTCTCATTCATTAATATCTTTTTTATTCATGTATTTGTATATATGTACAATTAAGTATATATAATAAAAATGGATGTGATTGAGGGTTTTTGTGTGCATGTAGGAATTTATTTTTAATTTCTACATTGGCAAATCACAAACATCTACTTAACAGTTATAGTTTTCATTTTAAAAATTATATGTATAACAATATATGCAATAAATATATATTGAGTGCCTACCGTATGCCAGATACTCTCTAGGCATCAAGCAAAAGCAGACAGAAATTCCTAACCTCATAACTGAGTTCTATGTTTTTGCTTAAGTTTTTCTGTATCCGTCATGAGAAGAACGGAAAACAAAAAGCTAGTCTAGCACCCTGGGGCTCACCCAAGAGGAGCTGTTCCTCTCCCTGCCTCCAGAGGGAAAGGGAAGGACTAGTCCCCAAATTCTAGTTAGGTGATTGCATGGGGAAGACTGCACAATGGAAGCAGCAGCCTTCAGCAGGCTTCAATCTTCCTCAGCCTTCAGTCAGCACGCAGCGTATCTCCAGTGAGGGGACCCGGGAAGTCAATTCTAAGACCCCACCACTTCTTCCTTCTGTTGTGTCCTCCACTGGCTAAAGCCCAGGGAACCCAGAAGGCAGGAAGCCCAGGTGAAATACCGCACAGAGCTCAGCCTCCCAGAGCACAGAACAAGCGCCAGAAACAGCAGAGTGACTCTGGAAGGACAAATGGAAAATAGGCATCAATAACCCCGATCAAGAACATTTAATTATTATTTTTAGTCTCTCAATCTTTTTGAAATGCAGAGGATTCTTTCAAATTGGCAGATTTTGTGCAGCATGGTGGGTGCCACCTGTTGGATATTAGGGCTGATTTTTTTTTTTTTTTAAGATTTTATTTATTTGACAGAGAGAAACACAGCGAGAGAGGGAACACAAGCAGAGGGAATGTAGTGGGAGAAACATGCTTCCCACAGAGCAGGGAGCCCGATGTGGGGCTCGATCCCAGGACTCCGGGATCATGACCTGAGCCGAAGGCAGCCGCTTAACGACTGAGCCACCCAGGTGCCCCTAGGGCTGATTTTTAATAAACCCTGGCCATTTATTTTTTATTTTTTTAAACTCCCGCCATTTAAACAAATATTAATATTCTGTATATTTGGAAGCTCTTTTCTGGCATCAAAGGGAGAGAGTTTAGTGATTTTTTTTTAAAGATTTTATTTATTTATTTGACAGAGAGAGATCACAAGTAGGCAGAGAGGCAGGCAGAGAGAGGAGGAAGCAGGCTCCCCGCCGAGCAGAGAGCCCGATGCGGGGCTCGATCTCAGGACCCTGAGATCATGACCTCAGCCGAAGGCAGAGGCTTTGACCCACCAAGCCACCCAGGTGCCCTGAGAGTTAAGTGATTTAACATGAGCAAATAAACATGTTCTAGTTGTGACTCTGACGCTCACGTTAGAATTTTTAAAAGGAAAGAACACCAGCAGGGTTTGAAATTCTGTGACTAGGTAAGAGCTAGCAATGACATCAATTTTGTGCAACCATTCTGAGCTTCCCCTGGAGCTGTCGCAGAAGCAGGCATGGCTTTGTGCTATAGCTCACGACCGGAAAAGCAGGCCCCGGGAAAGTTACACTGAGGTCCCAGGGCATCTTTGAGGAGAGTGTGATTCTTTTAACAGTTCAAGTTCAATCTGAACATACCTAAAATCCAAAGGCACAAAATGTAAGAACACTATATTAACCTTTGCATCCTACCACTCATTTATCTGTCATTTGTTATATCTTTTTTCTTGAAAAGCTTATTAGAACTTTGCTTGGTGCTACACATAGGATTTATGCTCTCACAGGAAGTGCTATTTTCAGTCATTTATAAGTCAGGTGGATACATTTAGCTAGAATTTGTTATATGGTCAACTTTTTTTCAGAACAACTTATTCAATTACTTCTTCCTGAAACCACGCTTGCACTCCTCTGTCCCCAGTAAATACTAATTAATTAATCTAACAGCCTGGTACCGAACACCAACAATCTCTTCCATGTTGTGAGGTTACCAGCTTGTATGATTTCCTTCTAGGAGTTAAAAATGAAAGAGTACTTGGGAACACTAAGAAGGCTTTACAAATGGGTACTGTAAAATTTTCACAACATTGTCATGTGCATTTTTGAACTTGGATGCTCATGATATTCTTTGCAGCAAGACATTGACTCTTATAAAAAAATAAGAAAGCAGGGGCACCTGGGTGGCTCAGATGGTTGAACTTCGGTCTTGGGCTCAGGTCATGATCTCCAGGTCCTGGGATCAATCCCCACGTCAGGCTCCCGGCTCAATGGGGAGTGTGTTTCTCCTTCTCCCTCTGCCTCTGCCTCTCCCCCTGTTTGTACTCTTTCTCTCTCGCAAATAAATAAATCTTAAAAAAAAAATAAGAAAGCCAAAATGTAAGTGAGTCTCTAAAACAAATCAATATATGAATCTGGGATCTGTGGTGCACCTACTCTCTGACAAATAAACAGTGGTCCTATGATCCTCAGAAACCTTGCCTTCTATTCCTAGGGAGTCCATAATGAGTGAGTCTCACTGAACCTCAACTTCATCTTCTGCACAGTGAAGGGCTGGGCCAGATGCTTTGGCTCCTTTACAGAGTCAAGTTTCTATGGAATTATCTCTGCGCGTTTTGACATATCGTCCCTTTGATTTTTTGATCTTCTGGATTAAAATCTACTTGATGGTTGAGTGCCCACTATCTAGCACAGTGCCTGCAAAATGAGTATAGGAAGTCAATAAACATGGGCAGGACTGAATATTTTGCTGAGCTGTTCAAACATCACCAGGTCTCTAGAACTATTTCAAAACATTTTGTAACTTCTACGATGTTATTTTTCAGCTGCTAGCAATGTACAAAGATGTAGGTCAATGGAGTATTTTGGATGTTTTAGAAAACTTGGCCAGGGTTAGAACTCTCCACTTGATGAGATTTCTGGAAAGAGGATTCAAGTATATTTATCTCAATTGGGCAAAAGAACATGTTTGCATCTCATATTTTAGCTAGAATCAGACATTTGGTTCATCTTTAACTAATACCCTTTTTAAAAAAGGTAACCCTGTGCAAGTGCTATGGACTGAATGCTTGTGTCCCCCCCACCTCAACTTCATATGTTGAAGCCCTAACTCCCAGTGTGATGGTACTTAGAGGTGGGGTCTTTGGGAAGTAATTAGTTTGGATGAGGTCATGGCGCTGGAGCTCCCATGATGGGATTGGTGCCTTTATAAGGGCCTGAAGGAACCAGAGCTCTCTCTCCACAGTGTGAGGACACATCAAGAAGACAACCGTCTACAAAGAAGGAAGAGGACTCTCACCAGGAACGAAACTTACCGGCCTCTTGATCTTGGGACTTCCCAGCCTCTGGGACGAGGAGAAATAACTTTGCCTTGTTGAAGCCACTTTGTCTGTGATATTTTTGTTATGGCAGCCCAGGCTGACGAAGGCAGCAAGTAAATCTGGTTTGTACATAAATAAAACAGAATCTCATGATTGAGAATTCAGGTTGGTAATGGATTCTTTCATATGTCTTATGAAGGAGTAAGAAATCTAATAATATAATCATAAGGAAGGACCCCATGGAATACTGACACCAATAGCAGAAACCACCAACTCCAGGCAATCTGCAGTCTAGATGGATTTTTTTCAATGGCAGAGATATTTCTAGCCCAAAGAAGAACTCTCCAGAGTTTGCCAGACCGTGACTCCACTGCTGGACTCAAACTTTTCCATTTATGTCTCTTTATTGATCTTCTATAAATCCTCAGAGAACATGGGTTCTCCATAAATGCTGCTTTAAAAAAATACATAAAAGAAAAAATGCACTCTTCAGTATTATCTTGGTTGTATCAAGTCACACCAGGCAGAATTCAGTTCCTGTTTTATCTTCACACTCTCTATGAAGAATACACTATCTTTGTTAGAAATGGTAGGTTTTCTTCAAACACTGATGAAATGAATGTGTCTATCAAGGCGTGTGTGTTTGTGAAATCCAGTTAAACCAGTTCAACAAAAATATTCTTATCTAATAATAGAATGGGCTCATCAAAATGAAGTACAGCTAAGTTATATCAAATACAACCAAATTAGAGGTGACTTGGTATTGGGACAGGAACCCCTTCATGAATTAGAATGGCTACTTTCCCATTTATCTTGGCTTTTCTTATCTGTTTGTCTCCTACTCTTTTTTTCCTCTCTTTTTATCTTCTTTCTCTCTTTCTTCCCCATCTTTCCATGTTCTTTCTAGCTGCATAAGTTACACGATACATACTTTTGATACATACTATGAGTTTATTGTTTCCTAGAATTTACAAGTGTTTTATCACTGGTATTCCAAACCGCCTAAAACATATCCCCAATTATAATACTATTGTAGCAGGACACAATTTCTGTGAGGTCCCAGAAAACTTCATCTTTGACTAAAAACATCAGAACCTAATTCCAGACCCCAGTTGACATCAACCCTCTGTGGTGAAAGGTCATATCTCCAATCCAGACTTTGGGATTATCCTGTCTACATAGGCAGAACTTTTACATTCCTAAGTGAGTGTTTCATTCTAGCAAGGCAAGAACTTAGTATCTGGAACTAGAAATTCTTAGCCTTTAAGGGTACTCTCTTATCGTGCTCTCATAGACCCTAATCATTGAAATATTTTCAAAATAATTGAAACTACACCAGGTCAAGTAGACACTGTTCCTCCAGCTCCTCTCAGGAGGTTAACTACCACCAAGGGACTGTAGTGTGCCCATGACCTTATTTTCAATCTTATCTTTTTCTGCTCTTCTCTGAAAATGTTACATCTCTCATTTCTCTCTCTCTTTGGCCATTCCCTGAAAGGATTGGTCCTGAACTCTAGCTCCCAATTTTCTGGTTTTTGGTTGCTTGATGCCTATAGTTTGGGATAACTATGAGATGATTTAAATAAATAAATAAACGAATGAATGAATGAATGAAAAGTAAGAAAAAAAGAAAGTAAGAAACGTGGGTGAAGAGGAATTCTGGAAGGAAAAGACCTGAATTCCAAGCCTGGTTATACAGCATTCTATCTTTACATGACTTCTTTGATCTTCAGCTCCTCCTTTGTAAAATGAAGCAGAAGCTATATCACAGTCTCTTTGTGAACACGTGAGGTAGAGCACAGACCTTCTCCAGCAGAGTATGTAGCATGTAGTAGACAGATAACCAATAGCATCTACTGCTGTTACTATTCTAAATTAAGTAAAGAATATTTAAGTAAATTCTGATGAGTATATTCATAAGGCTACCAACAGCATACTTCATAAGCTCTAAGAAAGTCACTCAGGACTTAATTACTTTTCATTAAAAAATAAACGACAAATGACCATTTAACAATTGTCTTTACTGTCCTGGTAGTAAAGGAAAGTAGCAGGAATATATAGTCGTGTCTTATTTGTCTATGCATCTCTATAGTCATGCTTAATCTACAACAAAACATGCCTTAGCATTAAAAATTAGAAAAGATGATTTAACAAAATCAGTCTTATTTCCCCTAAGTATGTTTGGATATTAATTCAAAGAAGTTTTGATTTAGGATTTCCAAATAGCCACATATTTCTGTAACACTGTAAAAGGTGATGCTATTTTCTATAATTTTCTAAAATAAAGTGTTTGTTTTGTACTATTTATAATAGCTACCTGATTTCAAGTGAGACCAGAGAAAAAAAATAAATTTGTGTGCACTGTAATTTGTTTTGAACAGAAACATGGGACTTATTGAATGCTGCAATTTGACTTACTACATATACAAACATCCTTAGGGAACAATAAAAAATCATATGCACTACTTTGTCGAGTAAATTGAGGTAGCAACACAAGTAGCCAGGGAAATGTGTTCCAAGTTCAATGGCTCCCTCTGTCACCACCTAAGTCTTTTGGCAAGTTCTACAAGTAGAAGTTTTAACCCCTGAATCAGGACACATTGTTTCATGGTCTTGGGTAAAAGTCGTATCACAAGAGGGGCACCTGGGTGGCTCAGTCCCTTAAGCAGCTGCCTTTGGCTCAGGTTGTGATCTTGGGGTCCACTCCCTGCTCACTGGGGAGTCTGTTTCTCCTTCTCCCCCACCTCCACTCATACTCTCTCTCAAATAAATAAATAAAGTATTTTTTAAAAAGTTTTATCACAAGTTATCTGTTGCCAATGAATATATAAACTGATATGCATTTCAGAGAAATTAGAGCAGTTTTAAGTTTATCCCTACAATGTCACTCTTACTTCCAATTTGCATGCTTTTCGTGACAACAAGAGAAATGGGTGAAGTCTCCTTAGGAAGGAAACAGCATTCATTGAAAACCTGTGTACTCATTTAAAATTACATGAAAATGCATATGTAGAGAAGTTTGAAAAGATAATCAAAATTTTGAAAAGATAACAGAATTGTGCTTAATATGTATTTTTTCTTTTTTTTTTTTTTAATTTTTTATGTATTTTTTTCTTTATGTGCATCTGTACTTCTCATTTTCCAACAATGAAAGTACATTGCTTGTAATAACAATCATTGGTTTTTACAACATGTCCTTGTGCTCATCTACATTTCCAAGCCCCTCAGCCTCTCCATAAGATCAGGTGACTATCTCTCGGTAATCAAATATTAGGGGAAGTGATGTGTTACTTCATGTCCTAGAAAATAAAAATTGGGTGTATTTTCTATTGTGTGCTCTCTCCCATTTGTGCTAGAAACCCAGGATCTCTTGGTCTCAGCTTGGAAAAGAGCTGAGGCAGCTTTACCTCAGACTATAATATGAGCAAGAAATAAGACTTTTTTTATGTTAAGCCCTGAGATTTGGGGGTTTATTTGTTATTACAGCATAGTCTTTGCTAATCTAATACCTTTGTGTATTCTAATATTTTCCTATTTAATGTTCATGAGTTCACTTGAAGGAAGTATAATTATTTGAGGAATATGAGGAGGCCAAGAACTAGAGACATTTACTAACTTGCCTGAATAGGAAATGGCTGTATTGGGATTTAAATCCAGCTTTCATCTGAACTAATTTTTTTTTAACCTAAAAGTATTCCTTTATTATATCACATATAATGTGACTTGCATGTGAATGGAGCTACCATTTTTGCATCCAATCTCCCTGATATGTGAACAAAAGTGATTCCTTTTATCCTCTTTTATCCTTGTGTTTTTCAGCGTATCCCTGCTATGACCATCCTCACTGCAAAAGTAAAGCTTCCTTTTCCATGAGGAAAAATCCAACCTCGCCCATGAGAGTTAAAGCTTAACAAGGTACTACAATTGTTTCCAATACGGAGCAAAAAGCAATCTATTCTCTAAGAAATCTCTCCTCGTTTTTGTTAAAACTGTTAACGGGGAGCAAATATGGGGGAGAAACTTGTGTGTCTCTGCTACTTGATGGTTCTGGAGGGACTTGGTCCTTTTTTGGACACATAAGCCAAAATACTTCTTGAGAGCCCATCACGTAAAAGAAGTACTGTGGACCTAACCTTAAGAGAATCTGTGATGTGGGTTGGTTTTCCAGTAATAGAGTGAATGCTATCCTTTCTCCCTGTATTTTCTCTTACAGTCAAGGCTGAGTGTTTTCACATGGCTCCTTTACCACTGGTGTGACTTTGGGAAAGTCCCTTCAGTTGAATAAAATGAGTATATAAGCAGTCTATCAACGGTATCACCAGAGCTTAAATGAGTCCAAAGTGAATCTTCTTTTTAAAGGAAAAAAAATTAGGGAAATTTAACTCAGCCGTTCTTTGCTAAATTTTAATGGCATCTCCTATATTTTGAGAAGTAAGATGCAGCTTAAGAGTGGTAATTGCTATGAAACTGTTAGCTCAAATCCCAGCTTACTGCCTCAAGACACAAGGAGCTAGTCACTTGGAATGGCAAAAGACTTCTGTTTATGCCTAAGAAGGAGCCCTAAAACAAAGATGATGTTCTCCGCGTAACTTCTAAGACAAACATTTGAATTATTTCGTAGATTCACAAACATAGGAAAATCGAATCCCACATGAAAAGGAATCAGAGGATGGAACAAAAGTATAATGAAATATACAGTAATAATTCTCTTGCAAGTCACCCTAACCTCTCAAAAATGCATCTGTACTACATTAGTTATCTGGCAATGGCTACTGAACCTCTAGAGGTATTTTAAAAATTCATTTCTCCAGCACATTTGTTTCTGATAGATTGAACTAGAAAAATAGAAACTAGAGCTTAGTGTAAACACTCCTGGATGCTTTGGCTTGAGTTTTACAGAAAGCTGTCTTATTTATTCATATATATACTCCATATATTCCATGTCACGAGATTTATTTTCTGTTAAAACTTCAGCGAAATTAAAAAAAAATTAGGCTACTATTCAGACTTTCAAGAGTAATAAGCCTTTTCCTAATTTTATTAACATTTATTCTGTGTATAATTAATTACTGTAGCAACACGTGGAAAAAACACATTTAAGAAAGGTCCAGAAAAAGTTGTCAAGCAAATACATCAGCCTGCAACAAATTCATCAGAGAGATATTCATCTTGGGCATGATAATCTTTTTTGTCAAAGCCACTCAAGTTTATTCTAATATATTTGTACTAATATTGCTATTAATTAAATAGATAAAACATCTAGCCATTTTCACAGGAAAGTCTTCCAAACCACAGTATAGATGGAGTCATGCAAAGAACCACAATGACCACAAGGTGGCAAAGTATACAAATCTACATGGTTTAGATGGGCTCTTCCAGAAGAAAAAAAATGTCCGCATGAGGGATGGGGTAGGGGTAGGGCTTCTCATGATTGTCTGCTGGCTAGAGAATAGCAAAATTATACTAATTTCTCAAAATTTGGTAATTACTCCAAATTCCTGGTTCTTGAGATGAGTGTATGTATCATGTTACTATTCTAATTTGTTATAAATTTTTTCTTTTTAGAGCAAAATTGAATTTCTTAAATCCTAAATGTATATTTTAAAGGCAAAATTATTGGGTCCCTCTCTTACCACATTTTAAATCTATTTGATATGTATAAAACGAGTCAGTCAGAAAGTGGGCGTTATTGCTACACAAATTCAGAACCATGATGTGATTGTATGATTAGAGCTAGTTATCACAAAATTACAGTTATTTATATTTCAAAAAAATTTGGTTTAGAGAAGCTAGATTATAAGACATCTTAATATTGTTGCTCCCAAAACTCTGTGCTCTGGTTTCTCTTTCCCCTGCAATGTACTTTGACAGATCAACCAGTTTTCAGTGACCTATAAAATAATGATTCTCAGATCTACATCTGAAGTCCTGGCTTCCTGAGTCCTCGACCAGAAAATCTAAAATAGCCATCTGGATATGCCATACACAGTTTATATTTAATATATTTAAATCTGATCTCATTATCTTTTTCCCAAAATGCCTACTCTTTTCATCTGATTTCTCTTTTGGTGGTCCAGTGGACTGTGACATCCAACTCAGAAACCTAAGACTGCTTAATATCTTTTTTTTTTTTAATTTCCTTGTACCCGTCATGGTCTGGATCCTGCCTGCTCCTGTTGCTTTTTCATGGCTGAAACCACTATGTTCTCTCACCCTGTGTGTCTTTGCTTCTGCTATTTTTTTGTTATCTACCTAGTACTCCTGGGGTTGCAAATTGATATAAGTCTTCTGGAAGCTTTTTGCCTAATGTATTAAGTACCTTAGAAAATCCACATTCTTGTATTTGTCAATTCCACTTTTAAAAAGACAATTATCAAAAAATTGGTCTGACATTTGTATAAATATTATTTATAATAGCAAAAAAGATCCCAGAAAAGTTAAAGAGAAATAGTAAAATAAATTACAGTAAAAATATAAGACTGTTGTATAGCTCTGCCAACAGCATTTTCAAATAACGGTATTATTTAGAAAAATGTTTATTGTATAACATTAAGGAAAAACTCCAAGTTTGGGGGAGTTGAGAAGACTCTGGAGCCAAACAATCTGGTTCATATCTTGGCTCAAGTTATTTATTCTCTCTGCTCCTCAGTTTTCTCATCTCTAAAATGGGAATGATAATAATAGAACTGTTTTGTGTATTCTATGAATTAATGCGTGTAGAGTGCTGATAGTGGCCTACTAATGTCATTGTTCAGGACTGGAGTTCTGTTGCCATGAAACCACGGACATCCTATATTGAGAGTTGCTTTGATCCACAGTCCTTGATTAATTCTCTGTGCTAATGTGGTCTCAGGAAAATGATGAGGCAAATTATTAAACCAAGCCGAAATCATTCACCTTTGGTCTAAATAGGGTATTCCTTAGAGAAATTGTTTATAATTCAATAGAGCAAATTTGTTACATTTCAGTAACTGAACTGTTAAAGCGCAATAATCTCCTTAGAGAAAGGTCTTGAAAAGATTAGCCTCAAACTGAATGTTCTAGACAAAAGCAAGGTTTCATATTCCAGCTTTTGTTCTTAAAATAGAAACTATGATACACTTTTCCCAAATGAATATTAATGAATATAATTAAAAGCACATTACGTTAGTCTACTGATTTACTCGGAAGGTAGCTGAAAGTTCCTTAGATCACAACCTAACTTAGACAAGCAGGTATGAAGGGCCTCGTCTTTCCTATGTTAATTATCTTCTGATATAAAACATAGATAATTTTAGTCTGCTTAGCCAATTGGTAAGAAATTACTGATATTATAATATATCTGTGATATTGTAGGTCAAGATTTAAGACTTTAATATCTTCTTATCTCTTATTAAGCTCATCAAACTGGGACTTCTTCTAGAATATAGAATAATATTAATCTATAGAAATATGTTTTGAAATAAGCAAGTGTCCAAGTGAATTCAGGTAAGTTTTAATTCTTCAGCTGTGGAATACCTCATTCAACTTAAAAAAAATTGTGTTACATTTTATAAATTCAAATTTAACTGATTTTTTAATATTCCAAAGAATTCACCTAAATTGATTCTACCTGTGATGAATGTATCTGCTAACTATATCAGCAATCATACATAATAATATAAAGAATAGTCTCAAGGGAAAAAAGAAGTTTCAAATTTGCATAGCACCATTCTCATTTCACTGATATTATAATTCATTTAATAGATTTTTAGCTTTGCTAAAATTATTATATTTACTAAAATATACCAGATTTTCAAGTATTTTTTTTTTACCATTTCATGTTTACTCTAATTCTACCCAATCGGTGAAATTTTTCTAGAAAAGTTTTTTTTTCCAACTCAGTTTATTATTCATTTTCTGAACTGTGGTGGGTTGACTTGTGGTCTCAAAAAGATATGTCTATTTGTAAATAAGGCTGCAGTAAACATAGGGATACATATATTTTTTTGAATTAGTGTTTTCATTTTCTTTGGGTAAATATCCAGTAGTGGAATTACTGGATCATATGGTAATTCTATTTTTAATTTTTTGAGGAACCTCCCTACTGTGTTCCACAGCTATACCAATTTGCATTCCTACCAATCATTTACAATAGCAAAGATACTGAAGTAAGCCGTGTCCATCTATAGATGAATGGATAGGGAAGTTGTGGTATCTATCTACAAAGGAATATTACTCAGCCATAAAAAAGAATGAGTTTGCAAAACATGGGTGCCTAGAGAGTATAATGCTAAGTGGTATAAATCAGTCAGAGAAAAACAAATACCATACGATTTCACTCATGTGGAATTTAAGAAACAAAACAAATGAACAAAGAAACAGAAAAGGGATAAACAAACCAAAAAAACCAGACTCTTAAATACAGAGAACAAATTGGTGGTTGCCAGAGGGGAAGTGGGTGAGAAGAAGGGCAAAATATATAAAGGTATTAAGAGTACTCTTATTGTGATGAGCACTGAGTCCTGTATAGAATTACTGAATCATTAAGTTTTACACCTGAAACTTACATAAGACTATGCTAATTATACTTCAATTTTTAAAAATTCTCAAAAAAAAAAAAAATGTATCAATATCCCAACTTCTCAAATCAGTGACTGTGACCTTATTTGGAAAAATGGTTTTTGCAGATGTAATTAAGTTACAGGCCTCAAGGTGAGACCATCATAGCTTAGGGCAGGTACTATATTCAATGATATCATATCCTTATAAGAAACACACAGAGGAGCCACACAAAGTAGGAGGTTATGTGAAGAGTAAGGTAGAGATTGGAATTATGCAGCCATAAGCCAAGGAATTCCTGGAGCCACCAGAAGCTGGAAGAAAAAAGGAAATATCCTCTTCTAGAGCCTTCAGAGGGAGCACAGCCCTGTGAACCTCTTGATTTTGGACTTCTGGTCTCTAGCACTAAGAGAGAATACATTTATGTTGTTTTAAACCACCAAGTTTTTTTGTTAATGCAGCCCTAGGAAACTAATACATGAACAGTCTCTAAAAATTCATTAAGTAGAAGAATTAACCAATTAGAATTGGTTAAATATTTGAAAGTTTGTTGGCTTTTTTCCTTAGAGGTCTGTTAGTATTAGATTTTACTTCTTTGGAAAGAATGTTTTCAATATAATTTTACCCAAATTGATTGAACAAATAAATCCAAGTCTTTATTTCTTATTTAGATTTTCTGCTTATAGCTTATTAGAAGATTGAAAGTGGAACAATATGTATTTTTTAAAGTAGGCTCTACGCCAACCTGGGGGTGGAACTCAAGACCCTGAGATCAAGGGTGACATGCTCTAAGCCAGCCAGGCACACCTGAAAGTGGAACAATATTTGATATGAGTTTCCTAAGAGTCACTTTCCACCCAATCTAAATCTCCTTCTTTCAATGATGGTTTCATTACTGGAGATCGTTTTGGGTAAAATCAAATTATAATTTAGGGCTACTTTAACCTTTAATCTCACAATTGACTGGTCTGACTCTGTTAGGGTAGTGGAACAATTTCTCCTTGATAGGTCACTTGAGCTTGGGTGATGAAAGGGTCCATCAAAATATTCCTAGTCCCATGTCTGATCCCAATCCTTTCTCCTCTCCATCATACCAGAGGACAGGAATGCCATGAGACAAAGAAGGAGGGAAATGGAGAGAGGGAAGGGAAAAGAGAGAGAGAACGATAGAGAGAGAGACCCTAAGCAAGTGAGCTGAGGTCCTCTGCTTAAGAAAAGTAACAGGAACTAAGATATGTACAGCTAGTTTGCAAGAGTAATAAGCAGGTCATGGAAGCTAGTTTGACCTGGAGAGAAATGCCTATGGTTGAAATGGCTAAAGAGTTTCAAAGAGGTCAAGTATGTCTAACATTTCATTTTATTCTGTCTGCTTTGATGTAACTCCATACCATTATCCCTCAACGAATAATAACAGCCAACATTTATTAGATATTTACTGTATACCAGGGAGTTTCCTTTCTTATGTTCACTTTATGCCCTTAACAGTTCTATGAAGTAGGAACTCTTATGAACCCAATCTTCAGGAAAGGTTTACAAAATACAGATGCCTCGTGAAGTGATAATTTAGGGAAATGAAAGACTATGTTACATGTTTGGGTAAATACAGACTAGAAAAAAATACAAGGAGATCAAAGCTATTTTTTGTAAGCAGGAAGGGATAATCACACTGGGAGAAATATCAGACTACCCCAAGAATTTCCAGGTCCTGGATGAAACACTGGGCTTTCTACCTTACAAAGAACATTTATTAATTTTTACAGGATAGAGTGGCTCAAGTAGTTGGAAAGACTTAAATATATTTAGGCAACTGATATCAGAAGGCTATAAGCCAACACTGATGGACCAGTTCGGAGAACATGATATATATATAACTAATGACTTAATTTTCTTTTCTGTATTTTTTTTTACTAATTCTTATTAGCATTTTTGTTAGAACAAACTCAGATATTTACACATCCCAATTTTCCAATTCAGTAAATACTTCTGTTTTTACAATACTGAGATTTGGATCTATTAGGGAAAAAAAGGCAAAATAGAAAAGAAAAAGTCTTGAACAAATTTGGATAGGTTTTTTCTGATTAAATGTTATAAAACTTTATCACAAGGAACACAATCTCCACACTGTAGACAGTTCTTTTCTCTAAGAACACATTTAGTGCTTATTGCAATACATTCTTTTTTTTTTTTTAAATATTTTATTTGCTTATTTGACAGAGAGATCATAAGTAGGCAGAGAGGCAGGCAGAGAGAGAGGGGGAAGCAGGCTCCCCGCTGAGCAGAGAACCCTATGCCCTATGCGGGGCTCGATCCCAGGACCCTGAGATCATGATCCAAGCCGAAGGCAGAGGCTTTAACCCACTGAGCCACCCAAGCACCTCTTGTTGCAATACATTCTTATATTAAGATCTAATTCTAGATACTTAAGGAAACTTCCAGAGAAGTTGGCTGATTGTTGTGTTTAACCAGACATCGATGTTTATGTAGCATGTGGGTAAAAAAATATTAATTAGTAGGTGTCAGTTGAGCTGATTAAGAGTAAGAGCTGTTTGCCGCTGAGTTGAGTAATAGGGTAAATAGCCAATCTTGTGCTGGGATGCACTTGCTTCCACTCCTCTTTCTTTTGTCTTCACTGCCTTTTATCTGCCAAGGGCTAAGACCGTAGCAGTGGTCCTCAAGGACCTCCAGTCCCCTGAGAAGCCCCACCCAGGCCAGGACCTTACCTGGCCTGAGTGACCTTCCCCTGCGGCAGCAGCTTTTGGGCTCTTCCTTATGGAACTGGGGAGTGCTTACTCTCCAAACCTACAATTCAAGGGAAAAGAAAGAAGTATAAACACCAGCTTTCATACAGATTCAATATCAGTTCTGGGGGCTTTTTTGGGGGGGGACTTTGTCTCCTACACAACCTTACTTAAAATGCCAGGCATACTTTTTAGAAACACTAAGAATCTCTGCAGGAGGAAAATCATGTCAGGGACCCTGTGTTCTTATTAATTTTGCCATTGTTTCTTTTAAAATTAGAAAGTAGTGCAGCATTTCTCAAATTGGTGAGGTAAACATGTTTTTTTTGTTTTAATTTCCAATCCAAAGCGTAGTTATACTTTTGGAAAGTGCAGTAAAAATGAAGTATCATGAGAGTAAAATAAAAACAAGGACAGAAAATATGAGTCTGCTTTTCAGTTATTATATTCAACAACAGAAAAACTATCAAATTGCCATAAAAATGCCTAAACACTCATAATTTCTGTACTCATCTTTTGGTGACCGAAGACCAGCCCTACTCCATGGATTTCAATTTTTATAGGATTACATTAGAGTTTTGGTTGAGCTTTTAGTTTTATAGATAAGTGAAAACTATTGATTTTCTTTAATAAAAAATTATTTTTTGGCAGCAGGGACTGATTCTAACAAAAACCTCCCATCTTCCATATGCCCTTCTACTTAACATTAGAGTTTAAAGATATGAAAGGAAAAGGAGAAGTGTGTGAATAAATCCAGCTAATGCACACATATATTTAAAGGATCAATGGACTTTAAAATTGTTTAGATTCCCAAAATATTCTCTTAGTTTTTCTGAGAAGTGGTCATATCACTGTTTTGCCAACTAATTTTTTCCGCTTCCTAAACTTGAGGTAAAATAAGCTATGCTTGTAGGTTTGTAGTTATATTCACTGTTCTCTCATAAACACACAATAACACATACACTAAAACAAAAATAGAAAATAGAAATAGAATATTAAGCATCTGTGTATGATTAAGGGCTTGGTCTCTGGAGTCAGACTACCTAGATTTAAATCCTAACCCCATCAGTTATTAGCTGTGTGGCCTTGGGTAAGTTACTTAATTTCTTTCTATCCCAGTCTCCTATCTGTAAAGATAAAATATATAAAACACCTATCATACAACCTTCATAGAGTTATGGCAGAGTTAAATGAGGTGCTTAAATCTTTGGCAAAACCATTGCTACTTAAATCTTATATACTTTTACTGTTTGGAATTTGCTTTAGGCTTTAGACTAAAGCACACTTTCAAGATTGGTTTAATGACTGGGACTCAAGAACATTAACCTTGTTTTCTGGTTCCAATCAAAATGGAATAAACATTCCACTCCATTTATTCCCCCAAAGAAACTAAAATCCTTGGACGTAATGTAGACAGTGGCTATCTGAGGACTGTGAAAAGTAAATTGTAGTATGCAGATTGGGGAAGGAAATCAGAAGGTGAAGTGGCACCAAATCAGCAATGAGTTTCCCATGTTTTTCTTCTCTGGTATGTCTTGGCAATGAACTCACAAGCAGCCTGGAACTTGAGACTGTGCATTGAATGTGAATAGAAACAGCTCCAGAAGAAGCTATTTCTTAGCTAATGAGTGGGAAGGGGCCCCTGGTGTCAGAGAAAGGGAGGGGCCAATACTCTATGCTTTTTTCTATGATCTTTCACCCCAGTAAACCCTAAAACAACAGTGATAACAATGGTAATGACCCGTAGGCACTTAACACTCAAATGAAGGAGTGCTTCTTCTTAACCAGAAGAACTCTTATCCCAAGAGTGTAGGGAAATACCCCACTGTGTCTTTTTCTCTATATATCCTCTTTCTGCTTGGCCCTGGAGACAGACACAGCCATGCTGATTATGTTACAGAGTGGGGAAGACAAAGTCCTGACTTACTAGCCAGAGGACCATTACAAGGGGGCTTCTATGAAACAGAAGGTGTCAGGGAGATCTCAGAGAGAAGGGAGCTAAGGAAAATAACTCCAAAAAGCTGTATATGAACTTTTGGGCTCAGTCAAAAGTTGTTCATTCTTTTTTTTTTTTTAAAGATTTTATTTATTTAGTTGACAGAGAAGAGAAAGATCACAAGCAGGCAGAGAGGCAGGCAGAGAGAGAAGGGGAAGCAGGCTCCCAGCTGAGCAGAGAGCCCAATGCGGGGCTCGATCCCAGGACCCTGAGATCATGACCTGAGCCGAAGGCAGAGGCTTTAACCCACTGAGCCACCCAGGTGCCCCAAAAGTTGTTCATTCTTAAATCTATCTCTAGTCTGTTTATCAAAGGCTTTGAGAACTAAATTGCGAGGTAGACCATTTTCCAGATCCTAGACTGCCACTGGGTGGTGCATCCAAAAGACAGGTCCAATGGCACAACACAAGTGTTAAAGATAACTGACTTTGGAACTACAACCTACAGAATGCAAGTAGGAATTTGTAGCTTGAATCTAACAGGATCAACTACTATTAAAATCAAGAAACAAATAATGCAATCAATACTCTATAACATTTAAATAAGACCCCAAATCCCACATAATATTCAAAATGTTCTTGATAAAAATCCCCAAATTTAACATACAGAGAAGCAAGAAACTCTCAACAGATGGCATAGATGTGGAAATTATCAGGAAAAAATTTAAAGTAGTGATCTTAACTGTACTCCAAGGAGTAATGCCAAATACTGTTGAAATGAACGGAAAGATAAAAAGTCTCAGAAGAGTAATAATAGACATGAAAACAAAACTGAAGGTAAACTTTAGAACTGAAAAATACAATAACAAAAACTAGAAACTAACTGGATGTATTTGAGAACAAAATGGAAATGATGGAGGAACAAATTAGTAAGCTCAAACTTAGATCGACAGAAAGTATCTCATTTGAAAAAGACAGATTAAAAAAAACGGAGTCTTGGGGATCTGTGGGACAATACTAAAAGGTTAAACATTCATGTCATTGGAGTCCCATAAAAATAATAGTAAGACTGTGGCTAAGAAAATCCATTATAAGAATGAGTAAATACTTTACAAATTTGGCCAGCTGTAACTTAAAGATTCATGAAGCTCAGTGAAACCTAAATAGAATGAGTGCAAAGAAATTCATGCCCAGAAACACCAGAATCTAACTCCTGGAAACAAATGATAAGCAAAAAATCTTGAAAGCTGCTAGAAAAAAATGAGACATTGCAAGCACATAGAGAGACAATATTAAATGAGGGCAGATTTCTTCTTCTTCTTATTATTATGTTATGTTAGTCACCATACAGGACATCATTAGTTTTTGATGGCAGATTTCTTATCAGAATCCAAAAAGTAATGGTCTGAAGGTGGGGGGAAATTTTCAAGTACTGAAAGAAAAGAAATGTCAACCCAGAATTCTACACTTAGTGAAAGAATTCTTTATGAATGGAGGCAAAATAAAGATATTCTCAGATAAAGGAAAACTAGACAAGTTTTGCCAGCAAAAATGCTCTTAAAGAAATGTAAAAGGGAGTTTTTTGGGTTGACTCAAAATGGCAGTGGAGGACAATTTGAAATGTTAGAAGTGAAGGAAGAGGGACAGAGATAGTAAATATAAAGGTAAACATAATAGACAAATCTCCCCTTAAACTCTTCTTAAAAATGTATGTTGAAAGCAAAAATTGTAACAGTCTGATGGGATTTTTCAATATATGTAGATATAATACATATTACAACTACAACGGAAAGAGGAGAGGATAAAGTATCTACAAGGTTGCAAACTTTCTATATTGCACTTGAAATGGTGAAATATTACTTTTACATGCATTGTGAAATGTTAGATATGTTTATTGTTATCCTTAGATCAACCACTAACAAAGAGAAATAGTAAAACTCAACAAAGATGAAATAATATAAAATATTCTAATAATTCCATAGAAGGCAGGAAATGGAAAAGAAGGGAATAAAAAAAGAGAGGAAACGAAAACAAAAAATCATGGTAGACTTAAATCCAAAAATAAGAATAATTATGTCAAGTTTAAATTATCTCAGCATTGGGGCCCCTGGGTGACTCAGTCATTAAGTGTTTGCCAACATGCTCAGGTCATGGTTCCAGGGTCCTGGGCTCGAACTTGCATCAGGCTTCCTGCTCCATGGGAAGCCTGCGTCTTCCTCTCCCATTCTCTCTGTGTGTGCTCCCTCTCTCGCTATGTCTCTTTGTGTCTCTCTCTGTCAAATAAATAAATAAAATCTTTAAAAATAAATAAATAAATAGTCTCAGCATACCAATTAAAAAAAAGATTTCATAATGATTTAAAAAATTCAAGACCTAATTACGTTTTAACTACAAGAAACTCACTTTTAAATATATGGATATAGGTTTAGGGTAAAAGAATGGGAAAGCATATACCGTGTAAAATTAACCAGACAGACACAGAAGAACTGAACAACACCATTAATCAAATGGATTTAGTTGACCTTCGTAGAACACTTCACCCCACAATAGCAGAGTACATATTCTTTTTAAGTTCACATGACATACTTTCAAGATTGGCCATATCTTCATCATAACAAATTCAAGAGGAATGGAATCATATAAAATATTTTGCCTGATCATAAAGGAATTAAACTAGAAATCAATAACAGAAGACAACTGAAAAATCTCCAAGCAATTGGGAATTAAAGCACATACTTCTAAATAATCCATGGGTCAAAGAGGAAGACTGAAGGAAAATTAGAAAATATTCTGAATATAACAAAAAATTAAAATACAACATATCAATATTTGAGAGATTCACCTAAAGTAATACTTGAGGGAAATATTTAGCAATAAAATGCTGTATTAAAAATAAAAATATCAGATTGATAATTAAAGACATACCCTAAGAAATTAGAAAGAATTCCAAAGGAAGTAAAAAGAAAATAAAAAGATATGATCAATTAAGTTTAAAACAAAAAAAGCAGTAGAAAAAAATCATTAAAACTGAAAGGTAGTTCTTTGAAATGATTGATGAAATAGATAAACCTGTAGCTAGACTAAAAAAGAAAAAGGAGAGAAGAGACAAATTGCCAAAATTAAAAATGGAATAAAGAGTACCACCACAAGCTCCACATATTAAAAGGATAACAAGGGAATAATACAAATAAATTTGTGTGTCTAAATTTGACAGCTTACATACAAAAGATCAAGAAATAAATGCCTCAGATTGGGAATAAATAAATAACATTTTGTCTATTTGCAGATGATAGCCTGTGTAGACACTACCCAAGAATCTACAAAATTTCTGAAACTACTAATAGCAGAACAATTGAAGAAACACTTTACCGAAAGAGATATGCCAATGGAAAATAAGCACAGGAAAGATACTCAGTATGATTACCCATTATGGAAATGCAATGCAAACCACAATGACCTACCACTACATGCTGATTAGAATGGGAAAAATAAATTTTTTAAGAGTGACAATACCAAGTACTAATGAGACTACAGAGCAACTGAAACTTTCATACCCCTCTGGTGGGGATAACGAATGGTATAGACACTTTGAAAAAAAGTCTGTCAGTTTCTTATAAGGTTAATGGACACCTTGTAACTCAGCAACATTGCTCACAGGAGTCTAATCTAGAGTAATGAAACTTAGATTTTCACATAGTCTGTACGTAAATATATATAGCAGCTCTATTAAAAATCAGCTCAAACTGGAAACAACCTCAACATCTTGCAGTAAGTGAATGGACAAACAAACTTGATATATCCAGACAATGGAATACTATTCAGCAATAAAAAGGAATAAACTACTGATTTAACTACTGTAGTAGTTAATATACTATTCAACTAATAGTATATTAACTATTATTAATTAGTATTATATTACTACTGATAGAAGTTAATATGCTATTAAATATACTATTAAATATATAAATATACTATTAAATATACTATTAAACTAATAGTATATTAACTATTATTAAGCTATAGTATATTAACTATTAACTATTAGTTAATAGTATATTAACTAAACTAATATACTAATAAACTACTGATTTACTACAATAAACTACTGAATAAACTACTGATTAACAAAGATGAATCTCAAAGGCATTATGCTAAGGGAAAGAAACCAACCACAAAAATTTATATACTCTGTGATTCTATGTATATGAAATTCTGAAAAAGACAACTCCGTAGGGATGGAGAGCAGATTAGTGTTCGTCAGAGGTGAATGTCGGAGAGAGCTTGAATCCAAAGGAATATCATGAAGAATTTTTTTTTGAGTGATAGGACTATTCTGTAACCTGAATGTGATGATGGTTACATTAATTTATATGTGTTAAAACTCATTAAAAATGTAGACCAAAAAAGTTAACTTTACTATATGTAAATTTTAAAATAAAAAATGAATCTACTTTCACTTCATCTGCTCATAATTCAATGTGAAACATTAGAAACAAACTGTAGCCCTTCTCTGCATCAATTTCCTTAGCTTAGGGATCTATTTTTTGTTGCTTTACTCATAGGATTAATGAGATAATGTTTGTGAAATGTTTTGAGCCCTTAAAAGGAAGTTGCTATGCAAATATAAAATGTTGTTATCATTACCCAGGCCCTATTTTTTCTTTGGCTTGTATGATGAAGTTTATGATCATCTTCATTTTCACATTATTTTTAATGAATTGTAACAATAAAATGTGGTAGCCAGGATATAAAATGAAGCACATGCATTAACAAGGCTAAAACTTTGTAATTAGAATTTGAAACATCAGTCTGTCTAAAGATAATTGGCTCTAATGATTATTTCTCTATGTACACAAGCTACAATTTTATGAAGTTCAAGTGTGGCTTATTCTTCAAGTCACTATCTCCTTTGAGATGTTCTTAGTTTATCTGGGTGTCTGAAGAAAAAGAATCAAATGTGAGGAAGAAATTCACATCTGAAAATAAAAGAGTACTCTGTCTTCGAAAGGAAGTAATTAGAGAATAGTCCGTTTAATTTGGACTTTACTTGTATTCCCTTTTTTTAAAGCCTGTACTCTCTCTATTAACAAAAGCATGACTTAAAGATAATATTTAAATTCTTAGAAATCCCCCCTCCCAAATTTTCTTATTTCTTTCTTAAGTGCAAAATAAAGAATTCTATGATATCACTTACAAAAATTGCTGACAGCAGCCTACTTATTTGGGGGTAAGGTTGAATTCCTCTTCCTGGTTTTTGAGGCTTCTGCTAATTTAGCTCTACTTAATCTGGACAATGTCACTCCCTTCATATTAACTCTTTACTTCATCAGGAGCTTTTCCTTCATTCATGTCAGGTTCTTCTGACTTCCACACCTTTACTCAGGTGATTCCTGCTCCTCTTCCTCAGTCTAAAGGGGTAAAAGCTCCTGCATAGATTCCAGTTAGAGACTTTACATGAGACCTAATATGGGTCACATTCAGGTATTGGCCTCTAATTATCCCTGTCTCTGTGGAAGCAAAACTATAAGAATATAAAAACCTCCTTGACAATTTGGATCAGTTAAGTGCCCAAGGCTTAAGTAAAGCCCAACCTTTGTTCTCAGACTAAGTTACACTAAAATAGTTCAAAAGGAGAAAATCCAAGGGTTTTAGGGCATATTTAAAAAAAAGAACAAACAAAACAAAGCAAAACAAAACAAAACAGCAGAAGACATGAAGTTTCTTCCATTTCTGAAAAACTAATTCTTAATTCGAAGTCTTAGCATTTCACTCGACACAAAAAGAAGTTCTGCAGCAAATGTTCACACTTTTCAGTAGATTAGCTGGTAGCTGAGATTCACTTAAAGAAACCACCTATTGTCAAAAGTTCCTCCACACAATCTTTGATACAAAGGAGATCAGGGAAGGATGTGACGATCCCTTTTTCAAAACAGCATTGCTACAGAGAATTAGAAACATAAAGAGAGTCGAGAAAAAGTGTGCATCACCGACCCCTTGCTGATATTCAAATTAAACCATGCTTCCATAAAATCTATGAATTGGGAATAGTTTAGAAGTCACATTGTCTAGCTTCTCGTTTTGTATAGAAATAAGAAATGAATTTCAAAGAGGTGAAACTAATTCCTATCTAAATCCTAAAATTCTATCTGTGGTCCAGAAATCTATGGGCTACATAGAATTCTTATTGAATAGAACTTTATTAATTTTGGGACCCCACAGCTTTTGTAACATTAGAGAATTTGAATGTATCTTGTGGATAACAGGGAGAAGAGTCTTTGGGGATTTTAGAAGATGTGAATAAAGGATGAAAGCAATTTTGGTGATGATAAATCTGGCAGTGGTGTAGAGAGCAGATGGGAGGGAGGAGAACCTGAAGAAAAAGGTTCCACTTAGAAGAAGTCTACGATGCAGCTGATTTGAGGTGAAAATGATAATGCTGATTTTAGACATGTTGAATCTAGGTTACAGTGGGAACTTTAGAAAGATAGAGTCTACAGAGTCATAGAAAGAGTAAACTGATTACTAAGAGTTTAGGGTAGCCAAAATGGATTTGGAAATAAATCATATGAGGAAAAAAGATTGAAAAAGAAAATAGGAAAAACCTTGGCAAATGCATATAGAGGTCGGGAAGAGGAGGAAATTAATGTCTGTTGACTTGCAATATATGCCAGCAATTTGCCTAAGAAACGGACACACTTATTTTAGTTATCCCAACTGCACTTTAAAATAGACATTGTTGCCACTCTCATGAGGAAACTGAGATTTTAAGGTAGTTTGTCTAAGTTCACTTAACAAGATCTGGGATTGGGATTTGGATCTATGCCTGTTAAGCTTCAAAATTCATGCTCCTTTCAGTAGCCATCAAAATAAATGGAGGCAGGACCTCAGAGAAAACAAGTCATAGGCAATATGGACAGTGACCACATCTACCTCTCAGGGGCTATATTACCAACACACAGAAAGTGGTCAAGAGTAGCTGCTGAATGACTAAAGAACTGCAAACCACTTATTGACAACTTTATCAATGTTTCAAGCCAATTATGCATTGAATTGTATGTTTGTATTATTTTAGTCTCTCACAACACTCCCAAAAATGTATGAGGGATTACAGCCCTTCCATGGTCACCTGGAATTCAAGCCGAAGTTAGTCTGTCTCTACATTTGGGTTTCTAACCTCTAAGCTATGTTGAGAAAATCCAACCATTTTGAGTTAGAGGACACCGATGACTTTTGTAAGAGAGATTTATCAATAATAAAAATGAAAATTTTAGGGACGCCTGTGTGCTCAGTTGGTTAAGCCGCTGCCTTCAGCTCAGGTCATGATCCCAGGGTCCTGGGATGGAGTCCTGCATCGGGCTCCTTGCTCAGCAGGGAGCCTGCCTCTCTCTCTCTGCCTCTACCTGCTACTCTGTCTGCTTGTGGTCTCTCTCTCTGACAAATAAATAAATAAAATCTTTAAAAAAAAATGAAAATTTTATTCCACAGGAAATAAACACAGAAGCCAAAGGGGGAAAAAAGTAAGAAATTTGCCAAAGAAAGAATAGACAGACATGAGATATTTGCTAAAAGGAGAAGGAAGGTTCAAGTTGATTTGTTTACACCATTTTGTTGAAAGTGGGAAGCGGAGCCTGCTTTAAGTCAAGGGGTAATTTGTTGGTGGGTACTAAGTTTACCAAACAAAAAAGAAGGTAGTTAAAGAGAAGCAGAGGAGCAAAAACGATGTGAGACAGAGGTCAAATGCAGGGTTAAAGGATAAATAGGAGTAAAGGCAAGAGAGTGGGGTAGACAGAACCGTCTTTTAGGCAACGTGTAAAGGCTCACATGAAGGAACGTGTGTTCCCTTTTGGCCACGGAAAGCAGTCAGCCCTTCTCCATGGGCCTTGGTGGATCTTCAGATGAGCCAGTACTTAGTTTCTTAAACCAAGTCCAAACAAATAGTCTGCAAACATAATCACTTCACAGAGGTAGTCAAACTTAACACTGACTTGATAATGGATGCAGAGAAGACAGATGGCTTTCTTATTTTCACCACTGTACTTATTTTATACATTCAATACAATGGTTCACTACGTATTTCTCAAAATTGTCTCCATCAGAGTGAGTATTCACTAAAAGCAAAGATGATCTCTTCCTTAGGGACAAATGGATGTATCAAAAGCATCAGTGATCAAAGTATTTTTCTCATCACTGGCCTCTTGCCTAGGCCAAATGCAAGAACATTGGCAGTTTGCACTGATGGCTCAGGATACGTAGAGACCAGCAATTTTTATGGCACCTTGGGTGGGCTAATAATGTCATTGCCTAAGGAATACTGCCTGTGACAAAGAAAGAGGACACAGCCTCCCTAAAGCATGCTTTTGTCATTTATCTTATACAGAATATTACATAATATTATACAGAATCTCTTATTATCTTATATAGAAGATACTTCTGTATCAAAAATGCTGGGCTGTCTTTTGAATGAAACATAGACTACGGACCTGCCCATATCATTTGATACTGTGAGATACCACGGATGTGAAGTCTGGGCAATTTTATTGATGATAATTTAACATAGAAAGTGGGTGCTCATTCAATGAAATTGGATTCTTTGCAACATCCCTGATATTTTGGGTGGAAGAAAAGTGACATGATTTTCAGTGGCCCCCTTTCTCTAAACATCAGCTGTTTTTACTTTTTCCTGTGCTTGATGACAAGGCACAACAGACTATGTCAATGGCATTGGCACACAGATGTTCTTTTGACATGACTATTCTGAACGGAGCTATAGTCATATTCATTCCCAAATGCTGGAATGGTTGGTAAGGCTGGCCCCCAAAAGGCAGAACTCATTTTCTCTCCATAGTATTTTCTACTGTTGTCTACTTCATTTTTGAACTTGTTCCTTTGGCTTCTGTAACATTGCTTCATTTAACTCCATCTTTAAACATTCTTTTTCAATTTTCCTTTCATTCTGACTGAACCTTCCATATTGGTATTTCTCAGGTTTGTGTCCCAAGATCACTTCCGTCTCATTCTATCCCCAAGGATCTGAGTCATTCTAATCAACATATGGTGAGCTTTTTACTTACAAATCTGTACCTTCAATTCCAGAATTCTTCCCTAAGCTCCAGGCATGTATATAAATACCTTCAGGATATCCCAAACTTGGTGCCATGTAGAACTTTACATTCAACATGTTCAAATACGAACTCATTCTTTCTAAGGCTGTAACTCCTTTTGATTAATAGTTCCATCAATCATCCAATCCAAAACCTAGGACTCATTCTGGATTTCTTCAAATTCCACATTTAAATTCTATTTACTACTGTTTTATGTCAGGTCCTCATCATCCCAGAAGGGTTATTAACAATAGTTTAACTAGTCTTTTGGCTCACTCCTTGTCCTGGCTTCTATCCAGACTTTGTCTTGCTGGCAGGGTGAACTCTACAATGTTGCTTACTCTTCTGCTTGTAAAATTTCAATTGGTGTTCTGAGACATAAATTTCAACCCCCTTAGAATAAGGGATAGGGGCGCCTGGGTGGCTCAGTGGGTTAAAGCCTCTGCCTTCGGCTCAGGTCATGATCTCAGGGTACTGGAATCGAGGCCCCGCATCGGGCTCTCTGCTCAGCAGGGAGCCTGCTTCCTCCTCTCTCTGCCTGCCTCTCTGCCTGCTTGTGATCTCTCTCTGTCAAATAAATAAATAATATCTTTAAAAAAAAAAGAATAAGGGATAAATGATAATAGAACAGAATAAGGAATAGGTAATAATACAAAATAGTGACTAACCACTGGAAAGATCCAACTCTTCTACCCTATCTGTAAATATTGTGTAGTCTCAACATATTTACCTAATACATTCAAGTGTCTCAGAATACTTAAAAAATCCTTCTAAATATATATAACATTTCTGTTACAAGGTAACAGTAATACATGATAATGCTTTGTCATCTTGCTGCAAAGAAAAACAGCCCACATTACCCACTATTTACCCCAAAGTCCGCAAAGTCCAATGTTAGTTTTCTCTCTCTCAGGCTATAGAACTTTACCTCAGATGGCTTTCTCTTTAGGACTTATTCTCCAGTCTTTGTCCGTTTTTGTAGTTCACTTTAGAAACTTCTTGTTTAGATAATATATAAAGAAATTAGAGCCATTATTGTACTAAATCATGGTTTTATATTGACTAAACCAGGAAGCTACATTGAGATTGCCATTTGTAATATTCTTATTGATGCCTCCAAGTCTCCTGTTTGGCTTTGGTTGTTTTTCTCTTGGAGAGAGAGACAAGATGACACGCTTTTTTTCTACTGGAAACAAGATGACACGCCAGACAGAAATTTTCATTACACTTTGAAACGTACTTTAAGGCTTCAGAGTAGTTAAAGCTAAATTCTAAAGCATGAGAGTTTCTCTGCTTTTTGAGTAGATACCTCTGCTCCTAAATGGCCTGAAAGCAAATGAAAATGATTCAGTCAGGTGGACACATTCTTTGATAAGAATATTTATTTGTTATTATTGAAAAATACACAAAGGCAAAAGGTTGCTTAGCTGCTGATTTTCCAGAATACACAGGGTATTGTAAGAAAGGGGGAAATATCTGTAATATATGGTGGTTTACATTTCTAAGGCATTTAGGCTTATGAGTAGGAGGCGTACCTAGGTCCACTTATTTGAGTTTAAACATACTGAGGCACGCCAGGCAGGCAAAGGATTTGAAACTATACAGTAAACTCTTCCGTGCATTTTTGTCTAGGATTCTAGATCCATCCCCCATCCCCCATCATTCATTCTTTTTTCCCCACATGAGTTTTGGAGTTGTTCATAGAACTGGTAATAATCTACTCTTCAAGAGTTTCCTTGTAATGACAACACTAATGGGACACACAGAACAGAACTAGTTCATGGACAGGTTCCATAGACTCTTACCAAATTGAGGCTCCAGTAAGAAAAACACCAATTTGCAAAGGCACAGTGGAGACAGGTTTAATGCATTAAATACAACATGAATCATTCACAATAACAAGTTTAGTGTTTCAGGGAACTTTTGTTAATACAACACAGTTGGTCACACAAAATACAAATGCTTCTGTTGATTTGTCTTGGCAACTCAGATACATCAACAGTGCTAACAGTTTAACAGCTTTGTTCTCATCTGACAGAAAATAATGGCAGTTCTGCAAGGCAAATGTTAAACCTGACCGTATGTATTTATTAATTCCACAGTGTTTTGACAGATTATAGGGGATGGAACTCAGAGGATGCTGACACGCTCGCTGAGGGCTTTCATCTCTGTTTCTTCAGTTTCGGGACTGTCACTGTGGCTAGCACTTGGATTGATCAGGTGAGCAGGGTACTGTAGGCCTTGCTCGCCTGCGTACTGCTCCCACCGCATATCGTCGCTTTCATGGGTGATGTAGCGTTCCCCGATTTTGCACTCCAGCTCCCGTAAATCTAACCAGGTCTGATAATCCTGAGGGAGAAATTCCAAAATATTATCATAGAGATGATTACAACTCATTAAAACACGGTTTCATTTCTTGTCAGTTCCCCACAACCAATGAGTTACCCTTTTCCCTTCCACTCTATCTGTGCTGTGTCTTCCATCAGGCGCTCTGAGGGGACAACATCAGCACCAAAGCCTTCCTATCTACCTAAACTCTGCAAATGCAGATTGTTTATATGCTATCATGCATCAAAGAGTGGGCAATTAATGCTTGCAGTCAAACAATTAGGAATACTGGCATTCCTCTGAAATTTAATGCCTACGAATAATGCTTCAGTATTGCACAGTATCATTTTTCTAATGTTTAATGTGAAAATAAATATATAAGAGGAAACAAACATATGCATATACTTGATATTTGCCATGCATTTGTTCCACGAATATTAGCCCAGGATTTAAAAATATAGCCTCCACATGAGCACAGTGCATGACCAGATGGGCATCTGCTTGGACATTATCAGAATTACACATATAGATGCTCTTGAAATCTGGTCCTTGGAGTTTTATAATGACCCTTAGGTTTTTTGTTTTGTTTTTCTGTTTTTATGTTTGGTGTATGTATATATAAGTGCACGTATGTGAGTGTGCAATGTGGTATATTTTTCCCCTGTCAAATATTCTTGGTAGAGAGAGATTTAGAAACACTAAATTGTTATTAAATCCCAAGAAGTTGCAAGCATTTTGGCAAACAAGTGGATATAAGAATAACACTTTTAAGAATATAACAAAAGAATTTTACATATAATACAAAAATCTTGTTAAGTATTTAAAGGTCCATCTGATTGGGAAAATATCCAGTGATTAATGTTTACCTGTAGCCAAGGGTGACTCAAGGTCTTATCCACGCTATAGCGCTTTCTCATTTTTACTTGCAGCAAGTTATTGATAAGATCAATGGCTGAAAAAAATTTCAATTATTGATAAAAACAGAAGACAAATCTGGAACATATGTACAATTCATTTACAGTTTATTTCACATCTGCTATTTCACACTGTTAAATGTGGCATAGTGATAACAGGCACTAGAACCTGAAGAAAACACCTCTTGAGAATTCTAAAACCCTGGCCTTCATTTTATTTTGGATGTTAAAAAACGAAAGTGAAAATAATTATGGAGGAGGAAGTCTGAATCTTTTGTGAATATGATGTGAATTTCTCTTGGTCTGGTCTTTAATGCATTTTTCTAAATTAGGAGTTTTGTTTAAATGTACATCATTTAACTATTTTTTGCACTAACTGCAGGATACAACCGATATTCAAGAGAAAACATTTACTAATTTTGTGACAAAATGTGGTTCAAGTTTAAATACACATAACAGGCTTCATAGTCTTCAATCAAATGACAGACATCTGGACACCAAATGTAAAAGGAATAAAATAAAACAGAACATGGGCCAACACTCAGGATAAACCCAGAGTTTAAAAACCAATGGCCCAATAGGAAAACACTGGTTTCTTTCACTTTGCTTTTTAAGTACCAGATGAATTGGAATTATATTAGCCTTCACTGTTTTCTAGAGGAAGACAGGAAAGAAAATTCTCAACAAGAATTATTCTATGATTAATTAGAACCAGTCTATCCAGTTTAATGCTCTGACTCTGATTGGGTTTCCAACAGAGTGTAATTTAGGGGGGAAGAAAAAGTGATTCTTCTAGTTAATCTGGTTTACAGAGCACCTGAGTTACCTATAGTACCATGTGACAGAATTTTCCCTCACCTTTGTAAAAATTATATTTTCAGCCTAGATAATTAATAGTTCATCTATTAAATTCACTATTATACTTCTTACTCATTATTGTAATAACTTCCCATATTTCTTTCATCTTAGCATCTTCTCAAAAAAGAGCTTAGTGAAATCTGCCAAACCAATGGAAGCATTCACATTTCACCAGAATTAATTTCTGGTGAAAAAAAAAAAACCCCTAACCTACCCTGATCATTAGGTTTCCTGAAAGACAGATCTTTCCCCTCCAAATCTTCATCAAGTAGGTAGCTGATATAAAAAAAATGTGAATTAATTCCTCAACTTTCCCAACCATCAAGCAGCTTTGACTCTACTGTATGGTCGACATCAGCCTGTATGGATCTGAAATACAGGTGATCACAGGGGTCCAGGGGCAACTGGGACAAAGACTGCTTCAAACAGAATGAGTCAGAATCCTTCTCATTATCAGCCAAAGAGAAATTATTGCTGTAGTCTTTTGGCAATCCAGAGTTCTTCTCTCTGATACTAATACTCCAAATATTTGTCTGCATGCTTGGACGGCTGGAGAATCAAACACCTCAGAATTCTTTGATTGGAGAAAGTAAATGCAACGGCACACATTTCAGTGCCGTCTAGGCCCATACACCCTTGCCTTAGCCGGGGTACCTCAGGAAACACGGTACTTAGTATAATTTCAAATTCCACACGTGTGTTCCCAGAGAGCTTTTGAAAGTATAGTTCTCTCAGTGAACTGTGAATTGGGCATGTGCTTTAAAACATCCATTCACATGATTTACTCACTGGTGAGTAAAGTGCACCTTCCATTCTTGCTGCTGGGAAGTCACAGAGCAAAATGGAGGATGAGGGGAGACAGGAGAGCTTATGTGCTACTGTAAGTGCGCCACGGCATTATGGGTCCCCAGACTCTGCAGGCAATAAATACACGTTATTAATTCACTCATTCTGCTTTGAATTCTATAATTAGGAAGGTAGGAGTACAGTAACTCAACAAAAGGTCTGGTTTGTGCCCAAATGCACCCCGACAGTGAACCACACTGCCTAATGGGAAGGGAAGGACTGCCAGAGGAGAAGCTGTAAGTGTCTGAGGGGAATGGAATATGTGGAGATGGAAATTTTTTCCTGCTGAATGAAGCACACAATCACAAGTCTGACTACAGCCGCAGTGCCCAGGCGATGTGACTAAACACAGCAAGATAATGGCAAGTACCGCCAAGAGAAAATAGTTTAGGATAAAAGGAGAGAATTAGAAGGGATACGTGTGTGCAACAAAATGTGTGTGTGTGTTTGTGTGTTTATAAATTTTGTGGGTCTTGGTAGAAAAAAAGTGGGGAAAATTTTTGACTTTGGGCACGTGGTGCTAGTCGGAAAACAGGTCCATCACTAGTGTTTGAGAGCTCCATTCTACTTGTTGCTGTTTCTGGAGCTCCTAAAACACCCTTTTTATTAATCAAGTCATACAATTCAGCACTAATAGTACCATCCAAAATGCCTTTCACTAAACCCATTTTTTAAAGAAATTCTAAAGTTTCATTTCGTTTTCACAATGTTCTCTTTATCGGCTATGTTCCTCACAGGTGTCAACCATTCATTTATCTGTTCATTCGCCATTTATTCACCAAACCTTCTCTCAGGAATGACTATTGGCAATTACTTAGGGAACAAAAGAGTTAATGATAAGGCTCTGACACTAAAAAGCTCCCAATCTAGTTGCAAAGGCAAAATGTGAGCACAGACACACTGGAGATAGTATGAAACGATCTCCAATGGTTCAGACTATTTCCTGTGCCAATGAGTTACATGATACTGGTGACAAGAATTTGTTTCTCCTATATTGTGCCCCAAACTGTCTTTTTATAACTAACCCACATTAACTTAGCTCTATTCTGTATGACAGGTTTTCAAGTCTTAGGGACAGCCATTCCCCTTCGCTTCAGCTTCTACCTACCGTTCCTTCAGCTGTCCTTCACGCTCCTCAGTCTTCCTGTGCACCTTTATTTTGACTTTCACTAGCTTTTCTTCGATGTTCCTATTCATTGTTGACAGAAGCTTCCTCATAATTAACTGACTTATTTGTATACACAGGTATTATTCAGGTAGCAGAGAATTGAGGGTTTTTAAGTTTCACATTCATATTCTTAGATAGTCCTGATAACAACCCTATGAAAGTAGTTATTTTCATTGTCACTTTATATAAAGGGAAAAAGGTCACGTAACTTGGCCTAGGTCAGACAGCTCCTGAACTGAGGCTGAAATCCAGGGGTCTGGCTCCAAAGCCCTTGCTTTTAGAGACTATGGCATATAGCAATCGGATCATACTATTAACTCATTATTATTAACTGATCTGAATGTTAAAAAAATTAATTAAATTTAACATTTTTTCTAATTATGAACATTAAATTCTTAATTATGTTTCTACTACACTTTTATGTTCTCATGTTCTTCTGTGAGTTTCACTCAACATTTTGGGATTCAAAGACTATTCTGATTGTATGTGGTTTGAGCTCCTCCTACCATAAGGGCTAAACATCCTAACTATCTACCATGTCCAACTGAATGAGTCTATCTGCTATGTACTAATTGAATTTTTAGAAACTTTTTTTTTTTCAGGAAAATGCTTTAATATGAGGCTAGATGACTCTATCCTAGATCACACTCCCAACCTCCATGCCTACTGGTTATTCTCTGAGCAAGGCTGACAAAAAAAGGCAACTACCTTCCAGGAGTACTGCCATCTAGTCCCTATTTTATCATCTTTTCCAAAGATGGAAGATAGATGGGAGATTTTTTCCAAACGTTTTATTATACTGAAGGCACATTAGTCCTCAGTAGTACTCATTCTACCATTCTTTTTTTTTTTTTTTTTTTTCATTCTACCATTCTTATGTAAAAAGAAAATTTAATTATTCTGGGAAAAATTTAAGTAAACTAATATTGACTAATGTTGAGTTTTAGTCATTTCCTCCTAAGGGCCAGGATTTGTGTTCTAAATGTTTGCACACTCTCTACTCAATCATTCAGTCTAGTCTAGGATTTTGTCAAGGATAAATGTTAAGCTTCTTGTTGAATGACTTCAGAATTCATTCTTTCCCCCTTTCAGAAATGCAGAAAACCCTGGCCTGTCTTAAGTACCCTGGCATCTCTCTCATTTTATACATGATTTATTAAAAATTACTTACAACGGTTCTAAGAGCATCACTGTGAGCTTCTTTAATATGCAGTCATAAACATGTATCGTATTTATAGCTGCCCCTGAGTGTTGTCCTCTTGTGATACAACCATTTCCCCCTAGGTGCTAACTCTCAGCAGAAACTGCTGGGTGTAATTTAAGAGTGGAGAGGATCCAAGCCAAGGGAAGAGGAAGCCAGTAACAAATGAGCAAAAAGACTGGGAAAACTGGCGTAGCCCCAGCAGTCCCAAATGAGAGCCAGCAATCAGAAGAAAAGTCCAGATGGGGTCTCAACTCCAGTTCCCAAACTTAAATCTAGACTCAGAAATCTGATTTAGGAGAGAATTAGAAGGGATACGTGATTTAGAGGGAATGTAGGAGATGAGAGGGAGGGAGGGAAAATGGGAGAGATAGACATAAAATTGGGCCATTCTGTGAATTTCTCTTAAAACTAAGCAGTGGAGACAAGCAGCACGGTCTGGGTCCGGCTGTGGGAGACGGGATAAGAGGACTGCTGTAGAGTGGAAAGAAAGGGAGGTGCATGCTGGCACTGCAGCAGAGCAGGATGCCAGTGCCCAAGGCAGAAGGTAGAAGGAGGCAGAAACTTCAGGTTCCCCAGAGCTCCATGAGGATCTGCAGCTGAAGAGGTCTCCGTAGAGCCATTAGAAAGGGATATTGGAGAAGGAAATAATGTCTCAGAAAATCTTGATATCTTGCACCTCCTTCCCTAGATATAGCAAAATGGATATATCCAAACACCTGCCTTTCAAGAGCTGATGTTTATTCAAACATAGTGCTGGTCTCCACAGTTTTGGGCAATCAGCAGACATCATTTTGAAAAGCTGACACTTGCTAGGGTCAAAGCTATACAGGAACTCCTCTATTCCATTGGGTTATATATTTTTTGTTTTACACTTTCCTCCCTTTAGTTTTTCAGTTTGAAGACTCCCCCATCCCTCCTTGAAGAAAACAGGAGAAAAATGGGCAGTGGCTGATTTCTCCTTCTCTTTGCAGTGAATATGATAACTTTTTCAGAGACTGGCAGGATTACTTTCTGATTTTTCCTGCCCATTTATTCTGGGAGTTAGCCTTTCTATTATTCTGAGGGTTTTATTCTCTTCCTTAAACTCAATCCCTTCCTTCCCTGTTATTAACAAGCTGTCTTAAATCCAAGCTCTCTAAACACCTTGGAGAGCCACATCGAGGTGACGAGGGAGAGAAGCAGAAAAATGTTCACCTTGAGCCCAGAAGGCTGACCGATAGCCTGCAGAGTTTCAGTAAAGATCAAATACATGCTGGTTGCTACATTCTTTTTAAAAATTTATTTATTACTTATTATTATTATTTATTTATTTGACAGAAAGAGACACAGTGAGAGAGGGAACACAAGCAGGGGGAGCGGAAGAGGGAGAAGCAGGCTTCCCCCTGAGCAGGGAGCCCGATGCGGGACACCATCCCAGTCTGAGCTGAAGCCACCCAGGTGGCTGAGCCACCCAGGTGCCCCTGGTTGCTCCATTCTTAAAGGGTCTCATGACTGCCTGCCTATCTCACCGATAGTTAATATCAAACTGAATGTTAAGCACCAGAGAAATCTTATGAAAGTAGTTTTACGAGTAGAAATTCGAAGAAGACATTTATGATCTAATACTTCTTGCACCTTCCCTCTTGAGCACTAGGCATATAACCAGCAGCTTCAATCAGCAAAAGTGCAGCTCTTTTCTGCTCATGGGTCCTGTCCTGAGCTACTTAAATAAACTTATGAAGTTGCACTATAAAACGTTTCAAGAATTCTTTCTCGGCCTTCGTGCCTATGATCCCGCGACAGCGGCAATGTGGGAAGTCTTTCCTTTTTCTTTGTTATTGGAAAATTGTAGGCAATTGTATGGTTCAATTTCATTTTTAAAAGAATCCCTTATCCTTCATGAGCAAAAGGGCTTTGTGCCTTCTAAAACATCTCCAGCCATGGATTCACACTAATGTTTCCTATAAGTTAGAAAACAAGAGAAAAGTAATCTGTTTTTTGAAGCCTGAAGTTCCTTTTTGGCTACAATAAATTCTTGGCTAACATGGTTACTTTCCCCCGAACTTCTGGTACAGCAATTTCTCTCATTGCCCCATCAGCTGAGAGACTAAAATGTCAGGAAAGCGAAGAGAAAATTTAATCAGACGTTCTCTTTTGCTAGAACGGAACTTTCAGCAGATGTTAGGATAGCTAAAGTTCTGGGTAGCCTGTTTGCCAGGTGTACAAATATATTGGAACAAAACTAAAACTAAATGGTATATGCAGGTGCTGAAGGGCTTTATGTTTTAATAGGAAAAGAAATGTTCCATCATGGTGCTAATTGTATAGATTCCATTTTTTTCTGGCACCAAAATTCAGAATTACCTTTGAAATTGTAGAAACTATATTGCAGTCATTCTGTATTTCAAAGAAAATAACATAGAGAGAGGACAGAATAGATTCTCTGTGGGGGGGGCCTCTGCAGGTCAGTCGGTCGAGTGTGGGACTCTGGATTTCGGCTCATGTCATCATCTCAGAGTTATGAGATGAGCCCCAGGTTGGGCACCGTGCTGTGTATGGAGCCTGCTTAAGATTCTCTCTCTCTCTCTCCCTCTGCAACTCCCCCTCCTCTGACCTCTCTCCCTCTTTTTTTTTAAAAAAAAAAAGGTTCTCTCTATGTTATATATATGCAAATATTTGCATATGCCATTCAAACCTATCAGTCATTTCCCATTTCCCATCTTGCATTATCTCATTAAATGCCTGTCCTCTCCCCAATGCTTCCCACTAGATTTTAACTCCCTTGAGGTCACAGAGATTTCGTACTGATTTTTGCACATAAGTTTCATAAATATTTAACATAAAATGCATCATTCAGTGCATTAGAAAAATGCTCGCTAAATGGCATCTGGTGGATTGAATACATTAATTAGAAATTTAAATGGCCATTTTCTCAGCTCTAAGTTTTAATATCCACATTATGTGTATATGGTTTGTATTATTTTGGCTAAACATATCCCTAGACGGAAAGACATTACAACTCAATAAAATGTAATCGATCACAAGATTGGTGACTTCTAGCAGAAAAATCAGAATAATGCTAAAAATACCTGCAATAGAGATCATGTTATTTTGCGATGTTGATTTTACAGAAGTGAAATTACCTGTGAATCCCACGGGCTGACCTCTTTTTTCCAGAAATAGTACCTTTTCAACATTTTCCCCACACTGTCTTCTGTCCACCCACCATTAGTCAGGTACAAATTTTCAAATAGGAAACCAGATCAGAACTATTATTCTAGTGATGCAGCCATCATCCGTCAACCACTGAGATCCTTGCCTTCTTTTTTCTTTTTTCCCTTTCGATTCCGCCTCCCTGCCTGTCACAGTGTAGTGCTCAGTACTTCTCTTGGTTTGCTTCACGCTGATGGTTAAGTTGTGTGTTTATTTTAAAAATCGTTTTGCAACCCTTCACATTCCAGCTCTCAACCCAGCAAGCTGTTGCCGGGCAACACTAACTGGGCCGCCCCTCCTGGGCTGAAACCAGAGGCTGCAGGCCCCAAACAAGGCCGCTGGAAATCCTCCTCTTACTCAGTCTGAGTCAATGACCGCAATCCAATGAAGAGCAGGACCTTTCGAGACGTGTGTCGGTATCTTTCCTTTTCCAGTTCTTTCTTCTGTAGAAAGTTACTCTACCAACGGCTATGCCTTTGCTTTAAGTTCAATTTCATTTCCTCTTGCAGACTAGGAACATGGTCTTGGAAATCGTGAATTGTTTAAACACAGAATAGAGCAGCCCCAAACGGATGCCAAATTGATTCAAAATTTAAGGTAGAAATCAAAATACACTTATATGATCCTAATGATGTTCAGGTGGACTTTTTTTTTTCTCCTCCTTTTCACTGCATATTAAAATCCTTTGGAGAGGCTTTTGTGTTTCTGGTTTTTAAAAAACGCTAACACTCAAGCCACTGGTTCAAGTGAAAATCCTTGGGGAGGGCTTCCAGGTAATGGTATTTTTAGAAACACTTCAAGTGTTTGCTAGTATGTGCAGCTAGCTAGTATTGAGAATGACTTTGCCAAACCGTGCTTCTCAGACTTTTAACATGCATATGAATAATCCAGGGATCATACACTGAGGATTCTGATTTGGTAGATCTGGGGTAAGACCTGAGAGTCTGTCTTTTCGTGGATCCCAGGAGAAGCCTTAGACCACATTCTGAGTAGCAAGGAACTAGAGGTATGAGAACATTGACAGTAGATAATAATTGGTTAAATATTGCCCAAAGGACCCCTGAATGGATGGATGTAGACATAGAGAAAGGTCTTTAAACACAGAGAAAGGTATCTGTCCTCAGCCCTTTCTGGTTTCAGTATTCTGCAATGAAGACACAGAAGGGTTTTAGGATTCAGAGGATGCCAACAGAAAGAGCAAACAAATTGGATTACACAAATAAGTTCCAAAGTAACTGTATCTGGAGCTATGGGCCCTCCTAGTAAGATAACATTTAATAGGGACAAATGAAACGAAGTCTTCTTTTTAGGTCCCACTTCCCCACCCGCCAAGGAAAGTTTTTAGAATTGGAAAACCTGGCTTATCAACAACATCCATGAGAAAGAATCCAGGATTCTAAATCCACCATAAACTCAACATTTCTTTACTTATTGTTCCCAACTCAACTGTGATTTTATGCCATGCTAAAATAAATGTATTCTTTATCATGAGGAAGAGGTGGCTTCACATTACATTTAACTAGACTCACAGAACCGCGAGTGAGAACAGTTTTGGGGTTTGATTTCAAAAGAACATAAACAAAGACGAGAGTGTTTGGACCAGAGTGAACAAGAGACTGAAGGGAAAGCTGACTGCCCAAGAGAAGAGAAAGGTGGAGAGGAGAGGATATGAGAGGAGAGGAGAGAGGAGGGGAGGAGAGTGGAGGGGAAGGGAGGGGAGAGGA
Organism: Procyon lotor; assembly: GCA_028646535.1. NCBI lineage: Eukaryota > Metazoa > Chordata > Mammalia > Carnivora > Procyonidae > Procyon > Procyon lotor. The sequence continues at coordinate 63,835,004 of CM053609.1, forward strand.
GAGGAGAGGGGAGGGGAAAGAAGAGGGGAGGGGAGAGGAGGGGAGCAGGGCAGAGCTCAGGTGTGACATGATGGCTACTTTCAGACGTCTGAGATGAGCTTCTATTTGGAAAAAGAAGTTGGTTTGTTCTAACAGTGGATATAAACACTGAGATATTTTTGCTCATTGTGCAAGGGTCAAATTGAGAAGAAACAGGGCTCCTCATGAAACTCTGCATTTTCTCTCACTGGAGCAATTTAAGAATGTTCTGGGTAATTCCTTGATATCTTGGAACTATAGAGCAGGATAAGGGTTAAGTAAGATTTTTAAGATGCTGTATTTTGAAGTATTCTGTGCTGTCATTATAGAAGTAAACTCACAGAATACTTAAAACTTCACTGTCCCTCTACCCTGACATTGCAGATGTCATATTTCAACTCAACTATGATATTACATTCATAAGTGAGATTTTAATTTCGTAATCGACATATACAGGAAACACTTCAACTTGGGGGGCAAATAAACAGCCAAGTTTTGAGCACCTATGATGTCGATAATCTTTTTTTTTTAATGCCAATATTCTTGCGAAAACTTCTCAGCAGTTTCTCTCTACAAATTATCATCTTTTAGAAAGAATTCTATTAGTTTTATCTTACTTGCTATCAAAATAAACGATTCCTGGTGGTACATCTTTTCATATATCATCTCATTTGGATTTTGTACTACATGTATACAGACACATACAAACGTAATAAAGAATTCACTCTACTAGATTAAAAAAATTACTCTATGCCTTTGGTTCATAATTTTAAGGTTCCTTATTATTGAATGAGGGGCATAACTTAAAAAAAAAAGTAAATGCAAGTAATTCCAGAACTTCAAGTGGGGATTATTAAACCCCAGTGGAAGTTCGAACCCACATAATTCACTTTAGTTTACCAATCGTGATAGAATTTCCTGGCACTCGGTCAAGCATTTTGAAGCAGTTCGCTGGCTAGTCCCCTCACATCTCCTCCGTGCTGTTATGTCTGACAGTGGTGCTAATATGTTGACAAATCAATCTATACATTAATATTCAGCAGGCTTGCTGGATCTGCAAGCCTCATAAACTGTTACAAACAGAGTTTAATTATTAAAATGACAATTGTCTTTCCTTTGTTTCTTATACCATTGGATTTCTGGGTCTCATCCACCCAAGGCTTATTTTCAATGGGGTTATTTTTTTGTTTTGAACAATATGTAGTGCAAGAGGGACCTACAGCTGGTTCCCTTTCATGGCAAAGTGCTACTTCCAACTTAAGTGTTTAGCGTTCTGGAACACTGTTGGATTTTGAAAACATACCATGTGGTATTCTTGGTGCTAGGCTTTTATTTAGCTTTGCTTTGTGTTTGTACTGGCTGTATTTTTCATCTTCAATTTCTAGGGGAAAAACACACTTGTGACCAATTTTATTTGAATTAACCACACTGAATGGTGAAAAATTGCTTTTAAAGTAAAATTGAGGTGCTTTGATAAATGTAGTGGTATATTATGATAGCCATTCCATGATTTGAGATGCCATATATTCTACGTTGTGCATAAATGTAACCACAGGATTGAAACTGGCTGGAAGAATAAATTACAGTTATGCTTATCAGGGCGAGGAAGAGGCAGAAATACTAACATTGAAGGCTATTTGAGTGCACAGGTGGAAAAAAACCTATGTCACTGGGGTATCATCATGATTTTGTCATTTTGAACTGAAGACAAGCTACAGGATTCATGCAAGGGGTTCCCCTCCCCTTTTATATGTGGAATGTCAAAGCTTCATGTCAACTCTTAATCCGTGATAATACCAACTAACCATGTGACTCTGACGCTGAGCAGTAACAACACAGCAGGTGATTTGAGAGTAGGTGCTCCTTCAGACTTCACTTGTGAATACAGAATATGATCTCTGTCTGCAGGGGTTGGGGGCTCATCATGAGACAATTGCCAAGGTTGCCTCTGTGTTGATTACTGCCTGCTTGCCTCCCTAATGGCGCATAAAGGAATATCAAAACTCAGAAGAAAAAAAAAATAGTAATTTCTCTGGTGATCTTCGCAGTCTATTGCTAACCTTCTTCAGATTTACTATGTGTCTCTAATTGAACACATCGATTCAATTTGATGATAGCAATGTACTTTTGACTTTAACAAATGCTTTCCCATTGCTGCGGGTTTGTCATCATTCTGGTAAGATGACTTGGACTGGAACAAATACACGGTAGCTCACCTTACCAGCGATACAACCCATACCACTCGGTTACCTATGCCACTTCCCCTCTTCCTCTAAGAGTAAACTTTTGGGAAAACAAAAGCTGCCTACTAAAGTCTACATAAGAAAGAATAGGTTAAGATGTGTGTTATGATTAGGAGCAACTGAAAGAACACAGGAAAAGAGAATTTGTATGACTTTCACACTTGAAAATTCTCCTTGAAGTGAAGGTTACGTCTTTATCTGCCCAATCACGACTCAAGGACTGGTGTGAAGGGAAAGGAAACACAACCCCCGATCTTCGGTGAATAATGCTTATATATACAATATTACACATGTTGTTTGTATATTTAAAATTTTAGACATTTTTAGACCAGGCACAGCAGAATTATAGTTATATAAAAGGTTGGATTCCATTTATGTCTGGAGCCTTCTTTCCCCACACACACTTTTGTTCACTTTTATTTTTTATCTATTTCTTAAGTAGGCTCCATGCCTGGTATGGAGCCCAACACAGCACTTGAACCCATGACCCTGAGATCAGGATCTGAGCTGAGAACAAGAGGTGGATGCTTAACTGACTGAGGCATCCAGGCGCCCCAGTTTGATTATTTTGTAATGAAAGTACTGTATGCACTTGGTAAAAGATCTAAATTAATCAGTAAAAGGAGTTCAAAATGAAAAATAAAAACCTCACATCTCATTATGAGACCCACTCTCCAGAGATTACCTCTTTTAACTACTTAAAAATTTTCTTCTGATTTAAACAAGTGCTACTCAGGGGAGGTCCATGAATCACTGCCAGTATGTGAACTGTTCACTGGTCTATGATGAGATAGGTGTAGAAAGACTAAGGGTTTGGAAACTTTGATAGAAATTTGATATTGCTGTCACATTTATTTTATTTTATAAAGTATTGGTCCATATGTTTGGAAATTAAAATAAAATAAAACTGGTCCTTTATCACAGAGTTTGAGAAGAGCCACCTTGGGAGCGGCTGGGTGGCTCAGTGGTTAAGTGTCTACTTTCAGGTCATGATCCCAGGGTCTTGGGACTGAGCCCTGCATCAGGCTCCGTGCCTAAAGGAGAGCCTGCTTCTCCCTCTCCCACTCCCCCTGCTGTGTTCCCTCTCTTGCTGTGTCTCTCTCTGTCAAATAAATGAACAAAATCTTAAAAAAAAAAAAAAAGAGACAGAGAGAAGAACCACTTTAAAAACAAACAAAACAAAACAGATTCCTTTCCATTAAGGACAATGAATCCTCTCATTTTTTTCTCGAATTTATTGTTCTCTTTCCCCCAAGTAATGAGATTATCCTAAATTAATGTACTGGCCACCTTTGTAATTTAGAACAGTGCCCGGCACAAAATATGAGATATGTATATAATATATGTATATAATACATGTATGTAATATATGTATTAACTCTTAAGATAAAATTATATATTAAATCATTTACAGGTAAATTTATATAACTCAGTCCATTCACCTAGGCAGAATCTTATATGAACTCTGAAAACTACGGCTCATAGAGCTCTCTTTACCTCTTCTCTGTTCTCCTCCCTCTCAGCACTGTAAATGTTTCATTACCTACATTCTTTTGTATAAGTATAATAAAGTCAGATATGCTTGGTCTAAAGGTTGCCTAAAAATTTAAACCAATTAGTAATATGTGGAATAATTTATATGTAACTACTATGAACTATAAAATTATAACACCTTCCCTCCCCTATACTTGTCACATATTACCCTATAATACTTGTATATATACTTGTCATTATATTACCCTATAATATCAAATTTCCAAACCTATGTCCATTCAGAGGAGAATTTTCATGTGTAAAAAGGATTCTCTTTTCCCATGTTCTTTTAATTGCTCAAAATCATGGCACATATATTAGTTTCTTCTATACTGTATATAACTTTATTATACAACTTTTTGTATTTTCCAGAGTTTATGTTTTCTTTTTTATTCTTCACAAAAGAAACTCGTCAAGAAGCTTTTTCTAGTCTTACTACTTTCATGACAATGTATATTGAACTACATTTAACATTTGGAACAAATTACATGCCCTGATACTAAACTAAATATCTGATAAAGAAAATGTGAATGCAAAGAGGTTGGGAATTAGGACTTTTATAGTTTACTTAAATTTAAATCCTGGGAATTTATTTAAAAAGTTTTTTGGAAAAAAAATTTTCAGAGCACTGTTCAGCTGTCAGGTCTTTCAGAGGATCAGGGCTCTGGAGCAGAGTTTTTGAAAGTGTGATCCATGGACTTTTTACATTCTCAGGGCAGGATTGCCATTTATGCGGGTGGAGACTGGGAATCTCCATTTTTAACTAGAAATGGTTGGCATGTCAAAGTTAAAAAATGCCTGCTATAGACCTAGAGCTAGACTATGACAGGTTGTTTAAAATGAGCCATAATCAAGAAGGTTCTTTGGCAAAATTATTAGAAATCCCTTGCCTTGCAAATATTCCTGTGTTCTATTAGCTAGTTTTTCCATTTCCTATTTCTAAGCCCTACACTCCTGTTATCTACTTCTTAAATCATAGACAGAGTCTTATTTGCAATTTTCTGATTTTTGGCAATGTCCATCCAAGATTTACCCTTATTATTGTACCAGATGTGACAAACATGGAGAATAGCCTGATCTATCTCTTGTTCTTTTGGAATTTCTAAAAATGCAATGAAAGGGCATATTGACTTATAATCAAGTAAGGCATCATTTTCCTTAGTTTTATCCAATTATCTAAAAAATGTTTAAGTGAAAATGGGCTGCTCTTGGGGCGCCTGGGTGGCTCAGTGGGTTAAAGCCTCTGCCTTCAGCTCAGGTCATGATCTCAGGGTCCTGGGATCGAGCCCCACATCGGGCTCTCTGCTCGGTGGGGAGCCTGCTTCCCCCTCTCGCTCTGCCTGCCTCTCTGCCTACTTGTGATCTCTCTCCCTCTGTCAAATAAATAAATAAAATCTTAAAAAAAGAAAGAAAAAGGGCTACTCTTTTCATAAGATAAAGTAAATTTGCCTTATCAAGTAAATATTTTAAAATAGGTACACAAGTCCTTTCAAGGAACTGAGAAAGGTCATAGGATGAATGTGTTGAGGGCCAAACTGAACTCAGTATGTGATAAAGCTAGAGGTGAGTGAGGCCATGTATAATCACTGATGGGTAATAGTGGATAAACTGGATGATGTCAAACACCCATCCAGTAGTCACAATGATGAAATGAAATAAGATGAAACACACAACACACAACATTGGCTTAGAATGAACTGTAACCCATCTCATCCCATCTCATGATAACCTAAAGTCTTCATTGTGCAATTATTTGCAATCATGTGATTCATTCTGGGGTGTTTTATTGTATACATGCATTCTTATTTAGCTGCATTTGTATAACTGTATTTATAATGTGTGTATTTGGTTCTATATATAAATACCTATATATAACTGTAATTAAATATATGTTTAGTTACATATATAACTTTATATAATTACATATAAGTGTGTGTGTATAACTAAATACATATATATAGACAGATACATAGATCATGTAAAGTGACTGGAAAATAGAAAGTGTTCATATATTTAAGGTACTCTAGCTATGTCAATCACTGTGCTAAGTAGTTTTCAGCATAATTTCATTTAATACTTAATATAACCCACTGAATTAGGAATTACTGTCACCATATTTCAGACAAGAAAACTGAGACCTAAGAGAGTAAGTAACTTGGATGGGGTCACCATTATTCTAAGTGGAAGAGCTCTCCACTCAGGTCATTATCACAACATGATCTTGTTTCCCTGTATTTTAAGACATTATTGAAAATTGTGTTGCTACTGTAGCTCTAAGCGAGTGAAAGCATATTAAAAATTTAATGTGACAGCATGGTAAAATCCATTAGGATAATCAAGAGGCTGTAAATGTAGTAGATAAGAGCATCTACCTTGGAGCCAGCTGACAGGATTTGCACCCTGGCCCCACTTAGGCAAGTCACTTAACCCTCTGTGTCTACAGCGCTTCATCTTTCAAATGGAAACAATTATAGTATCTATTCAAAGGTTGGGGATGAGTAAATGAGTTCATATACGTAGAGTGCTTGGCTATAATGCAAGTGTTATAGAAGTGTTAGCTATTTTTTTCTTTGAAAGTTTAATTTTATTATCTTCCTTTTACCTGTAACATTTGGTGAGTTAAGTTTTCCCCAAATTTTTTTCTCATTTTTCAAATCATACTTTGATTCACCAAAAAAGTCTATTTTTATAATGGACATCTGTTAATGCTTTTGTGTTTGTTTTTAGCCTACTATCCTTTCCCTGCAGGAACTTACTCTCTCCAAACTGGAGAGGCTCTCCATCACCCATATGGCCAATCAAAGCCAGGTTCCTGTGGTGACAATGGGATTGTTCCCAGGGTATTACGGGATTTAAGCAGAGCCAATCAGTGCCCCTTTCAGAGACTCTATGGCTACTGAGAGATAATTACTCTTCCATTCTGAGATCATGTCAGTGAGTAGCACGTAAAACCTGGGGCTGCCGGGGATCACTTGGCACCACATGAAGAGTCTACCCGAGAAGGAAGCCATCAAAAAGTAAAGCAGAGTTGATGAGAGATAGAAAAATAGGATACTTGAATCGCCGGATCTAAACAGACGAGATTCACCTTTTGGATGTCCCAGTTGTGTGAGTCAATAAATTATCTTCTGCTTAAGTTAGTTATAGGTTTCTATTATTTGCATACAAGAGTCCTGATTAATTAATTCACTGCTAAATTATTAGTAAGCACATCTCCAGAATGCTAGTACTCAGCCTATTATATGATCATAGTAAAAATAATGAATGAGTTTAAAATATTCTCTATAGGATCCTAAACATCAAGCCATGAAAAATAAGCACCTTTCATGTGCAACAATATATGATATAAAGAATGGAGGCAAATAACTTCAAGTCCAAGTCCTACCACTGTGTGACTTTAGGCAAGGCACTTAACCTTTCTGGTTTCTGTCTATTACAAAAACTAAAACAAGTTACATTTTGGAGGATTGTTGTGAGGTTCAAAGGGCACAATTATAAGTCCAGCACTCCAATATATAGCATTACATTATATCAGGTACATTTCTACACTAACAGAAAAAAAAATGCAGGATCCAGGAATTTTTTTCATTCTGACACATCTATGTATGCTACAAAGACCTTACAACTTTCTTTTTTCTTTTGCATTTTCACGCCAAAAAAAAAAAAACTACAACTACCAATATGTCTGAAGAATATTTGAGAAACATGCACATCAGTTTGCATATAATTTCTAAAATTATACAATCAATTCTTGGTTACCCGCCAGAGCAATTGCTTAGCTTAGTATTCTAGCCTCCTCCTAAATCGAAGTCCTTGGTTCACCCCACACCTGCCTTTGTCGATGTTTTTCTCATCCTTTATCTCATTCAGTCTCTGTTACAATCTCATTCTATAGGCAGGCATCATAATCCTATGGTACAGATGAGGAACTCAAGCTCAGTGAAGGCTAACTAATGGCTAATTAGAATGGCAGATAGGATGATTGCTCCAACTGTTGGACTGTTGTTCCTTACCTTTGATTTTAGAGTCCCTGAAGTGCTGAGCTTTTTATTTCCTTGTATCTGGATTCTTGGTGGTTCTGGTGTGGTTTAAAGTATACTGAGACTAAAAATTCCCTAATACCAGTTGTGACCATCCTTTGCCAATACTAGTTCGCTTGTGCATTTCTCAGATCCCATGTGTTTAAAATTATGTTGTACCAGCCCGTTGTCATGAGGCAATTTTTTGTTCTCAACAAGACAGTGGGATAGACTCAGGCCAGTAACTACTTCTGTAATACATCATCTGTATTATGGCATCTTTAACCAACTTTTTAATATTCAATTATTAGTTTTGTTCATACACCAGCAGCCAGGTAACTCATTTGCCATCTAGAGCCTCAATTAGCAAGTAGTACAACTCTTATTACTCAAAAGCCAGGATGAGTCAGAAGCCGTTGCTGAGGAGCAAGTCCAGTTAATTCCCAAACTGACCCTTGAATGATGTAGGAAAGTGAGGTTCTATCTGAGCTGGTCTCAACATCACTCTGAGCGGTAGGAAACTTTCAGCACTTAGAAATATGTACAGCAAGTAAAATATGGACTTCCTTGTCAAATATAAATGGCTTTTAGATTTCCCATGTAATTCTCTTTCTGAAATGCTATATCTCTTTCTTTGCAAATTTTTGTGACTGGCCTAAATTCCATCTCCTCTGAAAATACAATTCAGACTAGTCAAGTCCACAGTGATTCTTCCTTTGACTTGACATCTTTCATTTAGTTTCAAGTTCTTTGAAGAAAATTTTATGTTTTGTTCTGGAGATATTTTATATGTGTGTGTGTGTGTGTGTGTGTGTGTGTGTACGCATATGCATACACACACACACACACACACACACACACACACACGGTTTCCCAACAGCAGTTCCTTGAGGCATTAATATTTAGGTCTCTGGTCTCTACTAGCAGTGATAATTAAACATTCGCAATCTGTAGCTGTATGTTTCTGGCCTCAATAGGTTATATCGACACAGCTAGGCCAGTACATTTCCATGGTACCAGAGAGGGAACATCATTTACTCCACTACTCTAAGAAAAAGAGTTTAAAATGTGGAGGCTCTTTTCCCAATGTCCTATTCCTGCAAAACAGGAAAATGTTGACTGGCTTCAGAGGGATTCCAGATGTGTACTGTGGTAACAATATCAAGTCATTTTACTGAATTTCTGGATTGCAGGTATCAAGCATAATGGTTAGCCATATTTAAAGGTAGTGTTTGCTAACAAGGATACTGGTCACAAGGTTATTTGATAATCCCATCTTTCTGCCTCCTGGAAAGGAAACATAATGATACTTTGCTTTTCGCCTCTGTTAAATTATCCTAAATATTTCATTAGTTCTTTGGCTACATGATAGTTCTTTTGTAGGTCACAGATTCCTTTAAGATATATCCATCCAGCTATGATTTGCAACTAATTAGAGGATATTAAAAGGTTGTTGCTAATAGTAACTCAAAGCCCTAATAATGGATAGCTCTTGCCATTTAATACCAACAGTAGTCTAAGAACTTACTTACCTCAGGCAGTTTATATACACTCTTTTCCGATTCTTATATCACTACATTCAGTAACCGGTACCAAACAGATGTTTATCTGTGACTGTATTTGCCTTTTTAAGTGGCAAAAAATCTGAATGACCTTAGAACTAGATGTGGCCTGCAGACTAAAGAAGGACTGGTCATTAAACAGTGGTTAAAGGACGAACGCACAGGTTGTCTGGGTATGAATTCTGGATCTTCCACTTACTAGCTTTGTGCTTTTGGCTGTGGTGTCCCTTCTCTTGCCTTAGTGCTTTTACCTGAATTCCAGGTATAATAGTAAAACTTATTTTATGCGGTTGTTGTGAGAATAAATGCTAAAGTATGTTCATTGGGGAATTCTATTCCAAAGTGCTGACTGTGCCATTTTCTCTGCCTTGACTCTCCCTGCCACTTTTAAAACTCTCTCTCTTTAAGAAGGAAAGATTTCTTAAGAATTCAACTTTAAATAATGCAATACTGCCAAGGCAATCTATCCCAAAGAAATCAATCAGAGATATACATAAAAATTATATACAAGGATCAAAAAGGAACAACCTAAAAATATAATACCAGGGAAATGGCTAAAGAAAATACCATATATATTCTAATGTCACATGAAGGAAATCAGCACACAAAGAACTGGCATACTAATACATAATATCAGAAGATGTTTTTGCTCTCCATTTCCTTTACTCCTTCCCAATTCACCTTAATTTGTGCCCCTACTTCAGTGGACAATATACAATAAACATTTAACAATTTAGTAACTCACAATTGAATTAATAGTATAACACTGAAGCATTACACCATTATCATTTTTGAATGGCAGATAGTACCTTCGTGAGAGATTTCCTTCCAGGGATTTGGTGGATACATGAAAGCTGCATTCTGGATTTGGTCGTGTATGTCTTCATCTTCATTAAATGGGAACGTGCCACTTAGGCTTACATAGATGATGACTCCAACAGACCACATGTCTAGAGAGCGGTTATAGCCTTTGTTCCTCAGAACCTCAGGAGCCAGGTAAGCCGGGGTGCCCACCACTGACCTCCGGAAAGACTTTTCTCCAATGATCCGGGCAAAACCAAAGTCACAAAGTTTCACCTGTTGGTAATAATGGTTTGCAGAAATGGTAAGGTCACAGACTGTGTGTCTGTGTGTGTCTTAGACCACGTCTGCCAAAGACAATTAGAATACATATATCATATAGACTTCTCATGCATGATAGAAGTAATAGCTATTTTCCATTTTATATACTTAAAGGCAGTCGTTGAAGTACTGGTACAAAAGTATATTTTCATCCATAAAAAAATCCTCTAAACATTCACCCTTCCATCCCCTCCAAAACCAAGAGATCAATGTGAAAATATGTATACTTAGAAGTGAGTAATACTCTTTCACAAAGCAGAAAAACATCACGCCAATCTGGAAGTGACAGGCCAAACACAAGCGCTTATTATAAATAAAAGTTGAGGGATCAGCATTAGAGACATGTCATGTTACCTACAAAAATCCTCAAACTCGGCTCTGCATGGGAACCCAGACAGGACTGAAGATGTCAGGGAAGCAAGGCGGACAGCCGCCTTAGGTCACTTCAGATAGAAGATTCTCTGGGGAGATGGGCAGTAGTTTCCACCCTCTGAGTTGAGAAAAAGCGGAAACATGTGCCCTTGCCCCTCAGAACAACACTGAACCTAAATGTCCTTGGAAGTGTTCTCTCTTCCCTCTCTGGCTGGAGCTTTCAGCACTGGCCTGGGGCTGCCCGGGTTGCAGGCTGTGCGGACATTAGCAGCTGAATGAGCACGGACATTAGCAGCTGAATGAGCACGAGAAGGCTCACTGTTGCACTCAGGCAGGCTGAACTGTGAAGCCAGAGTAATAAAACCACAGTCCTCAAGATCCAACAAGGAAGCAAAGGGATGAAAACATGAAACAAATAAAGCTTTTGAGAAAAATAAAAATACTGCAGGGGAGCTGGCGCTGGCACTGCCGTCAGCGGGCCTTCCTGAGAGAGGCTTTTAGACTTGCCTGGGGGAAAGGATCTGCCGAAGCCAGCAACACGTTTTCTGGTTTGAGGTCACAGTGAACGATATTTTTAAAGTGAAGATGCCGCAAAGCCACAAGTATCTAGAGAGAAGAAAATCATCAAAATTATCTTATTTTGGTCTATGAGTTTATTTCAAAATGCTTTCTACCAGTACATAAATCGGAAAGGCCACAAGAAAACCCACAATGAACAGTTAAGCCTCTTTCTACGCAAGACATGGAAATCAGCTAAATTCACATGGCAGGTTTCTAAGGAAACATCAGCGGAAGGAGTAGCCTGTGGTGTTACTGATATAGCAACCAAGACAGGTGTAGATAACAGATGTCAGGACTCTCTTGCAGGGACACCCATTCTTGAATCGTTTCAAAGAACCAGGAATCAGGCACCACGCAGCTCAAAGTTTCACGAGTAGTTTTAATACACGGGCCCGCACATGCTTGACTCACTTGGTGTGCTGGACTCGGAGACCACAGATAAAAACGAAATAACACAATAAGCCCCTGCCACCTTTCTGGGTGTAAGTCAGGTTTGGGACTCGGGGATGAAAGAAGGCTAGGAAGCTGCCGTAAAACAGTGATAACATTCGATATTGAATATTATCTTTTTTTTTCTGCTAATTGATTTCTTACCTGAGTAATTAAAAACTTCGTTATGTGCTCTGGCAACCTGCCCTTTTCACTTGACAAGATCATCTCCAGCATGTCTCCATGGAGTTTTTCCATAACAACAAACACTCTTTCAGGCGTCTCAAACATACACTCCAAATTTACAACACCAGGGTGATGAAGGTTCTATTAAAGATAAATAAAGCACTTGAAGAAAATGAGTTTTTTGATACTGTTTGGCAAGCTCACTGATTATATAAAACTGTTCAAGCTTGAAGCTATGGAGAAACCCACACTTCGGATTCTTAACATTTCTAAATTCCACATGTGCTCTCTTATATTTTTGAAATTCTAATGTCTCCAAAAAAATATATCTTTACTTTCTATGCAGAGTGAAATTATTTTTTTCTACGCTGAAAAACCTAAGTTCCAGCACAGTGAATTGCTAATTAGGTTTTAATTAGAATGCCATATTGAGAAATCCGTAATTTCGCAGGATCATCTCCAGTATTAAGCACACCACCCTAAATAAGCATACTAGGCCATTTCTACACCCTTGAGAGAAAGTTAATGTCGACAAGATGAAATCTGGACTTGCAGCACATCTGATGGCACCGAGGAAGCACATTAGTCAAAACCTTTCGGAACCGCTCAGCTACCAATGTTCTTGCGCAGAATGAAGACTGCCAGGAAAATCGTGAAAAAAAAAATTATTGAGCCCACGTTGTTCTGTTTGGTACCCCATGCTACGTGGTCATCCTGTGTGGTTCTCAAGCACTCAATAAGTATTTCCGCAATAAAGCAATGGCTCAGGAGAGGCTGCATTGGGCTTGACGTGTTAATTGTCACATATGCCAAGTAAAATTACTCTTAACATTAGATGGACCCTTATGAGGATGCCTCAGTCATCAACAAAGCCTTTGATCATCTGACCTTTATTTTATTTTTCTTCTGGGCACAGAAGAAAAATCCCAACATTAAAAGAACTATTATCCTATCATACATCCCACTTACATTTCAATGAGAAACAGAAAAAAAAAATCATCATGAGCATAAACTACCTGAAGAGAAAAATCAGGAACTCCCTGAAATGTGCTAACAGCTGAACAGAGAAAATAAATAAATAAATGGTTTTTAGAAAAAAAATTCTCCGTCAGGGGTAAAAGTGCACATAACATGAAATTTTCACAAACTTCTCAAAACCGGAGACGGCTCGCTATTTAGACTTCACAGATGGATACTGGCTGATGAACAGCAGAAGGGGACACAGGTGAGTCTGCACCGTCACCGTCCTCCTTCTGCCCACAGGCAAGGAGAGCCTGGCGTGAACTGGATACGGAGCCTGGCAGAAGCTCCTATGATGATGACCCGTCTCTCAGGACGCTTGGGTCATGTTGATCTCTACCCCAGACATCTGATGGGTCTTTTGGATTTTGGGGCCTTGGTGCCAAATCCTGTACCATTAATGTGGTCAGGGAATAGCAAGTTTCTGAATGTGGTCTGAGCAGATGTCTACACCTCTACCCCAAAGCCTGTCACCTCCAGAGGGCTGGAGTCACTATTCTTGAAACTGTCACATTATTACCTGGTCAAAATTGGCTACTTTGGGATAGCCAAACTCCTACTTTATTTGTCCTGACTGGCTTCAAATAAGACCGGACAGCTGCTGGGCTTTGACCGTTAAGGCGGTGCCAGATGGTTAAGTGGGAGATGCTGACGAATGACTCCATGAATGCGTTTGATATGCAATATGGAGGACCAGTGATAGCACTGCTCATACCTGAACCCATGCCCAGGCTGCCACATGATCTTGAATCCCCTTCCTAGATCCAGAAGCCACACCAGGTGGAAAGATCACCAGCCCCTGGGGTATCCAGGCATTTCAGCTATCCTCAATTAAGTCAATGATGATAGTAAAGGGTTTAAGAGTGACATGAGAGGGGCACCTGGGTGGCTCAGTCGTTAAACGTCTGCCTTCAGCTCAGGTCATGATCTCAGGGTCCTTGGATCGAAACCTGCTTTGGGCTCTCTGCTCAGCGGGAAGCCTGCTTCTCCCTCTCCCACTCCCCCTGCTTGTATTCCCTCTATCGCTGTGTTTCTCTCTGTCAAATAAGTACATAGAATCTTAAAAAAAAAAAGAATGACATTAGAATCCTACCTGAGTTATGATTCTCCTGGGAC